>VZRN01001324.1:4538333-4615803 GCA_013397935.1 Dasyornis broadbenti
GTGGAGGAAGCGTGGGACTGCGGAGCTGGGTAGGGCATGGAGGCGAGGGACGGAGCGTGTCCGCGGGTTGTGAGGCTGCCGTGCGGGGCAGGGCACTGGGAATGGATAGGATAGGGCAGGGCCTGCATCTCGGAGCTGACAAGGAGACATGCGGTAGGAGTGGGACAGCAGCGAGGGTGAGGGACTCCAGAAGCGAGGCAGATGTGGATGGCAGAGAAATCGACAGTGGGAAGGGAGCTTATGGCCTTGCTGAGGTACTGTGAAAGGTGACTGGTGCAGACTGCCTTCACTGTGGTTTCTCTCCCTTTCCTAGCAGGGCTTGAGGCATTTGGTTTCCTCGGATAATTTGTCTTTCTGCTTGGAACAGCAATTGGATGACTTTGTTGTATTAGGGAAGTTACAGCTTCAGGAATCTGGCTTTCTAAGGATAAGGCAGCACTTTTGTGTTTCTAGGCAGTGGCTTCAGCATGTTTCAGGAAGGAGCTGAGAGAGCAGAGAAGGGCTATCTATATATGTTTCATTACACAGAGGGGTAGCTTATAGACCTTTCCCAAGGCCTGATGGATTGTGAACTGCTCCGTAGTGTCTTGGTGATGAGATGAGCTGCCAAAACAGGAAGGTAACCCAGTGGGCCATGTAACACAGTGAAGAAAATGCCAAGGAAATTTGGAGGAATTCACTGAACTATGTAACATTCAAGATGTTGCAGAAGAGTTGCAATCTCCTACATATTTGGGATAGACGTGGGGAAGGATAATGTTAAAACTGCTGTTGTCACCTGATGTCATGTTATAGAAGTGCTGGGAGAAAGCTTTCTCTTGGAAGAGATACAAAGGGAATTGTCCCCCCCTTTGCCACCCCCCATCTCTTGTCATCTGTGTGGCTCTTGTGAGAAACCCACCTTCACAAGCAGAGGTCTGGCAAGTGTCCCTGGGCCTCTCTGACCTCATACAGAACCTCACATCAGAAAGGATTAAATTGCATTATGTATCCTTGAGCAAAAGGGAAGGTTTTTTTCTAAGCAGTTGCTGTAAGAAACACATTGAGCTACGCCCATGTGTTGCTGAGGACTAAAATGAGTGTAACTTGGCAAGTGGCAGAAAGGCCTTGATGCTGTCACAGGCAGCTTGGGCTGCATGGGTCAGTGGGTGGCAGGAGGAGGTTGAATTCATATTTCTTAAAAGATGGGGAGAGAAGGATACTGCTGTTGCAGAATCCATTACATGTTCCCTGTGAATGTTGTGCTCACATTTTGAGGGTGTGGGGGAGACAAGAATGGAAGGTCTCCAGAAGTGACTAATACCTAGAAGGACACTGTGAAAGGGGGACAGACCTGCCAGAAAAGGGAACAGGTTGGTTCAGAGTAGCAATGCAGCACAGGGTGAATGGCTTGCTTCTGTTTAGTCTCTGAACTACAGGAATCCCAGAATAGGAAGGCAGCCCCTCCTGGTAAAGGGATTCAAGGTGCATAATTAACCTTGGGGCGTATGTGCTGCTGCCGGATATGGAGGCAGCAGTTTCAAGGACTCACTACTGTTCCTGCCGTGCTGATGAGGCAGGTCCAATTAGCTGTGCTGGCGCTCATGCCGCGGCTTGTGCGGTGCTGCCCTCGAGCACACCACGCTCACAGGCTGTGCTGGGGACGGGTGGCCACACTGTGTGAGGTGAAGCTGGTCATACCTGGGTCCCTGAGAACAGAGGGAGCTCCCTGCTGAGCTGAGCAAAGGAGCTGCTGACCTCACTGCTGCTGACCACAGGGAGCATCAATACCTGGCTGTGGGTTGGCCATCACACTGCAGCTCTTTCCTGTTGAGTAGGGAACCAGAAACTTTGTGTAGAGCTGCTTTCGCTCTCTGCAGACACAGAGAGGCAGAGCACTTGGCCACAGAGATGGCATTTGTTTCAGACTGTTTCCATGATGGTGCAGAGGCACAAGGGTTCTTTGTGAGCTTGCAGAGTGAGATATTGGGATACTGGATGTGGAAGGGCCATCCAAGCTCTCCCTGCAGCCCACTCTGCTTTGGCAGGTGCAAAGCATCTGCTTGCTGTTTCACTGCTGTTATTCTGCAAAAACTTTTGCCAGCACATTATGGCTGTCTCCGAGGGCACCCCTGTTCAGTCTGTGCCTGTCAATTCCGAGACCTGCTGGTCTCTACTTGTGCACAGCCCCCCTTATCTGTTCTGTCCCTCAGTTCAGTCTCCCTCTCCCTGCTGTGCCAGGCAGGATTGAAAGCTCTGTCTCTGGAGTCAGAACTGCCTGCTGTCAGAACACACTGTCAGAAAACACTGTCATCCCATCCCCAGAGACAGCTCTGTGATGAACAGTGTGACTTAATACTGGAATTAACTGCTTGGGAAGAGCCAGTAAATGCTTGCAACAGCAGGAGACACTAGCTGGAACAAGGCCTGGGAAAGCCCAGAATGAAACTTTTGGGCTTCTGAGAGGGTGAGTGCCCTATCAGTCATGTGGGTTCAGCAGGGCAGAGGTGAGCAGGGCCCTTCAGAGTGTCCAGAAGTGCTCCTGGTCAAAGACAGGGAGTCTCAGTGACTGCAAGGTGATTTGGGAATTCTGGGGAGGAATGCTGTTTTGTCCAGGTAGAGAATGAGGGGTGCTGCTTGTTTCCCAGGAATGTTCCTTGATATCTGAGCTGCAGGTTAGGGGTTTGAAGGTAAGGCAGTCTCTTGTCTGCCCCACCATGTCTAACCAGAGGGCCTACACAGAGCTTTCCTTCTGGAAAGGTGCCACATTGGCAATGGGTGGCAGGAATGCAGAACCTGCCCTTCTGCCAAGGTTCTTGTAAGGGTCATCAAGCAGGTCCTTACCAAAGCCTCCTGAGGAGTGACTCTTCCCCTAGTTGAATTACAAGAATATGGAGGCAGGAGGTGAATGAGGCAACCTGGCCAGGTGTCTGAGTCATAGCTGGAAATAGACTCCAGGATTCCAGCACTTTATCTTCCTCTGACCACAAAGCTGCCTTTCTCCCTGCCCTCCATCTTAGAGGAAGTTTGTGCAAGTCTTGCTCAGCACAGCATGGAGATGGGGGAGCCAAGGCGGGAAGCTGAGTGATCACTAGTGTCTGGGCTGTATGATCAGCCAGTTTTCCCTCAAGAAGCACCTGGAGAGCTGCCCTCTGTCTCCTCGTGGCATGCTCACATTAGAGAAGGGGGTTTTAGTATAGCAGCAAAGTGGAGCACAGCGAGGCTTCTCAGGAGCCACACATACAGCCAGGCTGCATGGAGAGGGTGAGGCAAAATGCAGGCAAATTCTCCCCTGGGTGTCTGCTCTCAGCTCTGAGCCAGGCAAGGCAACTCTCAGTTTGAGGTGTTTGCAGGCAGGGCTGGAGGCAGCTCCACCAATTAAGTGCATATGGCTCCTTTGGTGCCTAGTGAGGAGTCAGCACTGACCAACCTTTCCCACTGTGGTGCTGGAATGCTTCCCAGCATCCATCTCCAGTACTGCACCTGCATGATCTCTTTGGTTCACTCTCTTTACCTCCTTTTTTCCAGGGGTTAAAGATGGAAAGTGGACAGTGCTGCAGCTTGTGGAAGCTCTGGGGTAAGAAAAGCTTTATGCATATTATACATCGGGTAAGGGCCTTACAGGGGACATTCCTACAAGGAGGCACTGTTAGAAGGAGAAGTGTGCTTATCCAGGATGAGCTTCAGGGCTGGTAGACACACTGCAGCATGCAGGATGTTATCTGCTCACAGCATGGGGCTTCAGCAGTGCTTTGCCATCCTGGGATATGAGAGCTCTTTGGGAAAGAGCAAGGCTGGAGCAGCTCTTGATGCTCTCCCAGGACCCAGGAGAGATGTTGTGGCAAGCCACAAGCTGCAGGGCACTTCTCAGTTAGAGCTGTCCTCAACAGGAGCTGTCTGAGCACACAGCTGCACAACACCATGTCACAAGTTGGCTGGCACTCAGCTTATGCTTCTGTTTTCAAACTGTCATTGCCTGGGCTCGTTTCTCCCAGGCTGGGGTCTGGGTTTGCCTCACTGTAAGAGTCTTTACCTTTTCGACCCTTGTAATCTTGGGAGCATGGTGCAAGAGCAATTTCTTTGGTCTGAGTTGAGAACTTGGATTTCTTTCTGCATGGCTCTGGGGCTGAGTGCACACATGCAGCACGCACAGGGGGAGACGAGTCTGTTCCCACTCTGCCAGCAAGTCAGGCAGGATTAGGCACACAGAGCGGCACCTCTTTGTAATGTGCCTGCTCAGAATGTGCTTCGTGCTTGGGTGTCCATGCTCACAACAGGCTTCTTGGGCTTTCTCCCCTCTTGGCCTAGGTTTTCCCTGGAGAATACAGATCCTCGGACACGAGGGCGAGGCATGCAGCTGTTGTCACAAGTCCTGCTCCGGTGTTACTCCCTGCTTCAGGAGAAGGAAGGTAAGGGCTGTTCTGGCCCTTTAGTGGCTGGCTGTGGACAAAGCCTGTGCCATTAAAGTGTCTGTCCTGCAACTGGCAAAGGTTTTGATTTAACACTGTGACAACTTCATACATGTCTCTAAGAGTGAAAGTCTAAGGAGGGCATGTGGCTTTGCACTGCAGCCTTTTTGCCAACCTCACCACACAATTCAGGTCACTGTCTGAACACACCAAATCCCTGGACTGCAACTGAGGCCCCTGACAAGTGTTTCACACTCAGGTGTACTCAGCGCCACATGGGACATGGGGACACATCTGTATGTCAGAATCTTTGGGTGATGATTCAGTGCAGGAAGACTGTCCTTCACACATCAAGTCACACTGCAGCCCTGCAGCCTGACCAGGTTAACTTAGGAGGAATCCTGAGGCCTGGGGAGGAGGGGAGATCAGCATAAGGATGAGAATGGAGTGGGGGACTGAAGTGGGAAGAGGAAGATGCCCTGTTCATGGAGGCAAGGAGAAGGTCTGGCACTGTTAAATGCCCCATAGCAACTGACTGGCAGGGGAAGTCAGTAAGCGCTGATAAACTTTGGCTTGGGCCTGGGGGCCTTGCAGATGGGAAGCTGAACCTATGCCAGCAGGCTGGCTAGACAGGGAGCCCAGCTAGTAAGTAGAGTGGAGGAAGGGGAGGATGGAAGTTAAAGATGTTTAGTCCTTGGCATTTGGCTCTCTTTGACTGGAGCCAAGCAGGGCTGAGAGCAGCTGTGCATAGAGTCTTATCTACTGGAGTAGCTGGAATCAGGTGTGATGAGATGGGAACTGGGCTGCTCTGGAGGGGCAGCCAGAAGTGGGGAGGTTCAGTGGGGATGCTTGGCAGAACAAGGAGACTCAGGGCAGCTGAGCAAGGGAAGTGAGCTGGGTTACAGCCTCGTGTTCCTGCTCACACAGTTCATTTCTCAAGCGCTGTGTCAGGCTGCCTCCTGGGGGGCTGAGTTTCTGCAGCAGCTGTGGGCACAGGATGCTGCTAGCCGGCTCTTCCAGTCTACTTCCTGCTACCACTCCCCAGGGCTGGGGTGTGCAGGCGCCCGTGGCTGTGACTCAGGGGCCAGGAATGTGTTGTAGAGCCAAGTGCGAGGAAGCCAGAGCTCCTGCCCCAGCTCTGTGCCCCACCGCATGACATTCTCCAGCCTCTGCTGGGCAGACTGCAGCTCTGCTGCTAGTGTCTGCACCCACATGTCTGGACAGGCCAGGGCAAATGCCTTTTGGCTAGCTACAGCACTTCTGCAGTGGCCCGAGGTGGCTGCTGCCCTGCTGCATGGGCTGCTCGTGAAGAGAGGACAAAGGTGTTGGACCCAGGTGGGTGCACCCAACAGTGGCAGTTCATCCCATTCACCAGTGCAAGATGTGCTTACTCTTAATCCATCAGCAGCACCCAGGAGCTGCATTTCCTGGGGCTAACACAGCTTGGTGTCTGTTTCTGACAGTGCTGCATCTGATCCTGTTCTATGAGAGCCGGCTGCAAGATCATCACCTGGTGATCCCCTCGGTGCTCCAGGGACTCCAAGCGCTGGTGAGCTCGCATGCCCAGCCCGCAGTGCTGGGATGCACTCCAAAGCAGTGTCAGGGAGGTGCAATACCTGGGTACGGGTTGGAGCAGTGTGTCGAGCAGGGCCTGCCTGGGCCATCAGCCCATCTGGCAGCATTGCCCTGTCTACTCTGTTCTTCTGCTCTGCCCCTTGCAGAGGAGCCAGGGAGAGGAGACTGCCTTGATTTCCTGCCCTGTGCTGGTATTGGGGCAAGGATTCCCTGGCCGCCCTGGGGAGCAGCACAGATGATGAGCATCTCATCCTGTTCTGTCTGGCGAAGGGATGGTGAGCTCTCCCTATTGTGGGAGAGGATCCTGCAGGCAGCTGCTCTTTGGAGGCAGGAGCTCTATTACGTGGCTGCCATCATGGTATTCTATTCTTGCTTTTCTCTTCTTGTCCCCAGAGCATGTGTGAGGTGCTGTCCCCAGGGCTAGCGGTGTCTGTGCTCAAAGCCATTTTCCAGGAGGTACATGTGCAGGTGAGCAATGTGATTTCCTATCACATTGAGGCCTGCCCTGAGGACTGGCCACATTCAGCGCAGTGCAGTGCTTCTGCAGAACTTAGAGGCAGTTTGGCTTTCTGCAAGAGAGACTGTGAAAGACAGCAGCCAAAGATCCTGTTTGGCCCTCATCCTCTCTTTTCTCAGCCCTAGGGGAATTATTTCCTTTTTCTCCATTCTTCAGGCTGTGTTTAAATGTCCCCAGTCCAATTGTCCTCCAATTTAAGATTGTTTATGCTGTCAGTGCCTTGAGCAGCATGCGTGGCCTTGGTGTGACTGATGGTGCATTCATGCAGTGATGGACATAGTCACGTTCAGTTGCCATTGCATAGGCATGTGCACACTTTGCATGTGATAAATGGGATCTCTGTACCAGGAAGCACCAGCTGAGCTGCTAGGGGTCCTGCTCTCTCTTAAATGCATGTGCTGCCTGTGGGGTAGTGGGTAGCTGTGCTGCCATGTGTAGAGGATAGTTTTGATTGATCTACTCCTCCTTTCAGTCCTTGATGCAGCTGGACCGCCACACAGTCTACACCATCATCACCAACTTCATGAACACCAGAGAGGAAGGTGAGAGGGCAGATGCCAGAGCCCCTCTGGGATTGTTGAGGCTGGGAAAACAACTCACTTTTGCCTTCTCCAAGGACTCTGTGGCTCTGCCTAGGAGAGCTGGAAAAGGACTGTGGGGCAGGGGAAACTGAGCTGATTTAATGCTGTGTTGGTGAGGTCTGATGTCCTGCATCTGCTCATGCTCCATCTTTCTGCAGAGCTGAAGGGTCTGGGTGCCGACTTCACCTTTGGCTTCATCCAGGTCATGGATGGGGAGAAGGATCCCCGCAATCTGCTGGTGGCCTTCCAGATCGTGCGTGATCTCATTGCCAAGGACTATGCCCTGGGTGAGCCTAAAGCTGCCATGCAGAACTGACTGGGAGACGTGTCCCTTTTCTTTGAACCATTGGAGGGATGGCTATTGAGTCTGACCAGGCCTGGGGTGGTCCCTAACATGTTTTAATAGCTGCAGAGCCAGCCTGTTATGGGTGCTAAACATAGCTGCTGTGCCATTTTTGCCCAGTATCTTTGCTCACTCCCTCTCTCATCTGTCTGCAGGTCCCTTTGTGGAGGAGCTGTTTGAAGTTACATCCTGCTACTTCCCTGTTGATTTTACTCCAGTGAGTGAGTCTGCCCTGTGCCACAGCCTATTCCTTCTGGTGTTTTCTTAGGGGGTTGTGTCTCCTCCAGGGAATGGGATGAGAAGGTGGCTGGGAGTCTTGTCTGGGCAATGTTGAGCTGTGAGCTGTGGTACCCAGGCTGACAGGCTGGTGCCAAGCTGGCTGCGATGACTGGCACTGGTGCTGCCTTGCTGGAGTTAAGATGATGCAGCCTTGGCTGATGGCTGTATTGGGATGGTTCCTGACTGGTCGGTGACCTGCTCTCTGCTTCCTTTCCAGCCTCCAAATGATCCTCATGGCATCCAGAGGGAAGACCTGATCCTGAGCCTCCGGGCTATACTGGCCTCCACACCCCAGTTTGCTGAGGTACAAAGCTGCTTGGGGATTCTTGAGCATCTCATTGTTCCCTGAGCACAGGCTGCCTTTCATAGTGCTGCAGCTTCTGCTGTGACTCTGTGGGATGGGAACAGCTGGGACCAGGAGCTTGCACTAGGGCAGCCCTGTCTCCTGTTGGGGCTGATCATGGGGAGGGTGCTGACTGACACCCTAGGAAGCGGCTGCCTCTTGCAGGTACTCCTTCACCTCTTCTCTCCTGGCAGAGGCTGAGCTTGCAGCCTTGCTGGGCCACAGACAAGGTGATGCAAAGGGTGGGCTGAATTAAAGTGCTTCTCTCTGCAGTTCCTTCTCCCTCTGCTTATTGACAAGTTGGACTCAGAACTGCAAAGTGCTAAGCTTGACTCCCTGCAGACTCTGGTAAGGAGGATCCCCTACTCCCTTTAGCCCACAGCTGATAGGTGGCAGTAGCAGCTGCCAGCCACCTCTGAGCCCTTCACCCTTGCTAGCTAGAGACTCACCCTTGCAGAGCCAGTTTCCAGAGTCCTGGTTTGGCCTGCATCACTCTTCCCTGTTTTTCTCTTTCTTGAGTGATTTGTGCAGCTCAGCATGAGCCTGCCAGGATGGGCAGTGTCCCTGCACCGTGTGCTGGTACTGGCTTCTCTGTGATGCTTACTCCTGGCTCCCTCTTGCAGACTGCCTGCTGTGCCATCTACGGGCAGAAGGAGCTGCAGGAATTCCTTCCCAGCCTCTGGTCATCCCTGCGCAGAGAGGTGAGTACTGCAGGGCTCCACCATGGCTGGGCTTCTGCTTAGCAGGAGTTCTCAACCAGACCAGGTGGGCCCCATATCTCTCAGCAGCCCACACCTGTGACCTTGGACAGCCCCAGCTGAAAAGTGGAGGGGACTGGCCAGCCCTATCAGCATGTCCCTGTGGCTTGAATGTGCCATGCCGCATGTTCAAATCGCGTCGGAAATGAGGCAGGAGCCTGAGCCCTTCAGCCTGCATTGGGAGCCTGAAGCCTGTGGTTGTTGTCAGCATAGAATTCAGCTCATCCTATGGCCTTTCCTCCAGGTGTTCCAGACAGCGAGTGAGAAGATTGAGACGGAATGCCTGGCCGCACTACATGCTCTCTCTGCCTGCCTTTCCCGCTCCGTACTCAGCTCTGATTCTGAGGATCTGCTGGATTCCTTCCTCAGCAGCATCCTGCAAGGTAGCTAACAGAGAGACCCTACCCCAAGCAGCCAGGCCTGAAAGCATCCTCTTAGGCAGAGATCTGCCCTTGTCTTCTCTTTCAAGCCTCTTCTCTTTCTAGTCCTCACAGCCACTTTTGGCTTCTCCAAGGTAATTGGCTGCAGGAAGGGAGGAGAAGGTGATTGAGCTGCTTCCCTCTCTGCTGGAACTGCATTCTCTGTGCACTTGGGGCTGTGGGAAGCTGCTCAGTTGGTGGGGCTGTGCTGCAGCTCAGAGCTGTGCCCTGGCAGCACGTCCCAGGCCCAGCTATCAGCCGTGTACCCGCATGTGAGGCAGAGGAGCTCTGTGCCGCTGCAGCTGACACCCAGCCTATCTTAGATTGCAGGCATCATCTATGTGAGCCCGACATGAAGCTGGTATGGCCCAGTGCCAAACTCTTGCAGGCAGCAGCGGGTGCCTCCCTACGCACCCACCACCGCATCACCTGCAGTGTCCTGCCCCTGCTGCTGGAACAGTACACCAAGCACACACAGGTGAGGAGTACCTGCTGGCTCTGCAGGGCTTGTGGGGGAGCAGAGTGTCTAATGGAATGTCCTTCTGTGTCCTGACTGTGGGTATAGACCCCATGGGCACCCTGTGGCCTTGCAGCACTGGGCTGAGGTGCAGCTCTGTCCTGGTAGTGATGGTGATCTGGGTTACACCTTTGTGTCCCTGCAGAGCAGCCAGAGGAGGACAATCTTGGAAATGCTGCTAGGTTTCCTGGAACTGCAGCAGAACTGGGGACATGTGGAAGAAGGTGAGGGTGGCTGGTCTCTCTGGAGGCACCTGTGTCCCAAGGGCTGCTGGCTCTGACCTTACTTTCCTCTACACTGACAGACAAGGAAAATTCACTGGCCAGTGTGGCTGCATATGCAAGCCCCTGCCATGTCCCAGGGACTCGGCATGATGGGGTGCCAAATGCAGCACCCCAGAAAGGGTCTGTCAAATGCCGTGATGGTGGCTGTATGTGACAGCCAGACACAGTCAGTGACTCCATGCCCCTCTCTCCAGATGAGAGCACTCTGCTGTCACTCCAAGCCCCGGTTTGCTCTGTGGTGTTCTCGGCGTTGACGGATCTCAGTGTGCAGCTGCAGCTGGTTGGGATCAAGGCACTGACTGTCCTGGGCTCCCTGCAAGGTTGGTGCCTTGTTTCCCTTGAGAAGACAGAGGGAGGTGTCTCTTCTGAGAGACACAGCTGCTGGGACATCCTTGCCTGCTGCCTGTAGGTGCACAGGAATAGTGGCAGCATTTCCTACCCAAGCCATGAACTCCAGGGACACTTGGTCTCTCTTTTTCCTCTTTGTGCTGGGCACCTTGTGTCTCTGGTGTGCTGCTGCATTGCTGCTGGCCTGGATGAGGGTGAAGGATCTTGTCCACACCAGCATCTTTGCCTTTGGCCAAGGGTAGGATTCCTCTATGGCTCTTGTTCCAGGCTTCCTATCTTCCTCTGATCTGGAGCTGGTTGTGGATCACCTCATCCGTCTCGCTCTGCATGAGGAGGATTCCCAGAGCAGGTGAGGGATGGGTTGGCATCACTGCAGTCACCCACAGTTTGGGAGGACGAGCAAAGCCTGGCTTTGCTGCAGAGAGGGGCTGTAGTCTGAGAGAAGGCACAGGAAGTCTCTGAACTAGAAGACTGTGTGGGACAAACTAGAAAATTCATGGGCTGGAAATGAGAAAGTCTGAGCCTGTTGAAGCTGGGGCCTCTGCTCTGCCTGCCTGAAGGGTGTAAAAGGCAAGCTGCTAAGAAATGGGGCTCTGGAGACACCTTCTGGCAGGTCTGTGCAGCTGGTGTACAAGCTGGTATACAAACTTGAATCACCTTTTCCACTCTCTTTCCCCCGGCAGTGAAGCAGCAATGGAGGCAGCCGGGTCCCTGGCCCCCACCTACCCAAAGGTTTTCTCTGAACGCATGGTACCCAGGCTTGAAGAGGAGCTGCAGTCAGGTAGGGCTGGGAAAGGAGTGGTGACTGGTTTTGGGGCAAAGCCTTTCGCATCCCCATTGGGCTCCTGCCAGGCAGTGGGGGTGTGCCACGTGGTGTAGTGTCTTTGAGGGATTCCCAGCGGAGGCACTGTGTGCTGGCACAGGGAAGGCTGTGGCTGGTCTGGTAACCAACGCATGTGTGGCCAGGATCATCCTTGTAGGAAGGAGCTGCCCAGCTGCAGAGCAGGCAGAGTGCATTGAGCCTGACATGGGCTAGGTCTACTGTGCTGCTTCACCCCATTCATCCTGGCAGGGCCTGGGCCTTGACTGCCCTTGGGTGGGGTGACCCCAGGTCCCCCTCTGAGGTGTGTTTCCTCTTCAGAGCAGGAGGAAAGCTACCACAACCACCGCTCCTTGCAGCAGCGCTGCCTGCAGGCCCTGGCAGCTGTGTCCACCCACACCAGCATTATGAGGGAGACTGTCCCTGTCCTACTGCAGCATCTCCAGAAGGTACAGAAAGGTAATGGAGCTCCTGCAGGCAGTCCCACAGAGCGTGCCTGGGCAGGAACTGCTTCTGTTACTGGTGATGGCTGGAAGAGAGTCTCAATGGCAGTGGTGCGAGGAACCCACACTTGGGCTGTGAATCCCACTGGTGGAGTGGGAGTCAGAAGAGCTACATTGACTCAGGATCCTGGTGCAGATCAGGGGGCTGGGTGCTGAGGCTGTTTGATGTGATGGTGACTGTGCCCTACAGGGACTGAGGCCAGGAACACCAAAGACATAATCTCTGTGTGCCAGAGCCTGCACCGCGTGGCCCTGCAGTGCCAACAGGATGCAGAGGGCTGCTGGTACTTCCACCAGACGGTGGTACCGTGCCTGTTGGCCATGGCTGTGCAGGCAGCCATGCAAGGTAAGTGCAGGGCTGGTGGGGGAGAGGAGAGAGTAGGCAACCCTTAGGCTTTCAGGGGGCCCTGATCCTGCAGTCAGTGCCATTGCTTGTGCCTTCTGGCCCTCCAGTTGTGGGCTCCATGGCTCCCTGCCACTGTCCCAGAGCCCTGCCCCAGTCTGGTGTGGGTTCAGGGGGCTGTGCCTGCCTCCTCCCTCTGAACAGCAGGCTCCAGCAAGTTCCATTCCTCTCACTACCTGCAGAGAGCACCCACACACTGCCAGGCAAGGCACTACTGGAGGAAGAGGTGCTGGCTGCCATGATCCCAGTCATCAGCGCTGCCACCACTCATCTGAGCCCTGAGTGAGTGATGTTGTGTGCTGCATCTTGGCACCTTGCTGCCATCTGTACAGGGTGACCCTGTGCCTCCTGGGAGTCTCTGGTGACCCTTCTCTTTTCTCCTAGGCTGGCTGCCCAGAGTGTGTCTCACGTGGTGCCCCTCTTTCTGGATGGAGAGGTCTCCTTCCTACCCCAAAACAGTTTTCCCTGCTCCTTCCAGCCTTTTGGGGTGTGTTTGGTGACTGGGGCTGGGGCACCAGAATGGACAGGGAATGAGGATGTTGGCACAGGCTGGCAGCAAGGACTTTGATGAAACGGGCACTATTCTTCCCTCACAGGATGGGGAGTGCTTGGAGGCACAGAGACGCCTGGTCGCCCTCCTCATGGCGTTTGTCTGCTCCTTGCCCCGCAATGTACGTTGGTGGGGGAGCAGGGTGGAGATGAGCCCTGCCTGAGCCCCCACCAGCCCCTGTCCACACCAAGCTCTACAGTCAGAGGGAGCAGCTGCAGCCCTGGGACATAACACGTTCTGTGTCTCTTTCAGGTGGCAATCCCTCAGCAGGAATGGCTGCTCCAGGAGCTGCTAGCATTGAGCTGTTCCTGCAACTGTCCCTTCACAGCCACCACAGCTGCCAAGTGCTTTGCAGGGCTGGTAAACAAGCACCCAGCAGGTAGGGGGCTGGGGCAGATGCCAGGGGCCCCTGGCCTCTTCTGGCAGGGGAAATGGCTCAGCTTGTCCTTTCCATCCCCAGGGCAGCAGCTGGATGAGATCCTGCAGCTTGCAGTGAACAGGATGGAGCCCGGCCTTGCAGAGGGGCCCCGCCGAATGCAGGCACTCACCTTGCTGCTCTGGGTAAGGTCTGCCCTGGATGAGTGGGGCACAAGGCTGGGGGGACCCAGCCTGACACTGACTCTTCTGTCTGCACAGGTAACCAAAGCCTTGGTGCTGCGCTACCACCCCCTGAGCTCCTGCCTGACGGACAGGGTAGGTGGTGGTGGGGCTCGGTGATGTCTGAGAAACCAGCCTTGCTCCCCGCTGGCTGGCTGGGGACCCCGACAGCAAGGCACTCTGTCTCAGGGCTCTCCCTCACAGCTGCTGGGTCTGCTGGGTGACATGGAGCTGGGCCCTGCCGCAGCTGATGGCTTCTCCCTGCTCATGGCCGAGTCCCCGGATGTGCTGCACAAGGGATGCCATGCTGACGTGCGCATCATGTTCCGCCAGCGCTTCTTCACTGACAACGTCCCCAAGCTGGTGCAAGGCTTCCATGGGGCTGGTCCCGGTGAGTGGCCACCCCCAACCCAGCCTCTCCACCCAGGACCTCTTAACCGGGGGACTTGAGCCAGCATCGCCTCCTTTCCCTAGCTGCTTGTAATCATCTTTCCTCTCCACAGATATGAAGGCAAATTACCTGAAGGGCCTGTCCCATGTGCTCAACCACCTCCCCAAACCTGTGCTGGTGGCAGAGCTGCCCACGGTAAGAGCCAGCCTGGGCAGCAAGCAGAGTGAGTTGTAACATTGCAGAGTGCATGTTTTGAGGTTACTCATGACTCCTGTGTTCTCCCTCCCTCTGCAGCTGCTTTCCCTCCTGCTTGAGGCCTTGTCCTGCTCAGACCACGTAGTCCAGCTTTCCACACTGAGCTGCCTCCACCCGCTGCTGCTCGAAGCTCCCCAGATCATGAGCCTGCACGTCGACACACTGGTCACCAAGTTCCTCAACCTCACTTCCAGCCCCACCATGGTGCGTGCACCCCCTCCTTCTTCCCTGCTATGCCTCTCTCTCCAGCTCCTTATGCTTCCCTCATCCCTGTCTTCCAGGCTGTCCGCATTGCTGCCCTGCGCTGTGCCCATGCGCTCACCAGTCTGCCCACAACAGTGGTAAGTCCTCCTGCAGCACCCTGCTGCCTGCTCCTGCACGTAGGGGGCAAGGGGATCACAAACCTCCTGGGGGGCAACTAGCATCCAGTTCTCTCACAAAGAGCTTCTTTTGTCCTACAGCTGCTCCCATACAAGGGCCGAGTTATCCGGGCACTGGCCAAGCCTTTGGATGACAAGAAGAGGCTGGTGCGGAAGGAAGCAGTGGCAGCACGTGGGGAATGGTGAGTGCATGGAGGTAGCTGCTGAAGGGGTGCCAGCGTGTATGGGATATGGCTGATGGCACCATCTCTGTTCCCACAGGTTCCTGCTTGGGAGCCCAGGCAGGTGAGTGCCCTGCACGTCCCCTCCGTGTGCTGACCAACAGTCTGACCAGCGCCTCGCTAACCCGCCAAGTCACCTGACCGATGCCACAGACCCTTTGGATTCTCGGAGCCCAGGACTGCCCCGAGTGCCAGGGCTGGAGTGTGCAGGCCAGCAGACAGCACCCCTCACTGCATCCCATCCCAGCACCCACAGCAGGAAAGGAGCTGTGCTGCTTTTGGCTTGCCCACCCTCTGCTGCAGCCAGCAACAGTGATGGACAGCCCCCCACATGTGAGTGGAGAGGACTGGTCTGAGCACGTGTGGTGTGTGACAACCCATGTGCCAGAGGAATAAATATATCTGTTTTGATAATGCTCTGAGTGTCTCCATGCAGCTCAGGCTGAGTACTCAGTGCTTTTCTGTATTTTGAGCAGCTTAAGATGCTGCTGGTTATAGCTTCCTCCTCTTTTCACATTGTAGTCCCTCTCCTCCCATCCCATCAGTCCATATCACCCACAAGATAAAAAAAACCAGACACCCTTAAAAAAACAGTATTTATTGGATGGTCTTAAAAAGACTCCCCAGGGAGCACTTGGGGGGATGGGGGTGCCATCCTCTGCACCCAGCCCTTCAGAGAGCTGAGCTGGGCCAATGCTGACCCATACCTGTGCTAATCAGTGCAGCACCTTCTGCTGGAGCAGGGAGCAGCAGCTCTGCCACCTTGCCCCTGGGCTGCCTGCAGCCACCAAGAGCCAAGAGAGCAGGTATCCAGGCACCAATACTATCCAGAGTTTCCCATGGCTCTGGCTCCAGTCAGCAATGTGTGCCAACACCAGCCTTCTGCCAGGCACTTTGGCCAAAGGGAGCTGCAGCAGTGGAGTGGGTACCCCATGCACTCCCCTGCTTGTGAGGAGGGATGTCCAGAGCACAGGGCCTCAGATTGCCAGGAGTGGTGCGCGCTGCTCCGTCATGCAGGGAGGCAGGTCCCAACTCAGGCCTGTCCCATGGGGCAGGTGAGGAGAGGGCAGCAGGACACGGGTGAGCCAGTGCCTATGGGGAGTGAGGCCACAACCAAAAGGTGAAGACTTGGTACTTCTCAGCTCTGAGGAGCCAAGCCAAGGCTGTGAGCCATGTCCTGAGCTGCCACGATGGATGAGCTCCTCAGCTGGGATTCTCCTGGCAAAGATGTGCTGGGCAGGCCACACCTTGTCACCAGACAAGGCTCATGCAGCACAAGGCTGATGATGCCCAGGTATTCCATGCCTTACAAAGCCCTTACAGGGCAGAGTGTGGGATGGATGCTCAAGGTCATCCTCTCCCCCAGCAGCCCAAGGAGCGCCCCTGCTGTCCCCACAACCCCATAAACTGCTGAGCCACCACCTTCTCAGGCAGGGGCTTCCCCGGGACTTTACCTTGGCACATCCACACCCAGGAACACCTTCCAATTATCCCAGCTGCCATAACTGTAGGGGTTCCTGAAGACCTGCAGGACAGGGAGAGGCACATCACATCTGGCTCTACCCCATCCAGCCCCTGTGCTGCAGGAGGTGCTCACCTTGCCTTTCTTCTGCAGTCTCTGCCTCTCCTTTCTGTTGATGTGACGCTCAATACTCGTTTCCCCACGGGTGATGAGGGCAGCATGCCACAGTGTGAGGGCACCCAGGGCCAGTGCAACCGAGCTAGGTATGACAAGGGACAGCAGGTGGAATACAGGCCTTCCTTCCCTGGTCCTGCAGCTGTTGGGGGCTGAGGCTGCCTCCCTACACCCACAACTGTCTAAGTGGGTTGGCTTGTCTAATCTCCTGTGACAAAGAGATGAAATCTCTCCTCCTCTGTGGCCCAAAGGCTGGCAGAGCAGCAATGTCTGTGCTAGAGCAAGTCCAGCTACAGGCAGGTAAAGGGCAAGCAGTGTCACAGGCTTCGCTGTTTTCCCCAGTCCCTGGGCCCCCTCACCTGCAGAGGACCCAGAGGTAGACCACACTCTTATGGAAAGCACGTTGGCGGAAGGAGAAGGTGGGTGGTGGAGTCTGGTAGTATGTCTGAAAAAGGACCAGATGGGGAGGATTACCCAAAGTGCTTTACAGCTTGAGGTCAGAGATTGCTGCACCCCTCACTGCTGCAGAGCTTGGACAGCAAAAAAGAACTGCAGCTGGAACTAATGCAACAGCCAGGGTGAGGAGGAGGCAGCCTGGGACAGCCACGAGACAGACAGACACCCAGAGCTGGCACAGGCATGAGGAGCAGTGTGCTGGAGGTAAGGGAGCAGGGAGTAGCCATGGGACTGGTCAGGACACTGCAGCTGATGATCAGGGTGAGATGTGTATGCAGTGCTACAGCTTTACCAGGAGACCATGGCCTGAGCAGCACATGCCAAGAAGCTTGTCACCAGCCCAAGCCCCTGGAAGCTAGGTGCACAAGGAGGCAGACCCCAAGCTGCTGGAGGCAGTGTCCGCACCAGAGCTGCCTGGCCAGCCCCAGCTCTCTGACACGAGACGAACACAGGGGCTGGTTCTGATGTGGGGTGCTCCCTGAGAGTGGAGCCCCCAAGCCGGACCCAGCCTGCAGGGCAGCTCTGCTCCACACTGCCTGGAGCAGCTGGGGGACAGGGATGTCCCACCTGGTCGGCAGCCACCTGCAGTCTCTCCTTCTCAAGTAGTTTCATTCTCTAGTGGGACGGAAAACAGGGCACCAGTTATGTGTCTCAGAGAAGCAGGGCAGGGACCCTTCCCCCCACACCCCTACAGGACCAGAGCAGCTTGGGGCCTTGCAGGAGGAGGAAGAGGCAAAGCAAAGTCACTATATGGCTGGGCCTGGCCCAGCCTTGCTCTGCAAGCTCAGCTTGGGGAAGCCAGGCAGTCTTGGTGCATGGCAGGAGAGGACCAGGGCCTGCCCGCTCACCTCGATGGCTGCGTAGGCATCCCGGAACATTTCCCAGCCACTGATGCTGCAGTAGATGCAGCCCATGGTCATAAACAGGCAGAAGGAGAAGAAGTAGCGGTGGTTGTAGTGTCCCACACAGTTGTTTAGCCAGGCTGCCTCTGGGATTAAAGGTACATAACTGTGACAGACCATGGATCCAAACCCAACCCAGGAACCAGTGTGGTTCTGGGCCCCACTCCCATCACCCATCCCTGTGTGGGCTGTCTCCTCGAGAAGAGGGGCTGGGAGAGAAAGGGGAAGCAAGACTGGCTCCCCTCAAGAGTGTGCCATCGTTTGGTACTGCAGAAGGATACGGCAGTGGTGGTCCATCTTCAGCACGCACCTGGGAGAGAGGAGAGCAATGCCAGTGTGAGAGCCAGCACAAGTGCTGTGTTTGGGAGGGAACAGGCATCCCCAGCCCTGCAGGCTCCAGGTGAGAGGGCAAGGAGATGGCAGGGCAGAGGAGAAAAGCCCCTGTCTCACAGTGGGGCAGGGGGTCAGGAGAAGGGTTCCAGAGGCTGACCGAGGCAGAAGGAGGGTGCCCTACCTGTTGCAGATGCTGCAGTGGTGAGTGCGAGCTGGCTTGGGGGCAATGCATTTCCTGCAGATGGAGACGCCAGTGAGGTCATTCTTGGCCTGTGCACAGAAGAGGTCAGAAGAGATTTGTGGGCCTTTAAACCCTGCACCTCACACTCCTGCCATCCCCTGTGACCACCCCTGCCTCCCCACCCTGGACTGCCCAGCCTAGCTTCCCCAGTCCATAGGCTTCCTGCAACATCATCAGGCTGTCCCCAGTGTCCAGCTGGGAGAGGTTGTGCTGTCCCTCAGTGCCTCACCTGTGGTGGGTGCCCAGGTGAGGTGGTGATGGCCATGTAGTAGTGGAAGACAATCATGATGAGGTTCCAGTGTCCATAGGCGAGGTGCCAGCATATCCAGGCAGGCGTGTAGGTCTGCAGGATGAGGGGCAGCAGGCAGATGTACACGATGGCCACAATAGAGCTCGTCAGCCCAATCACCAGTGCCACAAACACCTACAGGAAAGGGGCCTGGGTCACTGAAATGTTCGGCACCTGCTCCTCGCTGCCTAGGGAGAGGCATGGACAGGACAAAGCCACAGGAAACCAATCTGAACCATGCACTGAGGTTCCAGCTCACCTCCCACCCAGAGCACAGGGAGCCCTGAGCCCCATTTGCCCCAGCAGCACACTTGCCCCAGCAACTGGGTGTACCCTGCCCAGTAAGGGGGACTCACCACGCCAAACCACCGGGTGAGATGATCCACCAGCCAGTAGACAGGCTCGAAGAGGGAGTCAAGCACCACATCGCCATTGGTAAAGGAGTTGTAGAGCAGAGAGCGGAGGCAGAGGTGCCCGTAGTGCCACAGCTGCTCCATCTGCCGCACCAGCTTGAACCGTCGCCGCCGGCTCAGACGCAGGCATTTGAGGAGCAGGTGCATCACCGTGGCAAACATCCGCTGCCAGCTCCTCATCCCTGCCACACTGCGCCTGGGGGTACAGGAGCTCGGCATGGGCAAGCCACCCTGCTGTCTGGCTGTCCCTCTGGAAGGGTTTCCCTTCCCTGACATGCTGATGCCGGTAGTGTAGCTCCCTGAACCGACAAGGATGCCAACTGGAGGTGGTGAGGCCAGGCTCCTGGAGGCTGTAGAGCCACTGTCACCAGGATGTCTCTTTGCATGGAGCAGGGGGCATAGGCCCCTCAGCATCTAGGCTCAGGTGCTCTCTGGTCCCAGCTCATCTTTCCCAGCAGAGAGGGGGTGGGTGGGGAGGTGACATGGAGAGTGTGACTAAGAAGAAACCAGAGAAGGCATGAGCATCCAGGGCCATTTCCAGGGATGATCCCAACCCTTCCCAATATGTTCAGCAACAGGGGAATCCACACACAAAACATGTGGAGGAGCTGGTACAGGATTTCCCCTCCTCCCCTAGTCCCTCCTTAACCCCAAAAAGTAGGATGCTACTTCCCTTCACCTCAACTTCTGGACCAAGAGGCCACCCTGTGCCCTTCTGAACCTCACAGCCTCACTCCAAGAGTCCCAACACTTTCTCCTTGCCTGGATCCTTGAACAATGAATGCCATGCACCAGCAAATGAGTGGCCCAGGGGAAGCCCTGGGCTGACATTCCCCTGCATGCTGAGCCTCTTGTCCTGCCTGAGAGCTTTGCTGGGAGTGACAAGGAACTCGATCTGGCCCAGCAGATGAGAAAATGATCTGCATGGCTGGGGCCCCCAGGCCTCTGTGCAGGTAGAACCTGTCAATATTAAGCAGTGAGGCTGCCCCGGGGTCCTGCCAAGGCACATTCTGAGCCTGGGCCAAGCACTTGCCTTGGTATAGTGCCAGACAGTGGTGCCAGAGCTCAGAGCCCCTCGAGCAGGGATCTCTTCTCTGTGCTGCTGTGTCCACCAACATAGTCACTGGGGAGCAGCAGGGAGGGTGAGGGCAGAAGCTGCAGCAGGCAGATGGGCTGCCCAAAGGAGCCAGGGCTCTCTCCTCCACACTGCCTGAGCAATGTGGGGCTGACCCCAAGGCTGGGATCTGCTGGATATGAGGTCCCTGGACCCAGCAGCCCATTCCAGGTCACAGGCATGGCTCCTGCCCAAACTTTCTGTACCCTGGTACGGGAGAGGTGGGATACGCAAACCCCTGCATTTCTCCTTTAGCCTGCCAAGAGCTTTTCCTTGAAACTCAGCAGGTACAAAGTGGAGCAACAACTTCCTGTCATGCAGCCATTGGGTAGCACACATCCCTGTGTTGCCAGTGTGATAAAAGACAAAACACTGCAGCCAGAAGCAGATGTTGAGATAAGCCCTTCCCTCCAAAGAAACAGCACCTTCCTGACCCCGGAGAAGCTTCCTCACCTACAACAGAGGCAGCTGTTGGGCAGGGAATCCACAGGGGAGGCAGCCAGTCAGCTCCAGAGCAAGACCCACTCTGTCCCTAGGCACATGCCTGCAGACAGTAGCACAACCCAGGGACGAAGTTCCAGCAGAGCCATGCAACTTTCCCTTGCCCAGCCAGCCCTCACCCTGCCCACGGCCGTCCCCACATCCCAGCGGGGCATTAAGCCCATGGGAATGTGACAGCAACCACCAGCACAGACAAGACCACTGGCAACATCACAGCGGACGGGTGGAGAACCTTGGATTTGGCCCCATCCCAGGCACAGACGAGCCCTTCCCCTGCCGGGTCCAGGCACCCAGGTGCAGCCCTGTGGCACCCTCCGATGGCTCCACAGCGCCCGGCTTCGCCGCTTCAGTAGCACCCAGCTCCACAGCGCCAAGACACTTTCTAGTATTTAGCCCCAGCCTCAAAGGCCGTCCACGCCAACAGCCCCACAACATCCAGCCCCGTAACACCCGGGTTCCCCTGCCCCGCAGCACCCCGGCCCCTCCAGACCAGCAGCATTCCACCCACTGCCTCCCATCCCAAGTACACCCCCAGGGCGACAACTCCCCACTGCCTCCCGGGCCCGCACAAGCACCTCCTGCCCCACAGCACCCGAGGCATCGCCCATAGCCTCCCGGCCCCCGCGCTCCCCGCCCCAGAGCATCTCTGTATTGCCGCCCAGCCCCTAGAGGTCCACAGGCTCTTGCAGGGCCCTGACATTCACCCCCCCGGCACTGCCGACCTGGGCCCGGCGCCGCCGACGTGGGCCCACCGCCCACTGCCTCCATGCCCGGGCCCCGCCGGCCCACGGGCAGCGCCCGCGCACAGCATGCCGGGAGCGCCATCTGCAGCCGTCGGACTACAGCCCCCAGCAGGCAGCGCGCCCAGGACCCTTCTCGGGTGGGAGAGAACCAATAGTTGCGCCGCTTACAGCGCGGCATTGTCGTCGAGGACCAATAGTATGAGGGTTTTCTGTGGACGCCTTGCCGGCTGCGAGCATGGCGCCTCCCGCCCGGTATTGCGTCCCTGGTGAGTGCGGTCCGGGGCTTCTGGGACTGGGGCTGCCCTTCTGCCCGGGAAGGGGACGCGGTGGCTCGGGAGAGGAGTACGGGACAAGGTAGTGCAGAAGGGTTTGCCCCGGGGATGCCCCGCACTGGGCCGGCTGTGAGCGAGCGCTGTGCCCGGAGTGGTGCGGGGCCCAGGTCCCCGGAACGGGATGCTCCGGCAGCCCCTGAGCCTCTGTGTCGCAGGTGAGCGGTTGTGCAGTACGGAGGAGGCCACGGCTGGCAGCGGGACCTACACCCGTCATGGCTTAATCTTCTCCTCGCTGGCTGGCTGCCTGGAGAGGAGGAATGAGGACAGCGAGGTGAGCGCGGCCGCGGCACAGCTGCTCCTCCCCGGGGCTGACTGCCGTGCGCCCACGCTGCACAGCCTCCCGGGGGATTGGGCTCCGACGGGGAACTGGAGTCCGACGGGGTTCGGCTGGTGATCCTGTGCACGAGCTGTACCTCGTGCTTACCCTTGTGTCTTGCCATGCAGCTGCCTGTGGTGTCGGTGGTGAGAGACAGCGAGTCCCAGCTCCTGCCCAATGTGGGGGCCGTGGTGACATGCAAGGTGGGGCGCTGGAGCACTGCGTTGACAAACTGTACGCCCTTGACTCTCTCTGTCTCATGCTGAGCTTTGCTCCTGCACACGGATAGAGTGGGGTGAGGAGTCTCTGGGCTTGTTAGTCCCCAGTGTACAACTCCCACCAGGGCAGGGGCAGCCCAGGACCTCCCTTGGGTCCTGCACTCACAAAGAATGTGGGTATTGGCATGAGGGACATCTGCCCTGAGACTGAGGTGGGCTTGAGGTTTTTCTTTGCTCTCCTTCCAGAACTTTTTCTGAGACAGGGAGCATGCAGGTCAGTGCCTCAAGCAGCTTGGAGAAAGGGTGGCACAGACCAAGGATTAATTTCCATACATTCCTGATGGAGGGAGAGGGACTGGGATTGCTGCAAGTCTCAGCCTTATTTTAGTGCCTCCAATTACACAAGTATCACCTTCCTCACCTGGCTTGCTGCCAGGTGTCCCACAACTGCTTGGTTGTAGGGAGGAGGAGCCCAAGTGAGACCTGAGCTCCCCATGCAGCCCTGTCCTGCCTGCTTTCCCTGCCTGGAACACTGATTCCTCTTTCCCCACATGCAGGTCTGCAGCATTAATTCTCGCTTTGCCAAGGTGCATATCCTGTATGTTGGCTCCACACCGCTGAAATCTACCTTCCGAGGGACCATTCGGTAGGGAGAAGGTTAGGATCCCCCACCCTTCACAGGGGAGGAACATAGCTGTGGGCAGTGCAGCTGGCTGCCCTGAGCTGGAGCTCTGCGCTCCAGTTCAGGTCACTGGGCTGGTGTCCAGAAGGACATGGCAAGCACCCAGGAAGGCCAGGGCAGCTTCTGCCACAGGCTGTTGAGTCGCCTTTGCTATTGGCACTCAGATCCCTCCATTTCCTTTTTCAGGAGAGAAGATATCCGAGCCACAGAGAAGGATAAGGTCAGTGAGGCACTGCCAGTGACTGTTCTACACCCATCGCCCCTGGTTTCTGCTCGTGGGGGCCCTGTCCCCCCAGCTGATGGCACCCTGGCGCTGTGTGACATTGCCTGCTCTCTCCTGTGCAGGTAGAAGTGTACAAGAGCTTCCGCCCCAGTGACATCGTCCTGGCCAAAGTTGTATCCTTCCCCATCAGGGACAGTGGGTTGGCTTGAGCACCCTCATAGAAGTCTTTCCATTAACTGCTGTCCAATCAGATCTCCCTGGGAGATGCACAGTCCAACTACCTGCTGAGCACGGCAGAGAATGAGCTGGGTGTGGTGGTGGCACGCAGTGAGGCAGGTAAGGACAGGACAGGGACAGAGACAGGGTCTAGGCTGAAACAGTTCTGCCTCATCCCTGCCTGATGGGCAGCTGATGCAGCTGCCTCCTTCCTCACATGGAGGAATACAATTTTGGGAAGGGGCACCCCTCATATATTGTGTCCCCAGGGGTGCAGATGGTGCCCATCAGCTGGTGCGAGATGCAGTGCCCACGGACACACACCAAGGAATTCCGTAAGGTGGCCCGCGTGCAGCCCCAGTTCTTGCAGACGTAACAGCTGAGAGGGGCCAGGGAGCTGCAGGACTGAGCCCTGTGGAGCCAGAGCAGCCCCTGGGCTCCCACCTCCTCCACAGGTCCAGCCAGGCCCCCACTGGCAGGACAGGTTTGCTACTTGTGGATAATAAATATTTTTGAGAGCTCCAAGCTTTGTTCATTACAGCCTGTGGGGGAGCCAGGACTGCCTGTGGCACTCTGGTCTGGCTCCTGCAGCAGAGCTGCAGTTTCCCCAGCACCAGGGCCAGGAGGAAGCACGTGTTCATTGCTGGGGAACGGCAGTGATGCAGTGGCTTTGCTGCAGTGAGGCCAACAGCACAAAGCCCCAGGCTGCAGCTATGCTGTGCTGCTCTACACTCGCCTCGCTGGCATCTGAGTCAAGCTGGGAGCAGAGCCTGTCTCAGCACACCGATAACCAGTGTGGGCTGCAGCTGGGAACAGCCTGGGGACATCACATCTCATCTCCTTGGGCAACGCGTGCATGCCCTGCCCTAAGGATGAGGGTGTGGCACATATAGAGCCCAAAAACCACAGCACAGCAGGGAGTCACCCTCTAGGGCAGGGATTGCGGAGCTGTGCTTTGCTCCTAGAGCCTTGCACAGCTTCTGCACCCTTCTGCACCGCACCCTCTCTGACCAGCAGCAATTAGTGCCTTGCACATGTGCTGGGAGCAGGGAGCCCTGCACAGCCCAGAGACATACAGACACATTCTTATTGCGCATTACTCCTTTATTGAACTGGAACAAGACAGCTGCTATGGTTGGACAGTTACATTGACCCTGTGCAAGCCCAGGCTCACGACGCCAGCAGGTGGGCAAGCCACGTACACACGTGAGGGATGGGACAAAACAGCACCTGCTTCACCAGCAGGATGAGAATGGACATCAGCTGGGGGCAAGTATGTGGCAGACACAGACCTCCAGGCAACAGGCTCCCTCCCTCTCCATTGTCTGAAAGCAGTATAGTTAAAGCAGGGGCTGGCAGAGCTGGGCCCAGAGTTGTGAGTACCACCCTGGCGTGCTGTACCACATGCACCAAAAGTCAACCCTTCCAGTGGCATTCCAGACACTGTGCCACGCACCCACAAGGGGATGGGGTACCCCACCTTGGTTGCTGCCTGCACTGCACTTGCCTCGCTGCTCCCAGGAGGACTAAACCAAATGACAAAACTACAGTAACTGGGTGATGAGAACTGCTGGGGATGCAAAGCAAAGGAGGAGCCTGGCATGGCAAGGGATTGCTTGGCATATCCCACTGCAGACAGGGCCTGAGGGTTGGGATCATGGCGTGGAGAGATGTGTGATCGTTGCCTGGCAGAGCCAGGGCTCCCTTTCACACCAGACCTCCATGCACAGCCCTCGCCCCAGGGCCCCCAGGCTGTCTACAGAGGGGAGCCTAGTCTGAGGGAACAGGCCTAACCGTGGGGAACGGCTCCAGCTCCACAGCTTCAAGTTCCTACAACTGTGAGGGAGTGAACAGAGGGGTGGGGGATGGCAGGGGGCTCTACTACATGTTGGCCTGCTGCCTGCCCTCACTTCTTGACCTTGCCCTGTGCAGCAACAGCCTCCATAGCCTTGCGCACGGTCTCCTCATCCCCCAGGAACTGCATGGGCTTGACAGGTTTCAGGTTCTTGTCTAGCTCGTAGACAATGGGGATGCCAGTGGGCAGGTTCAGTTCCATGATGGCCTCTTCCGACATGCCTGCAAACACAGCAGTGCTGTTACTCCTGGACCTTCCCACAGTGCCAGTTGGGGAAGCAAGGAGATCCCTGGGATGCCCCTGCAG
This sequence comes from Dasyornis broadbenti, assembly GCA_013397935.1. Taxonomy (NCBI): domain Eukaryota; kingdom Metazoa; phylum Chordata; class Aves; order Passeriformes; family Dasyornithidae; genus Dasyornis; species Dasyornis broadbenti. The sequence continues at coordinate 4,563,582 of VZRN01001324.1, forward strand.
GCGTGACCTACCTTCCAGGTGCTTGACAATCCCACGAAGGCTATTGCCGTGGGCAGCAATAAGGACTCGTTTGCCCTCTTTGATCTGTGGGACAATTTCCTCATTCCAGAATGGCAGAGCCCGGGCAATGGTGTCCTTCAAGCTCTCGCATGTCGGCAGCTGGTCCTCCGTTAGGTCAGCATAGCGACGATCCTGGGAGAATGGCCATGCTCAGAGCAGCCCAGTGCCCCCCACCCAGTGTGGGAAGGACTGGGGACTTTAGGACCTACTACATGTAAGCAAAGACAGGGTTGGAAGCAAGGAAGTGCCTTTCAGGTTTGAGGCTGCAACGAGTCACAGTAAGGGTTGTAAGCCCTCCTGATAAAAGTCATACATTGCCCACTCTGGGCAAAGGAACCAGATAAAATATCCATGAATGGGTCACAGCACTAATGATTAACAGAGGTATTATACCCTCTGTTTTCGATCTGTCTGTGTAATGCCCAGGGGTTCAACTCCACAGGGAAAGGGCAAAACAAACTCAACCTAAAACTGATCAGCACCATGCACAACAGCCCCAGCTAATGCAGCAGCAGAGACACAGGAGATCTTATAGAGGAAGCCAGGCCACACTGCAAGTGACTTTTAGGAGACTTCCTGCATGGCAGCTGAAGAGCAATGGGTCTTACCTTTGCAATAGTGCTGTAGAAGGGATGGTCAGACTGCATAGGAGGCGGAGGAATGTCATAGGAGCGCCTCCAGATCTTCACCTGTGCCTCACCATGCTTCGCTGCTGTCTCAGCCTTGTTCAAACCTGTGAGAGCCCCATAGTGCCTCTCATTTAGGCGCCAGGTCCGGATAACGGGTAACCACATCTGATCAATGGCATCCAGGACGGTCCAGAGAGTACGGATGGCCCGTTTTTGTACCGAGGTGAAGCAGATATCGAACTCATAGCCGGCATCTAGAAAAGGGGGAGGCGGAAGAAGACCAGGAAGGTGAGTGCCGGGCCTTATGCAACCAGTGTAAGGGCAAAGGCGGCGACCTCACCGTACTGGTACCGGTCGCGTCCTCGCCGTTACGGAAACTGGCGGCGGCCAGGACGCGACCGGTACGGGAGAACCAACATACTGCGGTACCTACGACTCTCCCAGCGGTACTGAACTCCCGACCGGGCACTGGAGGCCCTCCCCTGTCATCGGAGAGCTCCAAACCAGCACCCGTTAGGCTCGACGTGGACACACTAGGCCGCATCCATTTCCCCCCGTCCACCGTGACCCCCTTCTTGGCCGACACCCCCCGCCTCGTTCACCGGTACCTCGGAGTGCCTCGCCGCCGCGCCGCGCCTCTTGCTGCCCGGCAGGGCTGAGGTCGGCATCGTACCATCCGCTGAAGCGGTTCTCGAGGTTCCAGGCGCTCTCGCCGTGGCGGACGAGGACGAGCCGGTACGCGGCAGCCATGACGAGCCGAGCAACCGACGCACGCTGCTTCTCACGCCGCAGCCGCGCGCGACTGACGCCCCCGCTCAGCCCCGCCCCGCCCCGCGCGCCACCGGTGGGGGGGAGGCGCATGCGCTGAACAAGAGCCAGGTGGAGGCGCACGTAGCACATGGCGCGGCCGCGAAGGGCGGTGCGACCTTCAGGATGTGACTCGAAGTGACGTCACGCACACACAATAATACGTAACGCGTGACTCCTCGCCCGTGGCTGAGGGCTCGCTTTGAGCGGTTTCACAGGGCCGCGGCTTCGGCACGCGGATGTCTGGCGGGCTCTTTCTGGTAGCCCCTGGGCCCTTCGTGTCTCCCATCTCAGCCCCAATTGGGCATGACCTCACTGAACTTTCCCGACACCGCTTCTCGTCTGCCCGGCGGGGATGCGGCCTTCCCTGACGACTGCCCTCACTCAAGGTGGCGGCTGGCGCCGGAAGCGGAAAGGGGACGCTCGGCGCGACCTCACGTGGAGCCGAGTGCAGCATGGCGCGGAGTGGAAGGCTCCGGTCGGGAGCTGCGGCCAAACTGAAGCGCTGGCGGAAGGGCCACAGCAGCGACTCCAACCCCGAGACCCGCCAGCATCGCCTGGCTGCCCGCAGTCGCTTCTACAGCCGGCCCGCGGGTGAGAGCAGGGACGGGCGGGGCGGTAGGGCGCCAGGGTGAGCAGCTCCTGACTTGTGCCTGGCTCTTCCCGGAGGGGTGCAGGAGCACGCCGGGCTGAGGAGCGAACCTTGGGGTCCTCCGAGAGCTGGGGCGGGGGCAGGAGGGAGACCGGAGCCGCTGACAGTCCCGGGGGAGGCGGAGGCAGTAGATCAGGGAGGACAACCGAGGCCGCGGCGTAACGAGTTACCGTCATGGTGACACCGGGCCTCAGAAGCGGAATGAGGCACCGCAAAGTGCAGTGCCTGTCGCCTTGCGAGGCTCCCCAAAACCTATGGCCATACCTGTAAGTGCTGCTGTGGTGTCTGGTGCGATGAGGAACGTGACATACTTCCATTCATCCGGCCTCATGGTGGCGAAGGCAAACTAAGTGTGCCAGGCACTGCGAGAGCCTGGCTGCTGCTGGCCGAGGAGATCTTTCTCCTGCAGATGCTGGCTACATGCTGGTGTCCAGGACTCAGAGGAACATGTAACGTGTCCTGGCTGTCTGCTTGCCAGAGCTTCAGATGCAAGATAAATAGGGTGGAATACAAGAAGCAGCTCAGTGTTAAAGCCTTGGCACACTGGGACACATTTGTGTGGACATGATGCTCTCTTCCATGAGAGGAGATGGATGGACTGTACCCACAGGTTTCTCCTCACAGGAATGAGGAGCTCTTTACAGTTATTCATGTGCTTTCTCCCATTGGGTAGAAGCAGCTGCTATATCCTTCAAGCTGGAGATGAGCTCCAGACAAGCCAGTCTGGCTGGAGGGGAGTGGAGCATGGGGGATTTTGGGGTGAATGGTGGAATAACGTGACTTCGCAGTTCTGACACATCTCTCGCCCCCACAGAGAAAAGTAACTTGACAATAGATGCAGTGAAGCTGCACAATGAGCTGCAGTCGGGGTCCCTGCATCAGGAGCAGGCAAGTGACAGTGCTCAGTTCCGTATGGAGGAAGACAGTGCTGAAGAGGCCGCCACAGAGAAGTCTTCTGGCACCTTTCTGAGTGGGCTGAGTGACTGCACCAACATCACCTTCAGCAAGGTGCAGCGTTTCTGGGAATCCAACTCTGCTGCTCACAAAGAGGTATGGATAGGAGCAGGGCTGGGGAAGGGGGATGTCTGGTGGGAAGAGGGGTGTCCGGTGGGGATGGCCCCCTAAGTGTGAGGCTGAAAGATGTTTTTCTGGCTGCTTACAGATCTGTGCTGTGCTGGCAGCTGTGACAGAGGTGATCCACTCCCGAGGGGGCAAGGAGAGCGAGACGGAGTACTTTGCTGCACTGGTGAGTGATGGTTCTGTGGAAGAGGCAGGAGGGGAACTGCTGCTGGCAGCATGGGTGGGCTCTCAGGACGGGTAGAAAAAGGTGCCAAGGCCCTAAGTGTCTTTTTTCAGCAGAAATGCTGTTGGGCTGCTCCTGATTTCTTTTCCCCCTCCCCAAGTGATACCTAAAACAGGGCTTACCTGAAACAGAGGCCAAGACAAAGTTAGGAGAATAAAAAGCAGACAAATTTATTAAAGGCTTTTAGGTACATTTAGGGCAGACAGAGCCTAGACAGGAGGCTACACCCAAAAATGGACCGTGAGTCATGAGTTCTTCACATTTTATAAGTTCTGTCTTATTAACATATCGGGCCCCAAGTCTCCAATTACACCTTCAGGTGATGATGTCAACCACCCCAAGCTTGCTCCCCCCAGTTCACTGTTGTTTACATATTTTGGGGCTCTGAGGCAGTGAAGTATCCTGGGATTTCCCAATTGAGAGCAATGTTTTGCCTAAAATGCTGGGAACAGAGGTTTTTAGTGCCTTGTATGAAGCCTAGAACTACACACCAAAGCTATAGGTATGTGAAAAATAGAAGCTAAAAATTCTTAAGGCATCACAGGGATTGGGGAAGGGCTGGCCTGGTGTGAGCCCCTGCTCCCCATCACTTACTCATCTGCTGTTCACAGATGACCACGCTGGAGGCAGTGGAGTCCCCTGAGTCACTGTCTGCTGTCGCCTACCTGCTTAATCTTGTCCTAAAGCGGTGAGTGGCTGGCAGAGAAGCAGGGAGAGCTACTGGACCCCATCGTGGGAAAGGGATTGATGCTGTCCTTCCTTTCCAGGCTGGGGAAGGACCCAGCTGGGGCGAGCTGGCAATTCAGTCCCCTGTGTGACTGCCACCAGCTCTCTGCTTCTCACCCCACTGACATGTCCCCTTCTCCTGGCAGGGTCCCGAGTCCTGTTCTTATTAAAAAGTTCTCAGATGCTTCAAAAGCCTTCATGAGTATAGTGTCCTCACAGGCCTGCAGCAGCTCCACCTCTGCCCTGCGATGGGTGAGTAGCCAAGAGGCAACCAGCCATATCAGCTCTGCCTGGGGTCTTCTGAGTGCTGGGGTCAAGGCTGCTGCTGTAGGGTGATGCTGGGTGCTCAGCCTGAGGCTCTTGCAGTGAAAGGCAGATGTCTCTATGGGGTGACGCTAATTCTCCTGCTGCTCCCTTGTCGTAGGTTCTCTCTTGCCTGGCCACACTGCTGCGGAAGCAAGACTTGTCAGCCTGGAGCTACCCCATCACTCTGCAGGTCTATCATGGCTTGCTGAGCTTTTGTGTTCATACCAAGCCCAAGGTGAGGGCCCAGTGCTTCTGGCAGGAGATGCTGCTTTTGGAGTTTGTTTCTGGGGCAAGCTGTACCCTCTGGGTCCCTAGTTTCTACTCACCTGGGTTCTTCTTCTCCCAGGTGCGGAAAGCAGCACAGTACGGCGTGTGCTCTGTCCTGAGGGGCAGCGAGTTCATGTTTGATGATGCAGCCCCTGAGCATCACCCTGCAGCACCCTCCACTGCCAAGTTCTGTGTGCAGGAGATTGAAAAAGCTGGAGGTGTGGGACACTGGAGCATGGGGTCTGTAGCTGAGTGTGGGGGACTCTGCCACTGTGGGAGAATAAGGGCTTGGAGGAAAGAGGGGAGGTTGCAGCACACTGGATTGCTGGGGAGAGTATGAGATCTCTTTGGGGCACCTATGGTGTTTTGAAGTTTCCTTAGCCATTCTGATGCTCTCCTCTTCCCAGAAGTCAGGGGAGGACCTTGGTTTTGTGGGTCAGCCCCACTGCTGTCAGAGTGGCTTTGCCACGGGGAGCTACAGGCTCAGAGGTTGCTCTGTTCCCGTAGGTGCCAAGGAGGCCACCACCACCCTGCATATCCTTGCCCTGCTGCGGGACGTGCTGCCCTGCTTCCCTGCAGCTGTAGTGAAGACCTGCTGTGAGACCTTGCTCCGAGTCATGACCCTCAGCCATGTGGTGAGTGTTCCCGTTCCAGAGATCACAAGGTGTTAAGATCCAATTACTAAGGTTCTTAGAAATACCTCTGCCTGAATTAAGGTGCAAACAAGACCATATGCCAGTCAATATTTGGTAGTAAATATGAGAGAGAGAGAGAAAACAGAGAAAGAGAAGTAGGAAAAGAGATGGGGGGAACAGAAAGAGAGTGACAGAGACAGCATAAAAGAAAATCACCATCCGTGGATCCCAATGACGATGCATGGATCCTCTCTAGCTGGTCTTCTTGGTGGTGATAGTCCCCCCAACAGGTGTAGAATCCCATGGGTTAATATACCTTTAAGCTAGATGACCATGTCTGGGCATGTCCCCCTGAGGGAGGTGGGGGTGTCCATACCCTCAAGCTGGGTGACAATGTCCAGACTTGGCCCCCTGAGGAAGGCAGAGGCAGTCCATACTCTCAAGCCAAATGGCAAATGTCCAGGCATGTCCCCCTGGGGGAGGCGGGGGAAGTCTGTCACAGCAGACTCTGGGTCTATTGCATCAATGCAGTCCTGTGGATGTGGCCTGTGGGGTTGGGGGTCTCCACAGCTTGGGCCAATTTGTGTGTGAGCTGTGCTCTTCCCCCACCCCAAACTCAGCCAGGGATGAGTGAACAATGAGTCTATTTAGCAGCTTGATTTTCGGTCCAAAGTCCCAGTATTCTGGGGGGTTTTTTTGATTGTAGCCTCTTTATAAGACTTTATAGCAATGTTTGAGGCATAAACTATTTTCAGTCTCTGACACAAGGGCAGACCCTTTCCCCATGGGCTACATTCTGCAAGCGATCAAATTCTCTCGGCTGCCAACTGTGAGCCTGGAAAGGCAGGATACAAATGGAGAAGAGCCCAGGACAGCTTGCTGGTCTGACTGCTGTGGAAGAGGGAGGCTGTGCAGATGGGGCACAGTTGCAGCAGTGCTGGGTTTTCCAGGACAGAGCCTGCTTTGGGGCAGGGGGCCAGTGGGTTCAAAGCAGAGCCCACTCTCCTGACACTGTTCTTTGCAGCTGGTGACAGCCTGTGCCATGCAAGCCTTCCACAGCCTCTTCAGTGCCCAGGCCAGCGTGGCCTGCCTGCCAGCTCAGCTCAATGCCCAGATCATCACTGTGAGTGTGGGGTACCAGTATGGGGAGGCATAGAGCTGGCAGTGCCATAGCACCCACCCACCTACCCTACCTTCTGCTTCCGCAGGCTCTCTACGACTATGTGCCCAGCACGAGTGACCTGCAGCCACTGCTGACCTGGCTGTCCACCATGGAGCGGGCACACATCAACCTGGGCAGGTGCAGGCAGGGGCCATGGTTGGGCAAGGCAAGAGGCAGCTACTTGATCTCTCACCTCACCTCGCCTTTCTCTTCTCTTCTCTCCAGGCTACAGAAGGACCTGTGCTGGGCTCACTTGCCCCGGCTCTTCTCTGCTGCCGTGAACTGCTTCCTCTCCCCACACTCTCAGGTGGTGTTGGCAGCGGCACAGACCCTGGAGGTACCACACCTGGGCACCTCTCCCCGCTTGGATGCCCTGGGCCTTGTGGGGAGTTCTACCATGGGGCTCAGAGCTTGCCAGGAAGTGGTGTGCCCCTCTGTGCCTGCAAGGCTGGGGGTTCCGTGGTCCAACAGCTGTTGCATTTTCCCTGTTTACCCTTGCAGACCCTCCTGAGTGAGTGCATTGCTCCCCACATGGAGGACATGGGCACTGTCTCCGCATCTGCCCCAGCCCCTGCTGCCCACCTGTGCAAAATGTTCAGGTGAGGAGCAGTGATGTATTAGGAACTGTCCCCATGGGTCTGGCTGAGCTCTGACCAGCCTCTGCCCAGTCCTCAATGGGGTCTGGCAGGCCTGGTGGGCACCCTGAGTACTGGCGGTGTGACTGTCTCCTTTCTCCTCCCCAGATCAGTGGAGGAAGGGCTGACATACCGTTTCCATGCGGCATGGGATGACGTGCTGCGAGTGCTGGAGGTCTTCTTCAAGACATGTGGGAAGCAGTGCCATCCCATCATGAGAAAGGTGAGCCAGGCTGGGAGGGCACAGGCTCTTCTATAGAGGCTGGTGGGGTGGCTGTGCTGCTATCTGCGCTGTATTGCCCCCTCCAGCTGTGGAGCAGGGCCATGCCATATGTCCTGCTCTGTGTGGCCAGAGCATGCACAGCTCTGGGACTCGGCACAGGGACATGCAGGGCCGCTAGCATCCCTGGGTGGGCAGAGTGAGTGACACATGCCAGACCTGCCCGCATGGCTCTTCTGTGACTGTCCTGCCCTGTCCCCGCAGTGTCTCCAGTCCTTGTGTGACCTGCGTCTCTCCCCACACTTTCCGTACACTGCTGAAGTGGAGCAGGTGGTGGGGGCTGCTGTGAGCACCATGGGTCCCGAGGTGCTGCTGGAAGTTGTGCCCCTGGAGATTGATGGCAAGGAGTGAGTACACTCATGGGGTAGCAGCTTTGCAGCTGTTATGTTCCTGTTCAGTCCTCATGCAGTGTTGCAGGTGTGGCTAAGCCTACTTGTGCCCAGCTTTAGGGCTGGGTCAAAGTGCCCTGTGCACAGGGGCTGATGCTGGCAGTGGCCTACATCCTCCTGACTCATGCCTTTCCTCCCCAGGGAGACGCTGGATTTCCCCCGCAGCTGGCTCTTGCCAGTGCTGCGGGACAATGTGCAGGGTGCACGGCTTGGCTTCTTCACCACTTACTTCTTGCCTTTGGCAGCCGCCCTGAAAAACAGAGGTAAGAGCACCATATTGGGGGTCTCAGTAGTCCAGGGTGTTCTGTCGGACCTCCCTTCCCTGGGGTGAAGCAGGCCTTGGAACATCTGCTGCTCTGCTCATCTCCTGTTTCTCTTCTGCAGCCCTGGAGTTTACCCAGGCTGGGAAGAGTGTGGAAGCCAAGATCTATGATACACTGCAGTGGCAGGTAACAAGCAGTGCCTGGGAGCCCTGCCATGGTATACCTGTGGTACCAGGCTGGGGAGCAGTGACTGGGGCAAAGACTGTGGTCTCTCACCTTTTTCTTTGCCTTCCAGGTCTGGACTCTGCTGCCTGGCTTCTGCACCCATCCCACAGACGTGCTGGGGTCCTTCAAGGGGCTGGCCCGCACCCTGGGCATGGCCATCAGCGAGCGCCCAGATCTCCGCCCCACTGTGTGCCAGGCCTTGCGCACACTCATCCACAAAGGCTGCAAGACAGGTTGAGGGGGGAGACAGACCCTCTTGGTGGGTCCCTGTCACCTGTGGGAGGGGAAATGCTGATCTGTAGCCCCCTGTCATCCTTTCCCTAGATGGGGAGCGGGCAGAAGTGGGTCATTTTGCCAAAAATTTCCTGCCTATCCTATTCAACGTGTACAGTCAACCTGAGGAGGATGGAGGCACAAGTGCTCAGCGCCGCTCTGTGCTGGACACTGTCCGTGCTTATCTGACCATCACGGATCCTCAGGTGAGGGGCCTGTGGGGCATTGGGGCAAGCTGTCCTGGCTCAGGCCAGCATCTCCCAGCCAGACCCAGTCTGATGGGGCTTTGGTGCATGCCTGATTGAAAAGGACAGGAAGAAAGGCTCTGACCAGAGAGCAGCCCTTCTTGCCATCATGGGCAAGGAGACCTTTCCAGCCCATGGTCTGGGATTTCCCAATCTTGCAGTCACATCTGGCCCATCACGCATAAGTTCTTTGTGAATTTGTCCAGATCTTTTTGGACTCACTGGTGCTTCTGGTCTCCACAAAGTCCTGTGGCAAATTGTTTGCCAGGTGGATTGCAAACTCTTGTAAAAACACTCCCTTCAGTCAGTTCTGATCCTGCTCTCTGTGCCTGCCTTGCAGATGGTGTGTGGATTCCTGGAGAAAGCCAGGGCAAAGCTGACCAGTCCTGAGAGTTCCGAGTTCGCCAGGTAACGCCTGGGGACTGGTGCTAATGGGTAAAACTCCTTGCGTGCTCCTGGTGAGCAGTACTAGGGCACTGTCCTGTGTGGGCTGCGCCATTGTGCGCTTGATGTGACTCACAGCTGGCGTCCCAGCTTGGTTGGGGAGTGGTAGTGATGCCACAGTTAGCCAGCTGTATGTCTTTCTCTGCTGCAGACTCTCCATCCTGGACCTGGTTGTTGCAATGGCACCCTATGCTGATGAGCAGTCCCTGGGCTCCCTGTACCGTACCATCCAGCCTTCTCTCCAGGTGAGTTGGTCCCCAGCCCTTACAGGTGCAGGGGCTGCAGTGGGGCACCTTCTGCTTGCTGCCAGCTTGGACCCACATTCTGGGGACTGAGCCGCTGCCATAGGGGATAGGTGTCTGCTGGGTAGTGTGGTGTGTCCCTTCAGATGCCATGCACCATGGTGAGGGACTGCTTTGACAGTGGGAGCATGCTGGCTGTCCTTGCAGAGCAAAGAGCACAGCATGCAGAAGAAGGCATATCGCGTGCTGGAGGAGGTGTGTGCTGCTCCCCACGCTCCCTGCCAGGCCTTTGTCCGCTCCCACCTCCAGGACCTGCAGATGGCACTGCTGGACTCGCTCAAGAGTGCAGCATCCCCAGCCAAGAGGGTGAGAGCAGGGGCTGTGGTGGTGGTGGTAATCAGCCACTGCTGGGAGGGAGGGGATGGGGTGGGTAGCAGGGGTAACCAGGTGTACCAGTGCTGGTCTATTTCTTTCCCCAGCCCCGGCTGAAATGCCTGTTCCACATCGTGAAGCAGCTATCTGCAGAGCACGAGCCTTTTGTCACTGCCCTGGTCCCAGAGGTGAGCATGGTCCCTGGGAGGAACTGGCTGGTTCTGGCAGTAGTGGTGGCAGCAGACATACCTGTGTTCCTCCAGGTCATCCTATGCACCAAGGAGGTGTCGGTGGGGGCCCGCAAGAACGCCTTCATGCTGCTTGTGGAGATGGGGCATGCCTTCATCCGCTTTGGACCCACCCCTGAAGGTAAGCTTGTTCTACTTGCTCAGCCCCACAGTCTGGCCCCAGGCAGATCAGACTCATGCCCAGCATCCTGCTACTATGGTCCAGGGATGCTGCTGGATACAGAGCGAGTCAGGGCCTGAGTCATCCCCCTCTTGCAGAGGCTATGCAGCGGTTCCAGCACCTGATCTATGTAGGGCTTACTGGCTCAGTCACCATGATCAGCTGCACTGTGCTGGCACTGACCCACCTGTTCTTCAAGTTCAAAGGTGAGCAGGAGAGCTGGGTGGATGAGGCAGAACTCTCCGGTGTAGACAGGTGCTGGAAGGAAGCCATCTGTGGCTAAGTCCCACTGTGGTTGCAGATCACCTGGAGTTCGGTGTGGTGGAGCAGCTCCTGCAGAACATCTGCCTGTTGCTGGCCTCCCGCACGCGGGATGTGGTCAAGGCAGCCCTGGGATTTCTGAAGGTCATACTGCTACTGGTGGATACCAAGCTCCTGGCCAAGCATGTCCAGACGATGGTGAGATCATGCACGGGGTGTCTTGAGGAGGGTGGTGGGGCAGAACTGTGCCTGCCTTGGGCAGCCTGGGGCATCTCCAGCTGCACTCTGCCTGGGAGCCAAGGAAACAACCTTGATCTCAGTGGCTGAGATGGCAGTGAGGAGGCCCCTCTCCTGAATCCTGGCATAGACGGGCCAGAAAAGCCCCATGAACCTGCACTGCCAAGCAGGGAGACCTCCCCGTGGCCCTGCGTGGGGCAGGCATGGAGAGATGGCAGCAGGGTGAACAAGGTGGCCATGCAGATAAAGGTTGGGAGGCTGGGTCCCCAAGGCAGGGGTGCTTTGGTCTTGAGGGTCTCTGTCCTGACAGCTGGAGGCTGTAGGGAACCTTTCAGATGACATGAGACGCCACTTCCGTATGAAGCTGCGAAACCTCTTCATCAAGTTCATCCGCAAGTTTGGGTAAGCCAGGGTCTCCTGAAGTGGTGAGGGAGCTCCCTGAGAAGCAGTGTGGGAGAAGGTGGGTGCTGACTGCTGTCTGTGTGCTTCCTCAGCTTTGAGCTGGTGAAGGGGTTGCTGCCAGCTGAGTACCATAAGGTGCTGGTGAACATCCGCAAGGCAGAATCCCGGAGCCGCAAACAGCGTGCCCTGAAGCAAGCAGCTGTGGATATGGATGAAGAGGAGACACCACCACCACAGCCCAGAGGAGACAGGTGAAGATGGGCTTAGGGTGAAGAAGGAGCAGCCCCCACAGGGATCTGCTCAGCTGGTGCCTCTAGAGATGCTGGAGACATCTCCACGGCTGTTGTGCATTGTGGGGCAGGCTGTACCCCTGGAATTGTTCCATTTCCATCATCCTTTCCACCTTTGACCAGTATGGAGGAGATTCTGGCTGACTCAGAGGATGAGGAGGAGGAGGAACAGCAACAGAGCAAGGAGTGGAGGAAGCAAGTATGGCAGAAGGGCCAGGCATGGCTGAAGGAAGGGGAAGATGATGAGCCCCTCAACTTCCTGGACCCCAATGTGTCCCAGCGGGTGCTGGGTAAGCAGTGGAGCTTCAGATGGTGCTGGGGTGGGACAGATGGGGCAGGGTCTGCTGTAATGCACAGGGACCCTGGGGGTATAGCTGCCCCCAGAAGTGGATCCTTCTCTAGGCCCTGACCCATCTCTCTTTGTGAGCAGCCACCAAGCCAGGCCCCAAGTGGTCCAGAGGAGTGAGCCATGATTTCCGCATGTCTGAGGATGGGCGCTTGATCATCCATGAAGAGGAAGAGAAAGTGGATGATGATGAGGCTGAAGGTACTGCCTGGAGTGACAGGGGCCACTCTACACTTGCTTTGGGTCCTCTGAATGGTTTTCATCTTGCCACCTGCATGTGGGATCTTGTGGGGATGTAGGTGGAAGTGGCAGGAATTGGTATGGCCTTTTGTTATACCCAGTGGCTCTCTTCTGGCTGCTGCCCAGGGGAAACAGTCACCTACATCATCAGGAGGGTGCTGGTTCAACAGGGGCATTCTGCTATTGCAGCCCCTTCCAGGAGCTAGCACAATACCTGGGCTTTCCCATGACCTCATCATGCACCTTGTCCTGTATCATAGGAGCAGACGAGATGGCAGATGTGCTGCAAGATGTGGGTCTCCGCAGTGTGAGTATGGGGCTTGTGGTACAGAGGAGATGCTGGTGGAACTTCTCCTTGCCAAACCACTGCCTGTGCCTTGGCAGCTGCAGCTCTGCCCAAGAGGCCAGTGGAGACACGGGGCAAGTGCCAGCTGCTTGGAGGGTTGCGGGAAGTTGTCTGGGATGGGGATGTGCTGTCTGGAAGGTTTCTGGGTGCCCATGGAAGGAAGCAGGAGGTTGGGGCACTATGGGAGGGCAGAACTGTAAGGACAAGCCAGCTGCAGGGTTCCTGCTGCCTTTTTCTGCAGAGGAAAAGTCCAAAGCGTCGGTTCAGAGAGGAGCCAGACAATGAGGAAACTGAGGCTGGAACCTATTCTCAGTATAGAGGTAAGTCCTCTGCCTGTGCCCAGTGTGGGGCTCCCCAGCGGGCTGGAACCATGTACACATCTCGCTGTGCTGCTTCAGGGCAGCAAAGATCACAGGATCACAGACTGGGTAAGATTGGAAAGGATCATAGTGTGTCATCTGGTCCAACCTCCCTGCTCAAACAGTGCGATCCCAGAGCACATGGCACATGATTGCGTGCAGATGGTTCCTGAATATCTCTGTTGTGGGAGACTCTAGAATGCCTCTCTATGCAATCTGTTCCAATGCAGGGTCACCCACAGAGGAAAGAAGTTCTCATGTTCAGGTGGAACTTCCTGTGCATCAGTTTCTGCCAGTGCCTCTCATCCTCTGTTCACCAAGCCTCTCATCAACAGCACCAAGCACAGCCTGGCTCCATTCTCTTGACATGCTCCCTTCAGAAACTTACAGACATTGATGAGGTCCCCTTTTAGGTGCCTCTTTTCCAGGCTGAACAGGCCCAGCTCTCTCAGCCTTTCCTCATAAGAGAGATGCTCCAGTCCCTTAAACATTCGCTGGACCAGCTCCATGAGCTCCATGTCTCTCTTGTACTGAGGAGCCCAGAACTGGACACAGCATTCCAGAGGCATGTTCACTAGGGCTGAGTTAGAGGGGCAGGATTCCTTCCCTTGTCCTGCTGGCACTGCTCTTCCTAATGCACCCCAGGACACCATGGCCTTCTTGGCCACAAGGACACTCTGCTGGCTCATGAATAGCTTGTTGTCCACCAGGACCCCCATGTCCTCCACAGAGCTAATTTCCTGCAGGTTGGCCCCCAGTCTGAACTGGTGCCTGGGATTATTCCTCCTCAGGTGCAGGACCCTGCATTTGACTTTGTTAATTTAAGACAGTTCTCTGCACATCTCTCCAGAGATTTTGCTTGTGGGAAATGGCTACCCCTCTGCTCTCCTGACACCCAAGAGCTGGAGGCAAAAACAGGAACAGCTTCCACAGCCTAGAACTGAGCAGGGGGAGCCCTAAGACCCCCTTCCACCACACATTCTCTTTTCCAGCTGGAGGCTCTGGGATCCATCGGCAGCTGAACAAAAAGTCAGCCTTCGGTGCAGAGTACAGATCCAAGGTGAGGGACCCATGGAATTGCGGGGTTTGGGTGTGGGGATGCTTGGGACTTTGCTGGGGCGGGAAGCACCATTTGTGTTGGGAGTCTGGTCCAGTAGCACCAAGGCTGGAGAGGATCTCTGCTCCAAGAGGAGTTGCCAAGCACTCTGTTTCTCTGAACACTGCCAGCCCATTCAAAATTGCTGTCCTGCCCTGGCCATGGACAGTTCCTGCTCGCTGCTCAAAGCAGGTGTCTGTAGCATCATCTGGGTGGGAAATCAGCTCCCAGGGCAATATGTTCAGCTGGCACCCCACTGCAACACAGTCTTTGGGATAGCTGGGTGGCAGCGTTGCACTGGAATGGGATGCACGCATCTTTCCTGGTGCTGCGTCTTCCCTGGTGCTCCATCTTCTCCCATGTCACTGTTTCCCACAGAAAGGTAAAGGTGATGTGAAGAAGAAGGGCCAACTCGACCCCTATGCCTACATCCCCCTGAATAGAGCTAAACTCAACAGAAGGTGAGGCTAACCAGGAAGGGCACAGGGGTGGGAACGGGTTTGATCCTGCTTTTTGTTAGGGGTTTTTGATGGGTTTGGGAGCTCCCTGTCACCTGCTGTGCCACTCCTTGCAGAGTCTGGAGCAGCATCCCTGTGTGCTAGATGTGCCCAGTACCTGCACTAACCCAGCCTCCTGCTCCTTGCTCCTTCCAGGAAGCAGGCAAAAATGCAGGGTCAGTTCAAGGGCCTGATGAAGGGAGCCCAGCGTGGGGCCAAGGCTGGCCGCAGGAACCGTCTGAAGTCCCAGCGTTCCTGAGGAGACTCAGATGCTCGACCTACCCCTACCCAAGGACACAGCATGCTGTGAGTGGAACAGCTGGGACTCCTCTTGAAGATGGCCTCTGTTTGTTTGAGACTCCCTGGGAAGTCACTCCAATGTATTATGGACTGATGGCCCTCCTGTGCCTGGAGAAAGATGCTGGGTTGTCCAGTACAGGCATAGGTGTGTGTGTGTGAGAGCAAGTAATATGTAAAGAATTCTCTATATTGATAAATACCCTCTGTTCTTACCCAGACCAGATTCCTCCTCCCCTTCCCTTCAGAGCTGTGCATAACTGTGCTCTGCTTCCTGTCCACGTGCAGTGGGTCCTTCTGCCGTTACAGGGCTGCATCCGACAGGGCTGCATCCCGCAGGGCTCACGCCAGCGTCAGCCTGGACCTGGAGCCAGAGCCCTCTCTTCCATGTCAGGCTTGCCTGGGGTCTGCCAGGATCTGTGCTGTGGCACAGAGTGGGGCACTGCTTGTGCCCTCCTGGCCCATGTGAAGTAGGGCTGGGGCATGGAGCTGGCTGTAGAACAAAGCTAGAGTGGGTTAAGTCCTTACAACCAGCTTTCTTTAACAAACTCCCTCTTGGCAGGCTCTTCTGCCCAAAACCATGGCCAGAGAATCTGTGCCATGTGGAAAGTGTTTGCCATTTGGCCACTGGACTCTTTTCCCATATCCATTTGGACACTTCCCGTATCAGCCATGCCTGATGACAGCGGAGGAACAGGTTGCTGCAAATTTCCTCGAATTGGCCAGAAAACTGGTACAGCAAACCTCTGTACTTTGCCTTTTCTCATATCTTTGAGAGCTGAGAGGAGTCCTTTGCTCTGACTGCTTCCTGCCAGCAAGACCTGAGCAGCAGAAGTAATCCTGGAGCTTTTTAGTTGCCCAGCCCTCTCACATTGGCCTGAGCATCCAGTTTTGCCCAACTACTTCTATGCTGAGCCCAAAAGATGGTTTTTGGCCAAAGCATGCTGAAGAGAGTGAAGCTGAGGGTAGTGGATACTTTGCTTGCACTGCAAAGAACATGTATTGGTGAATGTAGCTGGGTTTCCCTTCCTTTTCCATATTAAAAAGCTTTCAGCCCTTTGTAATTTCCTATTGTGCCAGCTTACATGCTGGAATTGCAACGCTTCTCAGGTCTCTAATAAGCTAAAGGGATTGTGCTTGTTCAGCCTCTTACTGGAGGCTTCTTTCTAGAGGCTGCAAATCCGGTTTTGTGGCTTTCTTATGTGCTTGGCTTTTTTTTTTTTCCAAGATCCTTTTAAAAGCCTGAGATGGAGAAGCTCTTGTACCAGTATTGATCCTGTCTTGTCGGGAATGTTGTTCCCTTCATGCTTTCCCACCCAGGGCTCTCACTGGGACCCTTGAGCCCTAGGACCATGTTGAGGTGCTGCTGCTCTTACCTTGCCAGAAGGAAGCTTACTGCCTGGCCTATGGGACAGGCTTCTCCAGCAACACCTTGTGACTAGGAGCTACACCCATCATCCTCTGCTGCCTGCAGCCTGGGCCTGATGCCCTCCTTCCTATGAGAGCAGGACAGGGGTAGACAGGCACCAGTTACCTTCTGAGACCCCAATACCTGTACCCTGTGGTTCTAGGCCCAGCAGAACTATCTGTCTTCCTGCTTTTCCTTCTCTCCTTGGAGACAGCGCTTGGAGAAGGCTGTAGCTAATTTAATTAGGAGCTCCAGCTTACTCACTGCATTGTTCTTCATTTGCATGTTGTTGCTTAAATTAGTGCATGCCTGCATGGAACAGAAGAGTTTTATTAGCACAGAGGATGGTGTTCGCCTGAGCTGGTGTCCAGAGAACAGATTCTACTGCAACAATATCTTGTTAATCAGCTAATTAATCATGTAATGCAATGGAAACCTTCAGAGAGGAGATGCCATCCTGCCTGGGAAGGCTGGCTGCAACTCAAGACTGCTCCCCACCAACAGCCACTCCTGGCAGGGAGCAGAGCTGCATCTTGGGGACCCTCAGGAGCCTGACCAGAGCTCTCTGTTACTGGGCAGGGTGAGGGGTGGTGTGGGTCCTGTCTCCTCCAGCTCCCTGCCACAAATATTTTGCAGTTATGAATGGAGGAGCACAAGATGGGGACCTGGAGCGATGCTTGGCTTTTACTGCTCAAGCTGGGAGATGACTTGAAGGCTCTTTCTTCACCCACCAGGCTGTTAAACCATGCAACTTCTTCCCTCAGTGCCAGTGTTGAGCTACACTTGTGCAGGACATAGTCACAAAGGGCTCTTAACCCTTGCAGATACCAGCTTGAGGAGAGGCTGGCAGTACTAACATGTTGCCCCCAGTGCTGGCTGGGTGGCCCCTGGACTAGCTGGGACAGTTGCAGATGCCCACTCTGAGTCTTAAAGCGTAAAATCAGTAAGAGAAAGAAAACATCGTGGTATCCTTACCCCAGAAGCTACGTATTTGGGTTGTGGCCACTCTGGTGTGGCCTTAATACGGACAGATATGCTCCATCTGGCTCTGCCAACCTAACACCCAGATGAACCACCCTGTCCTCCAAGCACAGTGCAGCGCCTTTTGGAGTTCCCTCGTTCAGAGTTGGGATTCCTCTCACACAATGGTGCAGAGATGGGAAAACCCTCCTGGGGACAGCAGTATAAGAAGAACTTTGGTGTTTAAGCTGACATGATTGGCAGCAAGATAATTAAGTGTGGAGGTTTAAAATGTCAAGGGACCACTCCAGTTGAAATCTAGTCAATTAAAAAAATATCAGATTAATTCCTAGTCCCCTCAGCACTCTGGTCTAGAGTTTCAATTGTTTCTAAGTTGTCTGCCTTTCTATAGTTGCTACCTGAGCACTGCAGGTGCAGCAAGTGTGCAGGGCCACATGGCCCCTGGCTGCGGGCAAGGCAGGTACTTCCACCCACAAAGGGGAAAAAAAAAAGGGAATAAAACTGCTCTTCCACTGTCTGTGTTCTCTTGATGGAGAGCAATGATGAGCAATACTCAAGCCGAGATGGGAGTTGTGGTTTATGATGCAGCTCGTGCTTCTTGGAGCATTTTGTGTGGCCTCTGCAGGCTCGGGGTGCATCAGCCACAGTTGTTTCCTTGTAAGTGTCCTTGCAATGAAATGGCTGCGGCACCCGCTTTGCTGCTGAGGGCCGAGGCTCGGGGTGTCGGGGTGCTCAGCAGCGTGGGGGGCAGTGCCAAAGGCCTGCACCGCCGGCCTACAACTCCCAGCAAGCCGCGGGCCGCACGGGTAGCCGTTCCCCACACCCGCCCCGTCGTGCGCGCGGATCGGCAGTTGCCCGTTCGAACCGGCCAATAGCGGCGAGGTGGTGTCGGCTGCAGCCAATGACGTGGCGCAGCGCGACGGGGCGGGGCCGAGGGGGAGGCGCGACGGGCCAATAGGCAGGCGGAGCGGCAGGTATGAGATGGCGGCGGGAGCACCGGCGACTGGCGGCGGCAGGTAGGAGTGGGACTCCGGGCATCTCCTTGCCCCGTCCCGGGCTCGGCGGCATGCCCTCCTCGGCCCCTCGCCGCCGTGTCACGGGCCGGGCACCTCGCTCAAGCCGGTGGGCAGGCGCCGGCAGATGCGCCTCGGCCCGCCCATTGCGGCGCTGCCCGTGCGAGCCGCGCCGGTGCTGTCCAAGCTGCCGCGCTGCCCGCCGGGGCCCCGGCACCTTAAGGGAGCTGTCGCTGCTCAGTGTTCCGGCGGCTCCGGAGTTCCGCCGAGCCGCCGCGCAGTCCCGCGGGGGTCGCGGTAGGACCCCGTGTCCCTATGGGCTGGGCAGCGGCGGAGCGCTGCCTGCAGCATCCCGGTGCTGCATTGCGGGGAAGCGCCGTCCGCTCCTCTGCAAGGGGGGACATCCCGCTCCAGCCGCCCACCCTGGGCAGGCGGTGTTCCCGGGGGGGCTGACAAGGCGCCGTGCCCACCGTGCAGTTCTGTCCGGCCCCGCTGCTGTGGAGCCCGGCCGGGCTAGCTCGCTCCTCCTGCAGCCGCAGAGCCGGCGCCGAGCGCTTGGCAGTTGCGGCGTTTGGTAGGGTGATGGCACTATATAGACTTGCTTCGCAGCCAGCCCTCCTTTTCCTTTGCTTTGTCCGCTCTACGCGTGTTATTCTGACTTTCCGAACACACAAACGATGTCAGCCTCACGTAATTGACCTTTCACACATACTTTTGTATGCATCACCATTCTGTTACAGCTGCAATAAAATAGCAGGGACTGCATGAGCCCCTCGCTAGAACAGTGTTGTCGGATGACTGTTAAAAGGCTGCAGTATTTCTTCTTTATTTTTTTTTTTTATTCCTCTCTTGTTTTGGGGGGAGGAGGGCTTGGGATTATTTTGTTGGGTTTTTTTTCTCCTGCATGTATGGTGTGTAGCTGCAAACTGAGTATCCTTTGAATGATAATTCTTATGGATAAATAAATATAGTTGAGGGCTGATGCCTCATACCCAGCCTGATTCACAGTGGTGCCACCCTGTTCTCTGCTGAGTGGGACCCATCCCGATGGCACTTGCTGTGCTTATCTGGGAGCACTGCTGTGGTGCCTGGATTGGGGCAGAGCAGTGCCCTGAAAGGAGGGATGAAGAGATGGTGCTCATTGCAGTGTGTTTGGGCAGGGAGTGCCTAAAATGCAGGTAAAGGAACGAGTATGCTCAGTGCAGCTGATACTTAAAATTCCCTTTTGGATAAAGCATTTTTAATGTGACCTCGATCAGCCTAAATGACTTAATTTATTTTTTCTATGCTGGTAGTTGTCCTTAGGATATACTCCCTCCTCTTTATCCACCACCCCTCCACAAGCTATTGTTTTAATGGAAAGCCTGAAGTACAAGTTTTCCTCCAGCACTGCTTGTCACCCACAGGTAGAGCTAGAAAATCGATCTCTTGCTTTGCTGGTCTGTCACCACACAGACCAGAAACCTTGCTTTTTCCGTTCTTTTACCCCTGTTTCCTCTCATCTAGAGAGAAGTGCAAGTTAGCTAGTAAGACTTGCCTGCTGTGCATGTGGTATTATACCATTCTGGCTTAAAGATTGGAATTAAAAGCTGGTTGTCTTAAACTTCTTACTAAATATTAGTCGACACAACAACAGATGATTTGTGTGGTCTGTCTCTTTTCTTTGTGGTCTCTCTAACCTCTGCCTGGCTCTTTATAACTGAGAATGAAGATTGCTGTGTGCCAGAGTGCTCAATTTCAAATAAGAGACATCTATCTGTTTAATTAATGCATTTCATGTCCGATTCAAGCAGTGCCTAAATGCTTTGCCAGGCACTCATGTCAACCATTTGATATAGCAGGAGTGGGATGAGCGGCAGGGAAAAAGCCATGGGTCTGGAAGAAGCTGGAAAAAGTCATAAGGCATCTTGCTAAAATGACTTGATACAGCAGCACTGCACAACTGGACATCAAGAGCTCACATCCTAAGCAGGTTGTGAAAGGAGACATAGTTGCCATTTGTGTTTTACTGCAAATAGGAAAATGTTCACTGCAAACATGACTTAATGGCAAAAAATCAAAGTGACTTGCTGAGGGTCAGGCAGAAAAATGGTTGATTTCAGAATTAAAGCCTAGTCTGAACACATGGCTACTTTTTTCTGAAGATATCTTGGGAGCTGGGGACAATCTTATTCAAACATTCCCTTTTCCACAGCCCTCATGAGAATCTTTGAGACCTAGACTTGTGTTTGACCCCCTACTCAGTCCAAGTCCTGTGAGGTACACATCTGACCCAAACTCAAGGCCATGTTGTATTTGCAGTATGTTTTCATGTAACACCCTGTCCTGTTCCCATCCAGGGTGGGATGGGCTTTGACAACAGGATCCTTGTTCTACTACACTTCAGTTTATTGTCTATTTCCATGAAGGGGGAGCATTGCTTCCCACATAGCCCATAGCAGTGTCTGGGTCTCCTTGCCAGCCTGGTCATTTCCTTGTTGCTGTGTGGACATTTACATGCCTCTGAAAATGTCACAGAGCTTCGTTATCACTCCTTTAAAGGTGCCTGGGCACTCAGTTCAGTCTGAAACTGAAGCTCTGAGTGCTGGATACTGCCAGGAAATCAATTCCTTGTCCTAAAGGTCAAAAGTCTTCAGTGTGTGTTGGTTTAATAAGTGGCATGAACAGATGGGAAGGAGATGGGTCAGTATGGAAATGTTGGCTAATATCAAATGGTTGCTCTGAAGTCAAGTCCATCTTGGAAATACTGTCCCTCTGTATGCTGGGTTGGGCTCCTGGTCACAGCTGAGGCCTTACATTTTCCAGTTGTTTTGGACCTAGCTCTTTTTGTAGGATCTCATTTTCACTTGCCCTTTAGCTGGAGGCAGAAGCAGGGAGCCAAGGCCCTTTCCTTGCCCTATGCTCTGCTGGGTACAGGCACAGCCCTGCTGTGCTGCTGTTGTGCAGGCTGTCACCAAAGCTGCACTGTGATCCTGGGGACTGACATCATGGGTTCCTATGTTCCCAAGTCACAGGGGTCTTGGAGTCAGCATGGGCAGAGAAATGGGAGGAACCGTGGCTCCTTAGTGGGATAAATTTGGCTGACATTTTTCAGAGCTTCACAGGTCTGGTGTGTCCCTGGCCTCTCATCCTGGTAATGCACTACACTTACTATGGTGTCTGACAAGAGCATTGGGCCCTTTGCTCCAAAGTGCAAAACCCTCATTCCTTAGTTCCTGGCCTTTCTCACCTCTACACTAGGTAATTGCAATTAAGCTATCTAGAGTTTCCTCATAAATTTTATGTTCAGAAACTGTAGATAGCAGGAAATGTGATAAGCTGCTTAATAATTGCCTACCAGCTGGCTTACAAGAACTTTTAATGTGTTTGCGTTTTGCCTATAAAGCTCTAATAATTTGGAGTCCAGCCAAAACATCCTTTCTTTTTGAGCAGTAATGTGGCAGCTCTGATTTTCAGAGGCAAGAATTTCTCAGGGGAAATGGCATTAGTTTTCCTTTTTTGTTTTTCTGGAGCTCATACTCAAGGTTGAAATATAGCTTTATGGTTTGGGACTTTCATATGGGCATTCCTACAGCCCAGCTTTTAAGCTGTCATATAGCAGGAGACAGGAATGCTATGGCTCTCTGTGCCTTGGAGAGTGGGAAGCCTTTTAGGGAACATCCTCACAAGCTCTCTGGGGTTCCTGGAGCTCTCCTCACGCACATGCCACTCTGCATTCTCTTGAGTGGCCCCTGGAGTAGTGTATAAATATATCACAGTTCCCTGGGCTCTGCAGTGAAACAGAGTTGATCCAGACAGACATGAATTGTCAGGTGGGATGGAAAGAAAAGCTGTATCTCACCAGTGTGGGAGAGTTGCATAAAGTGACACTATAGGTTTTCACATATTCATGTGAATACTGGTGTCTGTGTACAATATTCCAGTTTTTGACATCCTAGTCTGCGGAGATCCCTGTCAAAAGCCCTAGGCCCCCATACCGCTCAGTTTGGTGAGTTAATTGGGCTGCTTTGTGCATCTCTGTCCCTCTGGTACCGCATGCTGTGCTGCTCTGTGGCGGGCCCAGTCTGTTTATCTGTGTGCCTCGGCAGCCCTGACCAGATGTCACCAGCTTATTTAAATGCTGGCATACATCCAGGTGTTCCTCATCACAATTCCAGCTTGTAAGAGTTTACACATCTAGAACAAGGGATGTGGCCTCTGACATACTCAGTGGTGTCTGCAGAGGATTGCTGATGAGGAGGGATTTGATGTGCTGTCATCCTTTGTAAGCACCACTGTGATACAAAACACAGATGCAAGGATGCAGCTTGTTCACTGCACCTCTGGAGTGTTGAGGAATTACAGAAGTGTAGTGAACAAAACTAAGAGCTGATTCCTGGGTACCTTCATCCTCTGTATTTGCCAGGCTATTACTACAAAACCTCACCAGCAGTATTGTGGGGAACTGGCTGTGGGTTCTGACCCAGGTCTCAGTATCCTCTCAGTCCAGAAAAAGCAACTGCAGTCAAGCGATTGTGAATGCTGCAGCACACTGTACTCAAATTGTGGTGCTTTGCTCAAGTACCAATCCACCAACTGATGGTGTGATGGGATTCCCAAATCCAGTTGGTGCTACCAATTTTGGGTATCATCTTGTGGTAGGGCTAGAGGAAAACATCTGTCCTGCCTTGCTGGGTTGCTCTGAGTTCCCAGACTGGTTGCTACAATAGCTTGTTAACTTTGCTGTGTTGTTTTTGTGTAATTGCTTAGTTTTTCATGACAGAAGTAAACCTGATTGCTATGGGTTGCTGTCTATAGATGGTAGTTCTGCTCTGACCTGGACACTAGCTTGGAGCTACGGGACTGAGAAGCATCTAGATGGTGTATCTTTGCTAGTCTCTGAACTGCATTGCATCCTGTCTTCATCCCTGAAGGGTGGCCTAGGGCTCTTACCTTCAAGAGTAACGGTGACAATCAGAGGTGCATGCAGTAATTTTGGAGTGCTAGAGGCCAAGGAGGTGTAGGTAGGACTGGGCCATGCCTCTTACTGATTTTCAGTACACCCAAAACGAAGAAATAGAGTAAAGACATTTTAAAATGAGAAGAGCAAGAGAATGCTGTCATTGTTGGCAACTGGAAAGTACCCACCGGCACACTGGGGATACGGGAGACACATATTTGGTGGGAAGTGGCTGCAGGGCTTTCTCAGTCTGTGCCCCACCCTGTGGCGAGGGTCTGGATGTACCACACAGTGCCCTGTGGCACTGCCAGACTTCTCCAGCTCGCTGGTGCTGCTGGCTTCTTGTCTCTGACTCGCCAGCGACTCCCAGCCAGTGCATGGAGCTCAGCTCTTGCCTCCTTAGCCCCATGTTCCAGCCATCCCTGACTGATAACTTTCAAACCAGCTACCAGCTCCTTTGCGCTCAGTGCCATGTCACCCCTTGCGCAGAAGTTTGATTTCTTCAAAATTCTGCAGTGTGACCTGATTACTTTTCCTGTCCTTCCTTGCCCTCCTTTTTAATAGTGTCTACAGAAAAGCTGGCAGAGTTCGGTTATATCAGTCATGCTGACTGATAGTGCTGCCTCTTCTCTTGGGATTCCTTTTCTTTTCTGTCCCTCCAGCATTCATTTCAGATTTAGCTATCAACCCTCTAAAGACAGGGTATTGCCTTTGTTCTGTTTGTACAGCACGGAGCACAGCGGAGTCCCCAGCTGTGACTGAGGTTCCCAATGCCGCAGTGATAAAAGTGAGCAGATCAGTAAAGAGAAGAGGCAGCTGCTGCCATCTAAAAAGATTCATTTTGATGCTGGTTTCAGTGAAATCAGAATTGGACCTAAGGCTCTTCTTCTATTGCTGCTCCCAGTAGGAGTTTATATTAAAATAGAGACACATGCATTGACAGTCATGAGAATCAGAGCAGCATTTCTTATTTAACACTGTTTGAGTTATTAATCTGATCTTAAGGCAGACATATGAGCTTGCAGATCTTTAATGTAAAAGTGCTGGATTTCTGGTGGTAACTGCCTTTCTGCATTTTTAACAGGGTCTTGGGTAGTCAGCTGAGCCATCACAGAGCATGGAAGCATCCAGACCTGTGGTGGTGGCACTGGGAAGGAGACTTGATGAGGAGCAACACAGTGAACGTGCAGTTCCTCTCTAAGGAACCCCTTGGTTCTTTCCCTCCGAGCACCAGAAGACATCTGGATGCTCTGATGTTGTGATAGCTGATTGAAGTACTGCTTGATTGACTTTAAAATATTCCAGTGGCTATTATTAAAAATATCACAAAGAATTCACTCAGGTCAAACTTGAGAAATTTCATGCTGAAATGCAAATTTCTTGATGTTTCACATATGTCAAGCTGTCTTGCTACTGCTTGTTTTTTTGACGCTGGTAATACATTGCATTTTCATTTTCTTCCGAAGTGCAGACCCCCACCCCTCCCAACCCTTTTATCTTTTCAGATGGGTCCATCTCCTCGAGGTTCACATCACAGATGTGTAGCCAAGATCTACTCTGAGTCCTTTACTGACACAGAGTTTGAATACATAGATGATAGCAGTGACATGGGTAACCAATATGCCTGATGTCTAAAAGATGGCCAGGAGTTACATCAGTTCCAGGTTATTGAGCACAGGCCACCATCACATAACGGCAGTTTTCCTAGCCAGCTCTTTGCTGTTTAAATTGTATATTATTATCTGGTTCTTATAGCCAAAAGGCTGAATCACTCTGTGTAAGCTATTTAAATGTGAAGAAAGCAAAGCAAAAAATTGAAAAGGTAGTGTTATGTCATAAGGCTTACTTGTGTCAAGGCTAGAGACAGTAGGCAAGGATCGGCTCACACTGTGCTGTGCACACTGTGTACTCATCACAAAAGGACTCGGCCCCTGAAGACATTATGAGTATAACCCTGGGCAAAAATTACTGCATGTTTTTCTTGACATTTTTCAGAGGCAAATCAGTCATCCTGTGAAGGGTTAGGGTGCCAAGTCTGAGGCCTGAATGTGATCTTTGTTACGCCGGCTTACAAGAATGTCAGTCTGAAGTACAACCCTCAAAACAACTTTAACTGCAAAGTCATCTAATGTCTCTGCAGTCCATTCCCATTAGACTACTTTTATTTTTTTATTCTTTTTTAATCTAAGACATAATTTGTCTTCTAGTCCGTTTGTACTTAAAATGATTCCATATAATTCCACTATGGTTCTTTCATCTTTTTGCAAAATCTGGGATGGCTCCTATCTGGCTCTGGAAATACTGTCTTCAAACATCCTCATTAATTGATTCCTTACTCTGGCACAACATAGGAAACAATGCTACTTCTCCCTCCCTGGGGAAATCTGAGCCAGTGCGCATCTGTCCCATGTCCCTTTGTGCTTAGCCAGGCAGAGAATTGTTCATGTTTTGTGTTCTTCAGCACCGCCTGCTTATCACCCTGCTCTCCATGTTTGGTAGCAGCCTGGGTATTTCTTATAATCTAAAGATTTTATTATTGTAGAGGGCAATTTTCTTCTATTATCTGCCTTATTTTCAAAAACTCTTTAATCCTTTTATTCCTATATGATAAAACTTGTCTGCTGTGGTGTGTCTGAAGCATTAGTGCCTTAGTGATGACATACAGAGTGTGCAAAATGGCACTGGAGATAGATTTTGCCCACTGAATTAGACGCATCAGGCTGCTCTGAAATCTTTAGCTTTCAGTGTATCCATTTGCCCAGCTAGACAAACACAGCTGATGCATTGCCTCAAAGGTACCTCTTCCTTTTCTTTTTTTCTTGCTTTACTTGTGTTCTCCTTATGCTCTGTTTCATGTTTCTTGAATCTTTCTTCTGTCACATATATGGACTTAGAACAATATCAGATCTGTGAAGCCACTGAACCAGCCCCATCTCACCTATCTGAATGCAAACTAGCTGCCATGTGAGCTAATCTGCCTGCTTGCACAGCTCTTGCACTACAGGTTTGATTTTTGTCCTAGTTTCCAAGGCATTTCCCTGGCCCGGATCTAGTTACCTTAGGGATTAATTGATCCATCATGATTTTGACCTCCTGCACCATCCACTCCCCATGAAATGATGGGGCTGTCATGCCTGAAGCAAAAACGTTGTGTTTGACAGACAGCTTTCTTTGTGACTTGGCTGGGATCACAGGCTTTGCCTCTGAAAGATGCTAGAATGGCAAGAATTTCAGCACAATATAGGACCCATTTTTTTTAATCTGCTGTCTTAATCACAACCCTATTAGAACAAGGATTTTTTATTCATTGGGATTTGATTGTATTCATGGGACTGGAGAGGAAGCTATTTATTCCTTTATTTTATTGTCTTTTGATGTGTTGTAAAGCAATCTGAAATCACAGCATATAGAAAATATAACTCTGTAATTGCAAGCAAGGTAAAAAAAAAAGGCAATAAACTCAATGAATATGTGTTTGTCTCCCCTTTGCTGCTGGTATATAAACTGTGAGTATAGGTAGAGTACATCCATCTCTCTTTTTTAACATGAAAACAGCAGATGGGGCACATGGCTCTTTCTGAAGGTTATGGTTTGTGCAGCAGTGAGGATTGGCAGGGTTATTGTGTGTAGAGCCAGTGGGGGCTTTATCTTTGCTCAGAAATAGGGGTTTGCTTCACATTTCCATTTTGATTAGCAATAATGATACAAAGGCAAATTTTCTGTGCAAGCAAGAGCTGCTAATAAAGTGACCTTTCAAAATTAAGTATCTCATTGAAGTGCCATATCACAATAAGCGTATACAAGGCTGGTCCCAGCTGCAGCAGGCAGGGAAACTGGACGGGAATTCAGAGAAACGTGGAACAGGAATCCTGAAGTGGATGAACGGCACATGGTGGCACAATAAGGGTAGCAAGGAGCAATGGCCAGGTGCTGTTTCCAGCTCTGAGGAGCAAATTTATGTACTTTGTCTTCGAAAGGATCTGAAAGTGTGAAAGGCAGGCGCAGAGAGTGTTTCTAGCGAGGTTTCTGGGCACGGGGCTGTGCAGTTATGGGATCTTGGCCATTGTCCTGCTAGTGCCGTAACATCGGTTGTGCTTGGATGCTGTTGGGAATGTGTTTGTATGGCTTTACTTATGGTAAACACAGGGTAGACTTAGAACTATTTTGTGGATTCCTCTTGGATACAGGTGGAAAGCACTTAATACCACGCTGGTCCTAATTCAAAACCCTGGTTTCTATGTAGGAATTATTTGCAGTTAAACTCCAGCTATGCAGCCTTTGGCAAGAGACATGAATCAATTTGTCCAGCTTTTCTCTTCTGTTTTGTCTCTGTGTGAAGGCTGATGCCCAGTGTGTGCCAAGGGGGCCTTTCAGACCCAATAATGCGCCCTTGTGTCTCGTAGCATGTGTGGAATTTGCATAGGCTGTGCTGGGACAGGCAGGTTTCTTTTGTTGCTGGAAACAAGGAGCAAGTTCTTTTCCCTGTCTCTGCTTCCTAATGCCTCTTCAAAAGCTCTCAGCACTCATGTAAGAAATTTACTTTTTTCTATTTATTTTTGCATTAAATGTTTTTAGACTTTGTGTGACTTGTAACAGGCTGTGCAGAGAAGTCGTGTCAGTCAGTGCTAGTTGACAAAATTGTTTCATTTTCTTTCTGTGAATCTAGATATCTAATTGTCAGAGGGAAGAGATAATCTGTGATGCTTGATGTAACTGCTGCAAAGTATTTGCATATCTTCTCTGTGGGGAAACAAAACTGCTAGTGAATGAATAAGAGTGCACAGATCATTGCAGCCAGGGTCACTGGGCCTATACACTTGCTATTAACCCTTCTCAGGATCTGTATTGCCACAGAATGAGTTGTCATGGGTTTCAGGCAAAGGGCTTGCTCCACATTATGGGTAGAGCTGGCACTTGTTTGTGCATTGTAGCCCTATGCCATGAAATAAGGATATGATCAGATCAATTGGCAGTTGCTTTTTGGCAGCTGATACCGAATTGTTGCATTTTGGTCTTGATTTATTGCAGATAACAAACTGCTGAAAAACTGTCTGGGAGGTGCTCAGAAAAATATGGTCCCCATTTGGAGTCGGCAGTGTGCTTGCTAGGTCACTGAGCCAGGCAGCTGGGAGCCTCTAAGAGCTTTCTAAAATTTTAGGTGACCTGGCAGATTGCCTTGCAGTCTGCCTTGCAGACCTTCTTCCTCTCCATCCTCTTGAAGGCATCTTTGGCATCCGTGGAGAGCAGTGGCAAGGGGAGGGGGTTTGGTATGGATTCTCACAATGCAAGAGTTGCTGAGAGCCTCGTTTCCTCTTGTTTCAGCAAGTATCTTTCTTCTTGTGGAGCCTGAGTCCCAGCTTCTGTTCTCTTATTCTGATCACGCATCCTGGAAATCCTGGAGATAGTCTTTCAGGTCAAAAATGTAGAGCAGTAGCTCAGATAACTGTTGGGTTCACAGATGATGTGCGGAGGTGGGCTGGAGTTCAGGTGACTTGCCACTATGTGCTCTGATGTCCTCCTGTCATGAGCTACTGTCAGTTTACATCGGAACAGGAAGTTGCTGAGGTCTCTGAACTGGTAATGAAGTGTTCTGTTGCTTGAGCCAATGGATGTGAGGTTCAGTAGGTTGCAAACACTTTCAGTGGCAGTTGTGTTGAGCAGTGAGCAGGGATGGCCAACATGGTCTGAACACAGTGGCATGGCCTCCACCCTTCAACAGTGATGAGAGGAAGATCAAGGTGCTTCAGTCTTCTATAGAAAACTTGTTTTGAAGGGAAGGCCTTTGGTGGGCTCAAGGGTGATCAGCAGAGCACTTGCTACTCCTCAGGTGGCACACCAAACCTAAGAAGCACAGCATCCCTCTTAACTGTGCACTTGGCAGCTGCTCTTGGAGAATGGTGTCTAGTGAGAGCTCACAGCTGAGGATGGATGTAGAAACAGCGGAAAGAAAAGTATTATATAAGAGCCCAAGAGTGATTAAAGGATTGGGGAATGTCATGGGGTGAAAACACACAGTGTGTGCAAGCTGAGTGGGTAGGCAGCCTCCACCCGGAGCCCTGGAAGAACTGGCACACCCATTCCCAAAGCCAGGCTATCACTTCATCACTGAGTATGAAATCAGGACAGTAGCTCATGACTGCAGAATAATGATGCTAATCCTCACCTTTAAGTAAAAGAGTAGCAGGAGAAGCAAGCTGGGCAACTCAAGCCTGTGGGCTTTACTCAAGAAATATGAAAATGCTTGAAACAATGGTGGGAAGATAGTAATGGAAGACCTAGAGATAGATGGAAATTGGGATAAAAGTTAAGTATGAGCATTAAGAGTGCTGGTTAACGTGAGATATATCTTTGATAACTCTTTGGTTTGATTTTCAACATGGTAAATATACGTATCTGGTAGGTTTATGTACCTCTTCTAGATAACCTTTAGCAGAGCAGTGTCTCAGGTGCATCCCTTTTCCCGTGCCACATGAGAAGCTATGAAATTAAGAAAGTAGGTGTCAGTAGAGAATACAGAGGTCGGATAAAAGATGTGAAGGGATGAAGGAGAGGTAAGAACTGGATGAGCTGAAAGGGATGATCTAGGTATAAAATTGCTAGGGATTCCTCAAGGAATCTCAAGGAATCTTCTTGCATGGCTCATGACAATGAGTTCTCACTTGCTCCAGACTCAGAATGTAGAGCTGGCAGAGAGCAGTAACCAAAGGGTTGACAACATGTCACCTGGGAGCATTTGACCACACCCACAGCAAAACGGAGGGTTCAGTGTTGTTATGTGTTCACTGTATCTATATATATTATATGTTCAGTATATATATTCAGTGTTATTATATGTTTATGACTTTAAAAACAAAGTCCCAGGACATGGGACCCCCATCTAGGTAGGTATGATAGAATGGCAGTGGGAACTGATGAGTGTAAGGTGGCCATGAAAATATTTAGATTGTGTTTCAGACTTTTGGGCCACTGGGAGTGAATTTCTGGGGAGGAAAATGTATGTAAAATATATGTAAAATATTAGGTGTCATCTCTGCCAAAGCTAGTAGGGTGCAGATACAGTGAAACGAGTAGTAGAGATGTAGATGTAGTGAAAGTTTTCATTGGGTGTTGCCATGTGTTGCCTATGTCATCATCACACTATGGAGTGCTAGTCTTAGTCTGTGTTGTACAAACAGTCCAGAAATTATTTTGCTTTTCCATAGGGAAATGTAACTGTGCTGTACTGAACACTCACCAAAGTCAGACAGTCCTGTTGGTGTAGACTGGTAGCTCCTGTGTCAGCAAATATCTCTTTCAGGGCAGACCAGCTGGCTGTAAAAACCAAAGTGTTGAGGAATTACTGTATTTTTTTTTTCCTCTTTCCCTTTTCTCCAGTGATGCCATCTGCAATTTTGTCATCTGCAATGACTCCTCCCTCCGCAGCCAGCCGATCATCTTCAATCCCGACTTCTTTGTGGAAAAGCTGCGCCATGAAAAACCAGAGGTGTTCACAGAGCTGGTTGTCAGCAACATTACCAGGCTCATTGATTTGCCTGGGGCAGAGCTGGCGCAGCTAATGGGAGAGGAGGACCCAAAGCTGCCTGGGGCAAACAGCACAGCCTCTGGATTTTTTCGTTCTCTGATGTCTCTGAAGCGCAAGGGTGAGTATGGATGGTGTGAAGTCTGGTGGCCGCCTTTAGAGTGATGCTGTCATCATTTGTTACACTTAGTTCATAAAACTTTCAGCCTGTAATTTTGAGCTTGTGTGGAATGCTTAATACTATGGTTTTGTAATCTCTGGGGATGCCACTTCTAGAAAGGAGCAAAACAGGCCAGGAAATTGATCCCAGAAATGCCCTGCACTTTGAGAATACCCTTCTTCTGGGATTAATGCTGTGGTGTATGTCAGGTTGGCTTCAGTGGGTCAGCTGCCCTCTGTGCAGCTCAGAAATCTGTAAGCATCGTCCATCCAAATGCTAGTGCTGTCGTGATCCACATCCCAATCCTGTGAGTCAGTGACAAAGCTCTGCAGACTGACTGATGAAGTCCAGTTTCAACTCTGGGAGGTGACATATTTCTCTTTCTCTCTTAAACAAGCATTCCACTGGAGATTTTCTTCTGCTAAACTGACTAGTCTTATCTTCTCTCAAGTTCAGCTATCTTGGTTATGAAACATTACCTCCAGGCCATTCTCAGAAGTCTGCTTTTGAGCGTGGTTGTGTTCAGAGCCTCTCCTCTTCAATGTCTGGCATTTACCACTGTGTTTTGTTGTAACTAAAAGGGTGTTCTAGGGGGGTGTGTGTCTTCTCCCACCTTTGCCCACACTCAAGGTGAGCCTGGTTCTCCTGATAAGTTCAATTAAACCTTCTCACTTATCTAGACAGAAGCAGCCTCCATCTGGGCACCTCACATTTCTCCTCAGCTCTGGTTTCCCAGCTTAGACTGGCTGGCTGCTGGCAGAAAAGCTGTGAGCTGCCTTCAGATGTTCGTAGCCTGAGGTTGAACACTTCTGATTAGTCTTCTCCTTCCTTTGAGCAGTTCTGCTACTGTGAGTACCTCAGAGGAGGGAACTATTGCTATGTCTAAGTATGGCTTTTTTCTGTCTTCAACCATTATATAATTTCTCAAAGTGTTCCTGATTGTACCAAGCCTATTCTTCTATTGTGTTTCATAAGGACAAGCTCTGCAGCCCCAGTGATCAGGCAGAATTTTCTGGTGCTGGCTTCAGCCCTCCACTTCTGTCTCACTCAGCAAGAACTCTGGTATATACACGCACCCTAGGAAAATAAAAGACTGCAAATCAAGTCTTTTAGCATCCTTAGATGAGAATTACCTGATAGTGCCATGACTTACTTTGCTGCTCCATAATAACAAGTCTTTGTGCTGCCCCTGAACTGCAATTAGACTGGGCTCATACCTGTTATTGCTCCTGCCTCTTCCCAGAGAGTAACAGGACACCTCAAATTCAAACTCTTACCACTTGACAAACAGAAGTGAGTGAATAACCAAGTTGAAAGTGTTTTCTTAGTGTGTATGGAAACCCCCATGTTCTTGTCAAAACCTTCCAGTGGGGGCTGGTGAGCCTTCTCTAGCTCAAATTTTTTATTAAATTGTCTGTACTCTGCTGGAGCACTACTCTTATCAGACCTGACATCTCCTGCTAACTCTCTTCCCCAAGAGCTCTGCCTTCCCCCATTCAGATGTCTCCATGGTCGTGTGTCACTGCAGCTATAGCTAGCAGATGTTTCCAAGTCTGCTGGCTGCACTCCCAGGCGGCAATGGCAGTGTCTCCCAGCATTGACAGGCACTGTCTGTGAACTCCTTGGCCAAACTCTGAGAAAAAGAAGTTTGTGCCTACAGAGAAAATCAGTTTCATGTACTGTGTGTTTCATCTTGGAGCCATCATTTGTTTTTCTTCATGTTATAGACCAGCTAGAACAAACAAGTTTTATTTCTTCAAAGCCAGAGGCCAAGGACCATAGAGCTCAGAGCTGATCAAACTGTAAATACTTACAACTTCTTTGAGCATCAGGAAACTCAATCTCATGCTGCTGCTTAGTTTCAGAAGCAATTGTACAATAATATCTAAGCCTTTGTAATGCAGTGTCCATTCTCTAGACACGTCTTTCAAGTTTCTTTGAGAATCAAATTCTCATTCAGATACCAGCTTCTGACTTCAAAACTAAATCGAATTTGTCAGGCCCTGCATGTCTCAAGAAGATGCATTTTCCTCTTCTATTCCTGGCCACTATTGATTTTATCTGTTGAATGTCTAATGAGTTTAGTTTTCTTCAAGGACAAGAATCTTTTACCAGTCATTCTCTCCCTTTGCACTCAAACCTTTCAGATCTTTCATGTGGATCAAGAGCTCACATTGCCCTCCTTTCTCTTGCAAGAATGAAGCATGCGCTTTATCAGAGTGAGGTCAGAAAGTTCTTGATTTAACAGGAGGCTGGAGTTCCTGGTGGCTTACCGTGTATTTCAGAAGTCCTGGAAGAAAGCAGAACATTCTTCAGGCGGAATAAATTTAGTTACACAGGAAGGCTGCTAGAGAAGTGCATAGGGTTAACCACGTCTCTCCCACATGCTGTGAGTATCAACACCACAGAGCAGTCAGATCTGTAGTACAACAGACCAAAAGCTAGTAAAACCAAAATGACTTATGAGGGATGGAAAAAAAAGGCAAGAGAAAGCTTGTAGGGGAGATAACTTTTATCAGACCAGCCAATGCACTGCTTGGATTACAGGGCTATCAGCTGTAGTAGTAAGGAGAGAAACATTCAGTGCAAATGGTGCAAATGTCCAGCCTGCCCTCAGAAGTGACCCATATTCCTGGCAGTCTGGTCATGGAGAAGGGAGGAATATTCTTTTCTTACATCTGTTATGTCTTTGAAGCATAAGTACAAGGGCAGGACAAACCAGCTCTGTACCTGCTTCCAGTTCTCAGTCCCAGTCAGCATGTTGTGGTACAGTCTATCCAGTATTTTGTCTCCAGTCCAAACCTATATGCATCTGAGGGAGGAAGTGCCCAGAGTTCTGGTTGCTGCCAGTGAAGCCTCTGGGAATTGTCTACACTTCCTGAGGGACAGATCATACTGGTGTTGTGTGTTTGACAGAAAAATCCATTCACTATCAAGGCTGCATTTCGTAGAAAACACTGTCCTTCTGGATAATCACTGTCTCATCTGGGAAGTCCCTCTCTGGACAAGAAGAGTATTTGGCATTAGTTCAACAAATGCCCTCCAGTTAAATGGTCTTCTCATCTAATGTTTCCTCCCCTGCAGGGATCTCCTTCCTTTCACCTCAATTGCTTCCATCTTTTGGGACTATGACCTGTGTTATTTACTGGAGTTCTGGAGCTGGTAGCTCATGCCCAATCTCAACCCCATCAGATGAGAGCAGACTCCAAGACTGAAAGGAGCCTAGCTCATTGCTTTGCTACTCCTCTTTGGCCTTGTTCAGATTTCATACTTTACTCAGACCAGGGCAGTTGACATGGGAGAGAGATTCACTGGGATGAGGAAATTCCATGTTTTACCCATCCCTGAAAAGGAGGCCAGTGTGAGCCAGACAGATTATAATTGCTCTCCCCAGTAGTGCTTATTTTCCTCCTCCCATAAACTCATAGCTGCACCTCTTCTTTCTGCTCCACTTCATGTCAAGCCACAGTGAGAATTAATCTGGACGTTTCTTCCGCGGTGTGGAGTGTGCCAATGTGGCAGGCACCAGGGCTGTCCAGGCTCCTACATCTGCCCTTACCACATTGCTCTAAGGTCTAGGCTTGGAGATTCTATGCCATTTAAAACTGAAGCATCTGTTCTGGTGTTATTTTTCCTTCAAGGGCTAGAGAATATTTGCTTTAGCTGATGAAAGCTGTAATTGAATAGAGGTAAGAAGCAGGATGATGAAGCCCGTGTGAGTACAGCATGGTGAGATGTAGTGACTTATTTTGGTGTGTTTGTGATATCTCACATCTGTGAGGGTCGTTGTGACCTTCACTCTTAACATTTTGGGGCACTGGTCTTTGCATGGTGAAATCCTGTTCTTTGGGCAGCATTAATTTCTGTGGCTGTTGGGTTCTGAGCTGCCTGAACACGTTGTGTTCTGTTCTGCAGAGAAAGGGGTGGTGTTTGGCTCACCGCTGACAGAAGAAGGCATTGCACAGGTTTCCCAGCTAATCGAGTATCTGCATAAAAGTAAGTGGCTGTTTGCTGTCTTCTTATCCCAATGGGTATCTGTCTGGCCCACCTCAGGTCTCTGGTGCAGACAGTGACAAACTGTGAGCTCTGCAGCAGCAGGAGTTTGGGACTGCGTTGTGCAACTGTTCCCCACAATTGCCTAGCAGATATGTTGGTCTATTTCCCTCTGTACAAGGAATTTTTCTACTGATGGGAGCCAGTTTGAAGTCATGTCTCTGAATGCTGTTCACTGAGGTTTACTGTCAAGCTCTGGAAAGAAGAGGGAGCTGCTTTAGTAAGAAGGTGAGAATCAGCCTCTGATTACTCAGTGCCCTTTTTTCTCCCCTCTGCCAAGCAGACCTAAGAGCGGAAGGCTTGTTTCGAGTGCCAGGCAACAGCATCAGGCAACAGATTCTAAAGGATGCTCTGAACAGTGGTACAGATATTGACCTGGACTCTGGGGAGTTTCATTCCAATGATGTGGCCACCCTACTTAAGATGTTCCTGGGTGAATTACCAGAGCCGCTGCTGACACACAAGCACTTCCATGCCCACCTCAAAATTGCAGGTGAGTAGGCAGCAGGACGGGCAGTGATGGGCAGAAGAACTGGAATCGGCCTCCTAGAAAGCAAGCTAGGCTGCAAAGTGTATTTCCTTAAAGGCAGGGTAAGAAGGACTCTTCCTGCCATCTCAGCCTGATGATGGAAAGACTGGAGCTGAAAATCCTAATGAATCAGACTGAGTCTGTCTAGACCATTCTTCTCTCAGATACCACAGGGGTAAAGCTCACAGTGATAACCTGCATCTCCATCTGTTTTGTGTCCGGGATTCTGAGGAAATTGTGGTTTCTGTGTATTTAATAACTGTTGTTGAACTACCTTATGTGAACTTCCTCCATCTTGCCTTCAAGCCATCACAGCTCTTAGCAGCTCTGTTGTTCTGTGGGAGGAGTAGCACAGATTAACACATCAAGTGGGGAGCTTGGGAGCTGGGGGGAAGAGAAATGGAGGGCCAAGAACTGTGCAGGGGTTTGTAGGAGATCTGCATATGAAGAGGGAAGGGTAAGCAGTTGCAACAGACTGCTCTGAGGGAAGGTAGTGTATGTCCTTCATGTTCTGCCTTATGATTTGGCAGACTTGACGCTGTTTGATGAAAAGGGGAATAAGACCAGCACTCCAGACAAAGAGCGCCAAATTGAAGCCCTCCAGCTGCTGTTTTTGATCCTTCCCGCTCCCAACCGCAGTCTGCTCAAACTGCTGCTGGATTTGCTCTACCAGACCGCCAAGAAGCAGGACAAGAACAAGATGTCTGCCCACAATCTTGCCCTCATGTTTGCACCCCACATCCTATGGCCCAGAAATGTGAGCAATGCCTCAGTGTCTGCGGGTGGGATATTGCAAGGTTAAAAGCAAAGGCTTGGCAGGGGAAAAAACAAGATGAGAGGGTTAAGTATTGATACAATTATGTGAGGATTTGAGTCTGTGATGGAGAGGTGGGAGATTCCTGTCAAGACTCAGTCCCAGTGTTCAGTCCAGACCTGCCATGGATCTCATTTGTGACTTACATATCTTCTTTTTCAGTAAAATTGAAAGCATGTCATGCTGCTTCTTAGAATGTCAGCTCCAGAAAAGCCTTGCAGAACTCTCTGCAATGTTCCTTGTGGTGCTGGTGAACTCTTTGGCCACAGAGAGTTGTCTCATTCTCCTCTCAGAGCAGCTTTGGCCCTGTGAGCTCTGCTTTTTGGTGTGCTGTGAGCCCTGCCTGCCTGTCACCTCAGAATAGGTCTCCTGCTGTGGCACTGTATGTGTCTGTGTCCCAAGAGAGACCCTTCCTCCTCCCCTTCTAATGGATGCACCTTTGGCTATGTCCCCTTGCCAGGTGACAGCAAATGACCTTCAGGAAAATATCACAAAGCTAAACAATGGAGTAACCTTCATGATCAAACATTCTCAGAAACTCTTCAAGGTAAGTGTGCTTTGGGGTCTTGCTGTCCTGCCTCCATCACCAGGAGACTGAATGCCCCTTGTCCAGACAGATCCCACGTGTTGAGTGTGTATATTCTGTGGGCTCTCTTCTGCAGTAGGAGAATAAGCATTTCTACAAGAAACGTCCTCCTAGGGAGGTCTTTACTGGGCAGGCAGCCCTGGATGTGGCTTTGCCAGGGCAGGTCAGCAGCACGGTGCAGTGTAACACTCCCCTCTGCTGGACACCAGCACCTGCTGCTCAGCTGGAAACCTGGCTCCGGAGGGCAGGTACTCAGCAGGCTACATTCAGGTTCTGGCAGGATAAGAAAGTGGAAGGGGTTTGTCCTGCCTGAGTGCTGCCAAAAGCACAATACCTGATTCAATGGGTTGTTTTGTTGTGAACTTCTCTGCAAATGGTCATCAGCCCACTGCTGTTACAGGCAGTGTCTAGCTCTGAGCACGGTGCTGTGGTAGGACAGTTAGGAGTGTGGGGCTTTCAGCAGGTTCCTCCAAGGAAATGTTTCTACAACAGGCAGTCTCTTGACTTCTCAGGACCTTCCTGGTCACTGTAGGCATCTCGCTGCAGAGTCCTCCCATAGAGAGTTCCCCTTCTACCTTCTCTGTCAGGCTGCTGTTTGGCCAGCTCAGAATTATTTAGAGTAGGGTTCCATAGGAACTTTTTCCTACTCTGAGTTCCACTTGTGCTGAATGTCTGCATGTAAATGATACTGTGAACAGGGAATGCATTGGGGACATGAAATTCCATGGCTTTGTTTGCCCAAAATGGCTGAATCTTGATACAAGTGGCTTGTGTGGTATTGTTGAAAAGCAGCTCTTTCTGGGGCCACTCTTGTCCCAAAGCCAACAATGCTAAACATACATTTGGCCTGCTCTCTGCTCATCATCACAGGCTCCGGTGTACATCAGGGAGTGCGCCAGGCTACACTATCTGGGATCCAGAGCCCACACATCAAAGGTAAGGCCAGCAAATGCAGCACCTGCCCTCCATGAAAGGGCAGAGGCTGTGATGCTATGAAGGGATCTTTGTGAGTGATAGGAGCTGAAAACAAACCAAGTCATGAAAGAGTAAAGGGAAGCATATGGTGTGGTAGTGCAGGTGGCTGCATTAGGGAAATCGGAAAGAGTTGAAGCATCTGTTAATCAAAAGCACAGGGAAAGAAAGCTACGAGCCCCTGTTTAGCAGCAAACCTACTCCCTGTGCCCAGTACATGCCGCACCTGCTCCTTTACAGAGCTGTGCCTTCCAGGCAGACAGACATGCCTGCTGCCATGGCCAGGATGCTTGGCAGAAGCGCTGGGATAAAGGCTACTTGCTGCCACTGGGACAACATTTGTGTCTTGCTGGCAAATGCTTCCCTGCCTCATATAGCTGCAGAAGAGGGAAGAAGCATTGCAAGGAGCTGCACTGACCCTTCTCAAGCCTGGAAGGGCTTCTGCAGCTGGTATCTGGGAGGGGAGGGAAGAAGCAATGGGGTCACCTTTGTATTGCTGTCACCTCTTCCTGGCACAGGGCCTGCTGATGCAGTGCTGCTGCAGAGGGGTAGGGAAAACACAGCCCTGTGCATTCACTGGGGTTGAAGCAGCTCATGAGATTCTCCCTTAGCCTGGCTCAGATGGGTGGCTCATTGGGATTAAAGTATGGCAAGCGTCTGCTGTCTCCACTTTCCCAGGATGACCTGGATTTGCTGATGTCTTCTGGCTCCAAGGAGCTGCAGCCCCTCAAGTCTCAGAAGCGAAGCCGGCTGGACTCTTGCCATCAGGAGGAGACCCAGCAGCGCACGGAGGAGGCACTGAAGGAGCTCTTCCGCCACGTCCACAATATGCCTGACTCTGCAAAGAAGAAGAAGCTTATCCGGCAGGTAGTGTGGGGAGGAAAGATATCCTTGAGGTGTGCTTGTCAGCACAATCCTGGGCACAGGGCTAAAGGCAGGGCCTTCTTGAGAGTTGCCCCTAATCATGGGCTGGCTGGGGGAAGTGGGCTTTGGGCTGTGTAAGGGTCAGAGCTGTAAGAAGACAGGAGGAGGAGGTGTCCTGGATGTTGCTATACCAAGCTGTGCTTTGAGCTCTGTTTTTCAAGCTAAGGACTAGCCAGCCAGCAGTTTCCCAGTCCTGATCATGGTCTTGTTGAGCTTCCTCCCTCAGAAAGGGGAAAGTTTCTTCCCTGTTGCCTGCAGGGAGTGTACAAACTGTTCTCCTGTTGGTCTCAGACAACTTGCTGCATCAGACAGACTGGTCAATATGGTCAGCACCAGACGTGGCTGCCAGCCTCCAGCTGCTGCCCAGCCTTCTTTCTGCTCCAACATCTACTGCTTTTGGTTAATCTGGTAGCCAGCACAAAGCAGCTTTGCACCCAAACTCCCTGTAATCCTGGGTGGAAGGTGTGGCCTTCCTCTACTTTCTTCCTTCTGCAGCTCTGAGCTGCTTCTCCATTCTGGGGTGTGAAGGAGACAAACTGGGTTCTGGGACAGCAGGTAGAGCAGCACACAGCAGTAAGGGACAGGTGTAACTGTGCTGAAATACTGCCCTCATGTTTCCTCCTAGTTTAATAAGCATCCAACAGCTCTGACTCCTGGCTCTGATGTGCCCACATCCCCAGCACCACGACGCACCCGCTCACGTTCCTTCAGTGGCCTCATTAAGGTAAAAGCAGCCTCTGACCCTTGCTCTCCGCTGTGAGTTTCTGAAGTTGCTTTCTGCTTCTACCCTGCCCTGCCTTGAATAAGACCCTCAAAGGGTAGGGGCTCTTTAAAGTATTGGCTGCCACACAACACAGATCTACTGGGGCAGAAAAGGCAGCACAGTGACAATAAGCCTTGTTAGTATAAAATGTAATTATCTTGAAACATATGGCTGTAGGATCTATTAATCTTTCTGGAGAATTGATTGCTTCCTGAGATGAGATGAGGATTGACAGGGAGCTGGTCATGTAGTCTAGCGTGTTAGCACGGGTTTTAGCACATTGTGGGTTGCCCTACAGCAGCATGCACCTGCTTCTGTCAGTCTGGGCTCCTGGCCAGGCCTCAGGCCAGCACCCAAACCCTTTACAATTAAACAGGCTCAGCCTAATTGTCTGGCATTTCAGGTGGTTCTGCTTTGCAATCTTTGTCCCAGCTTAGCTTCCTTTTTTTCTTTCCCAGCATCCAACTGCTTACCAGCAATGCATCCTGTGCCTTCCCTTTCTTTTTCACTTTGCCCTCTAAGCACTAGCCAACAGCCCTTTCTTCTTACAACAGCGGAAGGTTTTGGGAACTCCAGTTATCCTGGAGAGGAAGAGCAGGGATTCCACACCAGAGCCTGCACGCGTCAGCAAAGAGAATGTCCAGCTGGTAAGAGCTGCTCCCAGCACCACTGAAGCTGTTGGTGGGGAAGTGTGGGAGGGGAGTCGGAGTGAAACTTCAGCAATCCTTGGGGAGCTTTCTTTCCCCAAGAGAAGGTTTCCAAGTTTCTTTTGTGTGATAAAATAAGGTACTGAGAAGCTGTTCTGATGGAGAGCAGAGCAGATGGCAAGGGCAGGGGTGACAGCACTGGGCCTGTACTCCCCTCTTGTTCCTCTGGGTGTGCCCTGCCCTGGGGCGTTGTCTTGTGCCACCTTCCCTCTCTCTCATCCTGCTCCACAGGTTGTACAAAGCCTGCCTGTACGCAGTAGGACTGTCCTATGGCTCAGACAAACCAAGGGTGGATTTGGGTGATAGATGATCTTTGGTGGTACAGGCTGCAGGTACAGGGATGGCTATGGATGCCACTTTATTCGCCAGCTCTTTACTCCTATTGCCCTCTCTTGTCCAGTTACAGAAATGTGGCTCTCCAGCTCATATGTCCCCAGTGAAACTAAAGTCTTTGGAAAGCCGGAAAGAGGTGAGACACTCCTCCTTACCCCCCATTCCTCTTCCTGTG
Organism: Dasyornis broadbenti; assembly: GCA_013397935.1. NCBI lineage: Eukaryota > Metazoa > Chordata > Aves > Passeriformes > Dasyornithidae > Dasyornis > Dasyornis broadbenti. The sequence goes on from VZRN01001324.1 coordinate 4,604,152, forward strand.
GGGTACCTGGTGTGCTGAAACCTGCCAAGGTGACAGCACACACTCAAGGCTCTATGACAGCTATGGTGCCCCAGCTCGTAGCAGTCTGCTCCGTGCCAAGCTGCAGGCAGGTGATGTGCTGGAAGCCAGACCCTGAAGGGTATTACAGCCCTTCTACCTGTGAGTTGGCAGGCTGGCTGTTGCAGGAAGCAGAGGAAAGCTGGCAGCACAGGTTGGTGCTAACAGCCTGTCAGGGTGGCAGTGGGATGAGAGGTTGGTGCAGCCCAAGACCGACTGCTTTGTTTGTTCCTGTCTGCTCACTGCCTCATCTAGAGCTTTGGCAAAAGGTGTGGGAGGAAGACACCAGGGGAGAGTCGTTGCAGGGGGAGAATGTCAACCTTTTCCTGCATGGTATTCTGTGTCTCAAGCATTCAATGGCTCTCATTCTCTGCTACAGGAATCCTGTAGACGCATGCGAGCCCGCCTGCTTTCCAAGGATTCATCATCGCTCTGAATTGCCTCGCACCAACGCATGAGTGGGGATTGCCCAGCCTCACAAGCTGTGAATAGAAAATGTGCTGCACTGAGAGAGGAGTGTTGCAGGCGCATGGCAACCCTCACCAACACAGCAGCACTCTTGAAACTGGACCTTTGCAAGGATTGCAGGGATTTGTTTCTTTCTGTATATAAATTGTATTTCATTCTACTATGGGGCAAACCACTATCTAACCAAAACTTGTGCAGCATGTCTGACCTGCTGGCTCTGGGAAGAGCTGTAGTGCTTGCTTACAAGCAGAGCCCTGTTCATTGCAGGGCCCTGTGTGCATTCCCAGCTTTCTCTGTAATGTTGCTAGGCTGTATTTTTTTGCTTTTATGCTCTGCATTTTTAATACATTGGCTTGTTTTTGCTTCCTTTCTCCTGTTAGCAGTGAGAATGATGGGCTGCAACCTTTACCTGCATCCTGACAGCAAAGCTTGCCTCCAGTCCTCCTCTGGAGCCGTGCTTTTCTCTGCTTCTGGGCTCCATTTTGCTCTGCTGTTTCCAAAGGGCTGGAGTGAACAAACAGTACAGAGCACAGGATGGGCCTGGGAGGAGAGGCTCTGGATGCCATCTTTTCAAGTGGGGCCAGGGGAAATCAGCTTCCCCAATAAACTCATCCCTCTATTTTAGCTTGAGCTGGAGGCAGCCCTTGCTCACTGCCTTCATGTTTCAGTGGCACAGCTCTGAGCAAGGAGTGTCTCAGCTTTGTGTTCACCCAGGGAAGCTTCAGCTGAGCAGAACAGGAGGCTGGCAAAGGCTGTGTGGGGCAGAACAGCCTAGTCTTTGGAAGTTAGGGTGCCTGGACCAGGCAGTCTTGTAGCTGTGTGTGAAGCATAATAACAGTGTGAGAGGTGAGAGAGGGCTCCAGCCATTTGTGATCTACTGCAAATGGTGCCAAAGGCTTTGGCTCAAGATATCTGGATGGCTGGTAAGACAATTGGCTGATTAGTCATTAAACTGGGGGAAAGGGCTGAAGCTGGGGTCAGGTCTTTGGTCTGAGCTGCCGAAATGAGATGAAACCTAGGTACGGGATAAACTCCAATCACAGCTGGCCAGCGGTCTTGTTAAGCTAAAGTGCTCCAGTAAGCCAGTCTTGCCAAGAACCAGTCTGCAAGCACTCTGAGGTAGGGTACATACAGGGTCACTATTGTGAAATAAAGACTTAATCAGCTGGGGAACCATCTAAACACTTCTCAGCCCTTCCCAGCAAAGCAAATAATCTCTGGAATCCAATTATATTTATCTTCTAATCTTTAAGAACCAGCAGCCAGCAGGAGTTAGAGCTCTGTTCTTGACAGCTTTCTGAAACAACTGGTGGCAGGAGGTGTGAATATTGGGATATGAGCAGGGAGTTCAGTCTGACTGGCTGGAGCTGTCAGAACAGGGCATTGGAGCCCTGTGCAGCTTGGCTGGAATTTGCCACTTTTTTAAATTGTGTTTTTTTTTTTTTTTTAATTTTTTTTTTTTAGATACTAATCTTTGTGCTGCTCTGTACAAAGAATGGATTTTGGTACTTTATCAGGGATGCCTGTTCCCAGTCTGACCCCAAGTTGGATCCTTGAAAATGTAGGGAGTAGTGGGACTGTAGATATGTGAGTTGGGCATTGCTGGTCTTAGCAATTCTGTCATAGCGAAGAAAGAGCTGTGGTTCTTCAGGGACCAGACAATGATGCTGTGAGGAAGGGCAGAGGTTGTGTGCTGTAGTAGCAGTGTGTGCTTTTTGGATGTGTCTGTAATTGTTCCCTCCAGAGGCTGAAGCTGTCTGTGTGCTTTTCTGGGAAGGACACCATGTGTTTTTCTGACTGCACTTCTGCCTTGTCCCCGCAGCCTGCTGTTAGCAGAGACTTGGGAATCTCTGCTTTGCCTCTGAACAGAGATGAGGCACAGCTGAAGGCTGTGGCAGCACAGGGAGAGCTGGGTCTGGTCCTGCCATCTCTGCTCTTACTGGCATTGAGGGTAATTGCTCGGTGAAGTATTTGTTCACTCCTCCTCTCCCCATTGTCCCTACTCGGCATATCTCATATCTCTGTATGGGTGTCTGCTTGGCAAAGCGGTCTTGCTCCTAAAACAAATTACACTGCTCCCATATAGGTGAGAGGAATGTAACTCTCTACTGTCCCTCCTTACTGATGAGTCTAGCTCAGGGGCCCTGTCTGGCTTCTGGCACAGCTGAGATTTCTTCAGCTCTAAGAAAAGTTACCTATGGGGCACTGGCCAGGCCTGCATGTGTCAGATGCCTTACCTGCCAAGGGGGTGGGTGCTGTGTCCAGACAGGGCAGTCCCGGAAGGGTTCCATGTCCTGGGCTTTAGTCTGTGGTGCTGGGCTCACCCTGCTGAGGATGGTGGTGGCTGACAGGTTTGGCCCCTAGGACCCTAGGGTTGCAGTCCCAGTGCATTCACACTCTCTCCCAGGCATGGGAGAGTTTCAGTCATGCTTGGATGTGTCTATTTGTCTGCCCTGTGCAATGACTCATAAGGATGCTTCTTCCCAGAGTTTCCAAAGTATTTTTAATCTTTGTCCATATTTATATATGCTGTGTAAGTACTGTTGCAGACTGTTGCCTTTCTGTGTGTTCATGTGAAAACACCACATTAAATGCTTTTATTTTTGGTGGTTTTGCTTGGTGCCTTAAGCAATTTCATTGGGACAACAAGGACTCCAGTCCACCTTCAAAAGGAAGGAAATAACTGCTTAGAAGCCCAGAACTACCACTCTTAAATGTGGGGGTGCTTGGTGAGGTGCTGCCCACCTGCAAGGATGGCACTGGCCTCCCATGGCACTAGGGCTCATTCGCTCTGGGATACTTGCATGACACAGGGTGCCCAGACAGGCTGTCTTTCCCTTGGAGGTATGAAGTTGGACCTCTTCTTTTCCTATCTTTGCCCTGCTGTCATCCAGGGTGATGGGAAATCAGGTTTACAAAGAACACTTTATATAAATAATGGATCAAATGAATAAATTTTTCTCTGTAGGGCCATTCTTCTCTTGCCACTCTTGTCTGCCAAGAGAGGATGTTTTCTGCTTGCATTTTCTTTTCCTCCTTAATAATGGTGTCTCAGATTTTATGCAGATTATTTCTCTGTGAAGTTCTTCCACATCTGAAATGCCCTGGGCTTGCCTGCCATAGCTCAGACACTCATTACCATCCTTGCCATGCAATTGAAAAACAAGCAGGAGAAGGAGCAGCATGGCGTGTTTGAAAGCAGCACTGCACTCCTGTGGGCTGAGCCCCGAGCAAGCCCCCTTCTCCTCTGTGGCTGCAGTTGGGTGTCATGGGAATGGTGAGCCCCATCTCCCTGGAGCTCAGGGAGCAGGAGGCAACGGGCCTCTGTGCACTTCAAAGTGGGCATGAGAGTCTAGAGGGACATTTCTATTCTTGAACATGTTGAACAAAGAAATGCAAAAACTCACAACAGCTATCGTCAGTACTGCAAACCCAAATATCACCACCCTGATAAGCTGTGATTCAAAGTGACAGCTTTATCTGCCTTACATAATTTAAAAAAATTAATAGTTTTTGGCTTCTGAAGCCACAATCCAAGCACTTATGCTTGACTGCAAGTGAAAGGGCAGCAGGCACTGGGACCCAACACTGGGTGAAGGTATATATTTAAAGGGGGATCACTCATCTCTCAATGTGTTTGCTTTGGCCTGTTGGTATGTATGCGCAGCAGCGGTGTTATAAAGCAAACAAGCAGTGCTCACCTTCATTTCATTAAACAGTTTTTATCTCAAATTGTACAGCACAGACTTGCAAATAAGTTCTTCAGAGTGTCACTGCTATCTAAATCAATTTTTGCAAGTTGTCTTGATTTTTTTTTTTAAACTGCTGTGCCCTGGTTTGGAGTTGAAATAAGATATTTTCTCTCTTAAATTATCATGTGTGGCTGGGAGCTGTCATCTTGCTGCTGCATCTCACTGCCTAGGGCAACAGTGTAGACAAAAAACATGACTACTGCTAGCGATAGATACTGGCACCAGCCCAGACCGGTTATCAGGCTTTACAATCTCACTGGCTTGGATTAACTAATATTTTTTCATGGAATGAATAAATTACTATGTTTAGTTCTGTTTGCTCATCTCCCCAGTGAGGGTTTTGTGTTGAATCTCATAAACTGTAAGCATGTAGATGCCAAGATCTCCATGCTGGGTCCCACACTGACCTTCCACTTGTGCTGTAGACCAGAGTGGGATCTCAGCTGGCACCAGCTCTCTGGCTTCATCCTGCTCCAGCCCAGCTTTGTTCCTGGGGAGTGCCCACACGTGAGGAATGTGATGGGGTTGTTTTGGGTCTCCTGTGCAAGGAGCCACTATCCCCAGCCATGCATCACAAGATGAGGTTCAGATGCTTCCCAGCACCAGCCTTCAATTTTAGTCTGGTTTGGAGTGAGACAAGTTTTCTTTCTCTGCTGAGTCACAGCTGCAGTGGCCCCCTCCCCAGTTCCTCCTCTCCCAAGCTAAACCAGGCCCAGCCTCCCTTGCCTTGCTGTTGGGGAAGATGTACAAATCCACCATCGAGCCCACCCATGCAGTGCCTTATATGATATTAAGAGTGTCTTTTCCACCACAGAGAATTGTGCCCCACTTGATCCTTTGCTTTTGGCTGAAGCAAAAGATTCCTGTGCCACTGGGAATTGTGATGAATAGAGGTGCCAACCTGCCTTGGCCATTATGGCTGGTGCATGCACAGGTCTATGATATGGGGGTGTCTGTTTCAACCTGTGGTTGTTTTAGGGTTTGTTTCTTCCAACCTTTTTGCTTGCAAAGCTTGAGCCTTGCTTCCCTGTGGAGCAGGATCTTTGCAACCTCTTGCACAAAAGCCTCTGGCTCCATTGTGCCTCTCCCAGGCCGTTCTGCAGCGGCAGCACAAGAGGGGGCTGGCAGCACATACTGCGGGATGGGACCTCCTGCCCGCCCCGCAGCACTGGGGGCCCCACACCAGATGTGCTGGGGGGCCGGCTTGGAGATGCCTGGTTCTTCCTCGCTGGCTACATCTGGCAGATGGAGGAGGTGAGAAACTGGAACTATAAATAAAGTTAACAAGAACACAAAGAGCACTGAGAAGGCTGGGAAGGATGTCCTCAAAATCAAAAATCAGCTCTGCAGCCCCTAGCATGGTCCTCCAGCTCTAAGGAGAGTCCCTGCCTGCATCCAGGGCCAAGCAGAGCTGTCACAAGACAAACTAAACCCTTTCCCTCTCCTTTTCAAGTTATTTTTGGCTACAGTTATCATCTTGCCATCCTTCAGAACCAGACCCTGGTAGCCAGTCATTCAGGCTCATGCCTCTCAGGCTGGTGCTCCTTCCTGCAGAACCTGCACCCTGAAAGTTTCTCTTCTACAGTGTGGAGATTTGGGTGGTGGAGGCAAAGTGGAGCTGAAAGGAGTTCCTGATTCGCTCATCCCACGTTGTGCAGAATCTGACAGAATTTGACTTTCTTTCATTCTGTAGTATCTTGTGACTCTGTAAGGGCTGGGGAAGGAGGAGCAAGGACACAGAGACACGTGCTCACAACTTTTGGACTGACGAGGCACAGAAACGCCCATCTGTAACTGTGGAAGCACAATGAGCCCAAGTGGGCACACAGCTTATTGATCACATCCCAGAGTGGGACCAACTGCCAGCTAGCCATAAATATGGAGCAGAGGCATGCTCGTCTGCACCCAGGACATCTCCATCGACAAAATCAGGACAGAGCATCTGCCTCCCTCATCCATCAGGCTGAGGCACTCCTTATTTCTCAGGTTAGATGTTTTCCCAGTGCAGGGATGTCAGTGCAATGGGAGTGAAAGGGCTTGGTGGGAACAAGCCCTATTCCTCTAACTGCAGTATCTCTGCTTACCCCATGGCCAAGGTCATCAGCTGGATCTTGAAAACCCACCTCCCTCCCTGGAGGGCAGGGTTTTATGGCAGAGGAGCTGCAGTTTATGGCACCATGGAGAAATATGTTGGATGTTCTTGGCAACAGCAAATGGAAAGTTAGTCTATTAAACAGTAAATTATCCCTCCAATGCATCTTCATTGAGGAGGGTTAATGGGTGGCTGTAGGCAGAGTGGAAAGAGTGTGTGTGTACACACAGCACGGATGTGGAACAATTGTTACATCTGGGGACCCCAGAGCCCCTGATCCAACAATAGCATTTCCATGTGCAAGGCACTTCACAGACACCTCCTCGTGTGTGGTTTATTCAAACCAGCTTGCACTGCACTGCAGAGCTCCCAGGCGGATGGTATGTCCAGCTGTGCTGGGAACAGCATCTCTTCTTGTGCATCTGGGCTGCTTGGTGCAAATGTTTTCCTTGTGGGCTAGAGCTGGTTTTGGGAACCAAGGCTGCAGGGCTCAGCTCCTCTGCTCATCCATGCCACAAAGCAGGGATGACTGTCCCCCTCCTGTTGTTCCACAATTGTTCAAGGCAGTGGGACATATTGGGTTCTCCCTACCTGGATGGTCCCTGTTTTGTTAGGCTGGGGCCAAATCTACCTACTTGGATGTCTTGGCATTTCCTCCATCATCTCAGAGCAGTCAGTGGATGCTCTTCCTTTCACTTGGTCCCAGTGGTGAAGGTCACCAGGCAGTAGAGCTGCTCAGCTCCTGCAGTCAGTGGGGCCACATTCACGGAGCAATGCTGGCCATGTTTGCAGGGTAATGTTGGTGGTGTTCACAGGACAACACTGGCAGTGTCTAGCAGGGGATGCTGGCTGTGCTCACAGGGCAGTGCTGGCAGTCTGCAGGGCAATGCTGGCCACAGTCACAGGGTGATGTTCTTGCTCTTGGTGATCCAAGACACAGCAAAGAGCACAACTCAGCCCTGCCTGCCACTGCTGCTAACCAGGCAAGATTTACTGTGATCCCAGTGGGCCTGGCTGCCTACACCACTCTATAATAGATCCATCAAGGGCATTGTCCTGCTGCAGGAGCCCAACAGGTACCCTAATGGAGCTGACACGCCAGCCTGCTCCCACACAATGCCTCACTCTTCCAAGCCAAGTGCGTCTGGCAGGACAAAGGCAGCCTGGCCTCCCAGCATGAGCCAAGCTGGCCAGGCATGACAGATGTGGCCGCAGACAGGCTGGCAGCCCACCCTGCACAAAATCTCTGGGGGATGCTAAGAAGCCAAAGGTTATGGCCACTCTGCTCCCAACACATCTCCAGCTGGGTCTTAGGGCCACTGCTGCCAAACCAGGTGTTGTTGGTGGGAGGAAGGGTTCAAAGCACAGCCTCAGTGCAAGGGATAACAGCTCCTGCTGTTGGCAATGCTCCTCTGCAGAGAGGTTGGAGCAGGCACCATGCATGCATGCTTGTGTTGGGTTTGCGTGGCAAGGCTTTGGTAGTAGGGGGACTTCTGTGAGAAGCTGCTAGAAGCTTCTTCCATGTCTGATGGAGCCAGTGCCAGCTAGCTTTAAGACAGATTGACCACTGGCCAAGGCTGAGCCCATCAGCGACGGTGGTAGCAGCTCTGGAATAATGTATGTAAGAAAGGGAAAAGTTGCTGCACAACACCAGCAGCAGCAGCTGGAGAGAAAAAAGAATATGGGAAAGGAACAACTCTGCAGACACAAAGGTCAGTGAAAGAACGGGGGCTGGAGGTATTCCAGGCACCAGAGCAGAGATTCCCCTGCAGCCTGTGGTGAAGCCCAGGGTGAGGCAGGATGTACCCCTGCAGCTCATGGACGTCCACAGTGAAGCAGAAATTCACCTTCAGCCTATGAAGGACCCCACACCAGAGCAGGTGGATGCCCAAAGGAGGAATGTGAGAAGTCCCTGTCCCGAGGAGGAAGAAGAAGCAAAGTGTGATGAACCGACCACAGCTCTCATTCCCCACCCCCTTGAGTCACTGGTAGGGAGGAGGTAGAGAAAACTCAGAGTGAAGTTGAGCCCAGGAAGATGAGAGGGATGGGGAAAGGTGTTTTTAAGGTTTGGTTTTATTTCTTATTATCCTACTCTGATCTGATTAGTAATACATTTAAACAATTTCTCCAAGTCAAGTCTGTTTTTATCCGTGTTGGTAACTGGTTATATCTCCCTGGCCTTATCTTGGCCTATGAGCTTTTCATTATATTTTCTCTCCCCTAGCCAGCTGAGGAGGGGAGGGACAGAGTGGCTTTGGAGGGTACCTAGTGTCCAGTCATGGTCAAACCACCAGAACCCTACTCCTTGTGTTTTTAACACTTCTGGTCTGCAGCAGTGTCTGATGCCACCCTGAGAAAGGCTGAGCACTGCTGGGGACAGGTGATAGCCACAACACTGCTTCAAAGTGTGGCATAAATGGGCCAGGGTGTGCTGCCTCCTCTCTGCATGCCCAGGTGCAGGGTGAGCACACTGTCTTGAAGCCCAGGTGTGCTGGAAGGTGCTATCAGTGGACCCAGTGCCAGCCCAGCCCACGGGAGAGCTAACAGGGACGAGCTGTGACCCGTCCTGGGTGAGTGGAAATGCCTGGATGCTGCCTTGGGTGGCTGGGCTTAAAATTGGCAGCAATTTTTTGTTTGAAGTTTTGTAGCTGCTTCGCATCTCTTTGCATGACAGCTCTGGCATGTACCCTAGAACCCTTCCCCGGATCTTCCCATGAAAACTCCTACAAAAAAATGCTTCTGCTTCATTTTAAGCAAACCCAGAGCCCATCAGACGATCCAGATGGTCTCCCTCTCTATCAAGCAGTTTGGCCCAAATCCCGGTGGCAGACAGCAGGACCAGGCCTCCCCTGATAAAGAAGTTTGGGGTTTATTTTTCTCCCTGCTCCTCATCCATATTCAGAGGAACCCTGGGCTTCTCCCAGGCAGATGTTGCTCTCTGAGGCCCACCCCGTCAGGGTGCCTGGGTGACTTGGGATCAGCCAGGGCTGAAGTGTGGGAGGAGGGCCTTGGTACACAGCCTGTTCCCTCATCCTGCTGTCCTGGCTCGCCCAGCCCTTGTTGTGTTGGCAGCCCTGGCAGGGTGTTGCTTTTGCAACTGGAGCAGCTGCTGAGGGGTCAGCCATGGCTGGCAGCCCAGCTCATTGGGATGCCCCATGGTGCTGGGGCATGGGGCACTGGCTGAGTGGCAGGTGGAGGCAAAAAGCTCACAGAGAACAGCAGGAGTTGAGGGACCTACAGGAGAAAATGTGGATGTTGGCCTGAAATGGGGTTTTCAGCTTCCCAGTCCTGTACTCCTACTGGAACCAGGACAGGCAATGGCGGACGCCAGACAAGCCCTGTTGGCTCCTCCCTTTGCCAAGACCACAGCTCGGTGTAAGTATGTGACTGGATGTTGCTGCTGCTGGACACAGAGATGGAGGGAGCCTGCTTTTTCTGCGGATTGCAAGGATTTGCCTGAGGCAGTGCCGGCAAAACAGAGGAAGCAAGATCCCTTACTCCCTCCTGCCTTCCTGCCAGCACCAGAGGTAAAGTGCAGGTTGGGAAGACTCGGTTCTGCTCTGACAGCCAAGGAATGAAGGGAAGTTTGTGAGGGAGGGGGATCGCAAGCAGCACACTGATAGCAGCCTTCGGGGGACACCAAGCCATTCTGAAACAACCTTCACCCCCCAAAATTCAGCTGAGGCCTACAGTTCAGACCCCTTCAGGAGCCATTGCCACTAGGGTCTCCCTGGGAGCCCCAGGACAGACTGCAGGGCCACCTCTTAAGAAGCTGTGCCAGCGAGGGTTTGACTCCTAGAGTCCTGGGAAGCAGCTCATCTTCCTTGCTGTCAGGGCTGCTGGGTAGCAACGAGGAACAAACCCCTTTCATGCATCTCAGGCACAGCTTCCTCCTGGGATTAGGGCCAGAGGAAGGAGATGTCACGAAAATGCAGACAGATGATGGGAGCCAGCATTCGGGATGGAAAAAGGCTGCTGATCTGGGCCAAGCTGGTGCAACCCTGTGTGTGTGTGAGGTGGCCCTCGCTGGAGCAGGACCCCATGCAGACACCTCCCTCTTGCCCTGATTAAGGAGCTTGTGGAGCTCCACGTGCAGAGGGCATTGATTTAAGAGGCCTTCCAGCCCCCGGGACCTGCCACCATCCCTGCAAATATCCACCATGCTCTGTTGGATGGGGAAATGTATGTGCACTGGGGTGTCCATGCTCACACACCACTCCTCCCACTGCAGTATAGTGCAACAGGCTCCCATCTCCCCTCCGTCCATGGGTTTCCTCTCTGAGGAGGAAATTTGTAGTAGTTGCTGCCAGGAGACAGGGCTGTCTTGGGCACATCAAAATGCCTTGTTTTTTTTAAGGACTCAGCTCTCAGAGCCATGTGGTTACAAGTGTTTCAGATGTCATTAATAAGACAGGTGACCAGCCCTCCTGGTTACACCCTCCTGCCTTGCATTTGCAGATCTCAGGGAAGAAAGTGGAAGGCAATAAAATTAATGCAATGTTTGCATTTCTGAGATGTCAACTGTTTGGGGCCAAGCTTGCAAGATTTCTTGGCTTCACTTCCTTTTGCATTGAAATTGGTATATTTTGCCTCGTTCTTCCCTGTAGGGTAGCCAAAAAGAAACTTTGGCTACTTTATTTTTTAAGATGTTCCCCTGGAATGGAAAACAACATAAATAATGCCACAGCCAGGACTTCAAATTTGCTGTTTGTGTATGGGGCAAAGTGCAAAGCAGAGCTGCCACCCAAGTCCCATCTGCATGCTGGGGTGCTCAGCCGCAGGATTCCCACTCACGGACGAGGCACCATCCCGGCTGACAAGCGCCAGCCTGTTGTGCAGTTCCCGTGGGCTGCCAGGTCCCCGCGCCTCACCTGGGCTCTGTGGATGACGGGATAGGGCTTCAGGCTGCCGGGTGGAAGGCAGGCCAAGGCTGCCTTAAGTACACCAGGGGATGCGAAAGCTTTTGGCACCTCCGAGGAGAGGTGGGAATGCTCTGCCTGCGGCCGTCCGGATCGCAGGCTGTTTCTCCCTGGGGTGTCGCTGCCCGTAACCCGCAACCTCTCCCGAAGAAGTCAGGGGCTCCGCGAGCTAACGCCGCTGCCCCGGGGATCGAACTGCAGCCCACTTTCCTTCAGGGTCGGGGCAGTGCAGAGCCCCGACGGCTCCGGCTACCGGGGTGCCGGTACCCTGCCCGGCCAGGACCACTGCTACCTCCGCCGCCGCGGGTACCAGAGGCGCGGAGAGGGCGCGGGTGGTGGCGGGGGGGCCCGTCGGGGCGGGCAG
>VZRN01001324.1:4616843-4769217 GCA_013397935.1 Dasyornis broadbenti
GGGGGGGGGGTGGGGTGGGGGGGGGGGGGGGGGGGGGTGTATGTGCGCTGGAGCAGCCCTGAATGGACTGCGTGTGTGGGTCCACGAGCCCCATGGCAACCCCGGGCAGGTGTGTAGCCATGCCTGCAGTGACTTTTCACAGGGTACCTACACAGCCAGAGGGGTTCTCTGAGGGCTCCTGTCACCCCAAGCCCCTATCTGTGCTGGGCACTCCTTTGTCCCCAGAAAGCCCTCCTGGGAGTGCTGCATATAATCATCATGTCCCATTCCCGATAGCTCCCCCTGAGACTCCCCTGCAGTGTGACCAGCCTTCAGCCGTGCAGATCACCCATCGTGAGCCAGACAGCTCACCCATCCCCTCCAGCCCCTGTGCCTGCATATCACTGCTCATCAAATCTCTTGCTACGTCCTCAGGGGTGCTGGGAGGTGTCCCTGGCTCTCTTAGCTGGGCCCCCATAAGGAAGGCTTTTCTCTCACCGTCACGGTCCAGCCAGCTGTGTGGGTCCTGTGTCACTTGCTAAGCTCCCCTGAGCAGGATGGCTGTGTCTTCTGCTGCACCTGGCTGGGCAGGTCTCCTTGCCTGGGGTTCTGTGGCAGCAGGGAGTCCCCACCCCAGGGAGAGCAGCATGAGCTGAACGTGTCCAACCTGCTGCTGGCAGCAGGTTCCTGGCATGCAGGAACCCAGGCCCAGCAGGAGAGCAGGGCTGTCCCCAGCCTGTCTCTTCTGCTCAGTAGCAGCAAGTGCCTCATCCCAGTAGCTGAAATAGACCATAGTGGCACAGTAGCTGTCTGGCCCAGGCCCTGGGGCCAGGCTGCTCCCACATCCCCCTTGCAGTGCCAGGAAGTGTTGAGCTGCTGCCTTCTTGGGCATCAGAGCTGCAAGATATGATCTGGAGCAGCCATACACAGGGCTCCTGGCCTTGTGCTGTGCTGTCTGCAGCTCCTGGAGTGTGATTGTGCCCTTTGGCTGCAGCTGGTTAGAAACCCCACAGGCAAGGACTGCATGCAGGGACTGCAGACAGCCTGGCAGCTGCCAGGGCTGCACCCAGCATGCAGCCTCAAGAGCTCTGCAGGATGCCACTTTAGAGTTTTCTTTTCTCCCACCATAATTATCCTCATACAAACGATTATTACCCAGCATGGCAATCAGGCTGCTGTGAGTTGCCATCCCACAGACCCAGTTTATGAGGTCTGAGACAAGATCCCCCTTTCCTCTGTGCTCAGGGCAGGGGGAAGGTTTGTCCATAGCCTGCACTAGCTCTTTCTGCCTCTCAGGGAGCTTAATGGGGTCCTTGGCATCACCTTTCCATGCACGTGGGTGCAGGTTGCTGGGGGAGTGTTGGCATTGAGTCCCCACTTCTGTCTGCTGGGTAGGTTCTCAGCACTGCTCAAATGAGGCAGTGCTGGAGTGGGCTAATGGAGGATGCCCTTGGTAGGTGTCTCACTGCTGCCTTGGCAGGGCATCTCTCCTCCTCTGGCAGTAGGTCCTACTTGCTGTCTCCCATTCTGCTTCCACTGACCTGGTCCTCCATGTCCATTGCAATTCAGCAGCATCGGGTTTTCTGGATTTTAATGCAGCTGGTAATGCTGGATCTTCTGGCTGGATTGAGCTAGACATGCTCACTCTCTCGTGGGTGTTGTCTGCTGGATAACTACTTCCTGCTGTTTTGTACATCCTTGCAGGTGCTTGAGGGTGTCTGTGCTGAGCAGGTCTATTTCCAAGCTGTGAAATCCTGCTATAACAGCTCATAAGTGAGTTTCAGTTCCCTGTAAGAAGGCTGCAACCTTGCAGTCTCCAGCTTCTTACCATTATTTGGTGGTGCTAGGTCAGCTAGCAGCTGCAGGGGAGTCTGTGGCAGTCTGTGCTTGGGACTTGCTCTCTCCAGGGGCCAGTGCCCTCCACTGCCTGCCTCTTTTCCCATTTCCTGAGATGCACAGCATGAGCAATGCCAACCTCACCATGCGTCCCACAGTGCTAGTGAGCAGTGATGTCCCTGCTGTTGAGTTTCTCACCTGTTGCATGCCTGAGCACTGTTTGGAGGCTTCAGGTTTTCTCCAGCCTCCCACCTGGCTGAGCCCCATGGTGGCCTGGATCAAGCCCATGGACACAACAGCACTGCTGCGGCCGTGCCTGCTGGCACTGCCATTGTGGGGACTCTGTCAGCAACATCCTGTGACGAGGTTTGGGCTCCAACACTTTTGAAATACACCTTTTCCCTTTGAAGAAGGGGGAATTCCATGACTTGCAGAGTCACTACAACTTCGGAGAATCATGGGCTGGGGAAAAATTTTCTTGTCTTCTGCTTCACAGTTTGTCCTGTGATATCTTTCTGGTGGGTGCCATGCTGTTGCTAGAGGGTAAGGACTGCAGACATGTCTAGGATGGACCATAAGTGATGGTTGCATGGGGGAGGGGACACAGGAACCCTCTTCCCTTGTGCCAGGGCACAGCACATTGCTCCCTAAGTGCCTTTTAGTCTGCAACCCCACAGTCCTCTGACTGGATCGGGACTGAGCAAGGTGGGAAGCAGCAAAGTCTCTGGGCACTTTGCACAGATGCCTGTGCTTCTTCCTACACCTCTGGCAAGCACAATAGAAGCCTGAAGACTTTTTAGGCAGACTGGAGTGATAATCCTCCAGCACTACAGTGTTATCTGCTTCCAGGAGTCCTTCAGGTCTCAGCTGCCAGAAAAGAGTTGTGGGAGAAGGTCACAGTTCCCAGTTTGCTTGCCTTCCTTCCTTCCTTCCTTCCTTCCTTCCTTCTCTGAAGAGCAGACTGCCCTGATCACTCTCCCCACACCAGCAGGATCGCTGCAAATCTGCCACTGTCAAATGGCAGCTTCCAGCCCAGCTCTTTGCTTGTAGGGGATGAATTGACTATGATGGCATTGCACTCTCTCCTGTTATTGAAGTTTTTGGCTGACAGCTGAGAATTGCCCCACTTGCCCCCCCTTTTGCCTCTTCTCCGATGAGCTGAACATCCCCCATTTCACTGTGGGCTGTGCAGTGTCCCATGTGGGAGGCAGCAGAGCTGGGTTTGGGGGTCCCCATTACTGCACCTCTCTTGACTCTGGCTTTTTCCTTCCCAGGGTCCCTGCCCTCAGCATTTCATGGGGCTTCTGTTGCCTTCTTCCTAAACTTTGGGGTTTGCCTGTGCTGAAATGGGCCCCATCCAGTCTGCAGCCAGCCTGCCATCCCTCTGTCTGCATTGGTGGAGGGAAGGGGTGCTGAGCTACAGCCTATGGGTGCGGGAGCACAATACCAGGGTGGCTGCACCTGAAGCACGCTTGCATACTACCCAACCATCCCCTGCCAAAATCCCAGCAGCAGGCTCTTGTTCAAAGCGTGTTTAATCCATTCACTTGCATCTACCTCTCATCAGTTAATCAGAATATCTTCCTGCAGCCAGGCTGGTGTATCGCAGCAGCACTCCTGCGTTCCACACCAGTTGTCAGGCTGCTTCTTGTTTCAGGGGCTTTGGGGAATGCTCATTCTTAAGAAGCACCTTAAGGAAGTCAACCTTTCCCTTCCCTGAAGTGCCCAGGCAAGTTCTCAGTGAGCAGTCTGGTTGCAGAGAGTCTGTGCAGCTCTGGGATAGGATGCGTGACCTTTGTCCAGCCAGGGCAGTGCTTGGCTGGCCCTGCAAGCCCTCAGCTCTCAGGAGAGCCAGTGCTGAGCACTGGGAGGATGCAGACTGGCTTGGGAAGGTAGCCCGCCCAGCCCACTGCAGTGGCTTCCTTGGGAGCCTTCCTGGACAGGGGAAATTTGCAATTCTATTCCAGTTTCTCCCTTCAGCTATGTCCAAGGCAGATGCTGTCTATATATCGCCATGGTAACGCTGCATTCTCACTCTCTATGGAATTGCATGCTGGAAAAATATTAGTTTAAAAAACTATGTCGTGTTTGTATTGACTGAAGTCAAGGCTGATAGTGGAGGATCTGTTCTCCCTTGGTTGCGAAAAATCACCAGTAACAGGCAATAAAGCCAGGCAGATTGGCCTCTGGTGACCACTTCTCACCCCACACAGCAATTGCTTCCCTATAAACCCTTCCCTAGCTCTGTTTTATTGCATCTTTTAAAACAGACATTTTTGCCTTAAATGTGCTGCCACTTTGGTCCTTCAGAGTGATGCATTGTGCTAACAGCAATTCCTTGCTGCTGAGGTGGGAGCAAGGAAGGGGAATTGTTTCCAGCTGTACTTGTGGATCTTTCACGTGCACCTTCAAACACAGTTGCTGCTGTCCGCAGAGCCTGCAGCCCTGGGGTGAGCTGGGCATAGTAGCCATGGTGCCAGTGCAGGGCAGCACACACAGAAACAGTCCAGACACAGAAATAGCCTTGTTACAGGACATGCATTTGCTTTGAGTTTCATTCTCCCCTACTTCATTGTTTCCAATCAAAACTCCAGCCAGCAGTAGAGTGAGGCAGCTGTAAAAGGCAAAGGACGCACAAAGGACCCTCACAGGACAGCAGAACCTGCAGCCTGGGGGAACAGAGGGGATTTGGGGTACCACCAGGGTTGTGTGGGCAGGGAAGGGATGTCCTGTCCAGGAAAAGGTGTATGAGCCATGATTTCCCACTGAGAGTGGCTTTTCCTGTATCCTTGCTCTGATTTGCGCTCTGGGAACCTGGGGCAGGCAAGCACTGGAGCAGGACTTGTGCATGTGGGCAACCAAGGGAGCCTGTCTTTGTCTTTCTTCTGAGTCCTTCATGGTTCCCTGCCCACTTCAGAGGTACTTAGTGCTGCGGACGCATCCTCTTAATCTTTATTGCTACTGAAATAACCTTTCATAAAACCTGAGAGGCAAGATGTTTCTGTGCGTGTTTTGCTGAAAAGCAGTAGAAAACACAGTCGTGCGTTAGCAAATGGCTTCATCCCAGGGGATGTCAGACCCAGATCACTGCTCCCTGGCAGGCTTCCAGTGCGAGTAGCTCCAAGGCCAGCTCTGGCAGCTGGCCCCTGTCCCCACTAGAGGGACAGCCAGGGATGGCTGCAGTGGCGGGAGCAGCGAGAGGAGGTGTTTCTGCTGTACAGCACCAGGCTGCAATTAGCAATATGAGCAGGAAGAACGATAGTTTGCAGCTGGGTCCTTACGGTTGTGGCATTGCTGAAAGTGAGAAAGAGATGAGGTGGGATGGAGGGGACCTCTCTAGGGTGTTAATGTGGAGTTGGTCCAAGGCTGTCGCCTCAGGAATCATCTCAGACCTCCCTACTACATTAAGGCTCTGAGACTGTGCTGTCTGTCTGCTTCCCTGGCATGCATTTTGGATGCACTTGCTGCTCAAAATAGCAGAGGCAAGTATCCTATGGGGGAGAGAGGCTGCTAGAGGAGGAAGATCAGAAAAAGGGAAGATTAATTTTTCAAGCAATGCAGCCAAGGAGCAGCCCTGGGCACCAAGAGTGGGAGAGGTGCAAGCTCCTGGCCGTGGATACTTCTTGGTTGGAGGAAGCCCTGCATCCCAACTGGGATGCTCCAGCAGACCCATCTGGTCTGGAATCGAGCCAGCACCTATAACTGAGCAGTTCAGGTGTGTCTGTCCTCCCATCCCTGCTGGGAGCAGCTCCAGGAGGGATAAGCCAAAGAGGTTTTGCTGGGGAAGATGCAGAGTGGAACTCAATCTGATGAGTGGCAGGATGAAGCCTGAGGGCTGGGCAGCCGCCCCTGCCCTGGGAAGGAGAGGAGCTACAGAGCAGCTCCTAAGCAGGCTACTCAGGACAGCATAAAAAGCCAAATTCTGTGGGTATCCAGGAAAATCTGTTCTCTTGGCTGAGTCTCGGTTTCCACGTTTGTGAAGCAGAAACGACCTGCTGCCTTTTCTGTCCCCAGTGGGGTTCAGGGAGGTTATTTATTTATTTTTAACCTGAAGGTAACACACCACAATGCTGCATGAGTGTAAAGCATTCCCTGACTGCAAGCAGCTAATGGCTGTGGCATGAAAACCCCAGAGAGAAGTTAGTAGAACAGAAAGCCTTCCGTATCCTCACTGTTACTTGCATGATCGATGCTGTTTGTAATGCTTAAAGATCTGTCGTGATGCTAACCTGCTGTAGTACCTCGTAAAAGCTTACAGAGCCTCCTGTGCTCTGGCGGCCAATGCTTTTCTTGGGGCTGGGTTCCCTTTTGGCTAAGGGCAATGATTCCGAGATAAGCCCAAATGACACACAGGTCCTCTTGGGGCTCTCCTTTTTGGGCACATCAGCCTGCAGGCAGCTGGCAGGGGTGGTGCTGGCAACGCATTCACTCTGTGAATGACACCCCTAAAGGGACTTTGATGTATCCCTTGGACACCTTTGCTCATTTGAGAGGTCTGGTCAAAACAGGAATGGGATGGAAAAGGAGAAGGTGCTGAGCCCCTTGTGCAGCCCCTTGTATCAGCCCAGGGTGTTAATGACCAGTGTCCCCTCCCTGAGCAGCAGGCAGCAGCACCCTGTAACCCCCTGGTACCTTGGAGGGGATGGAGTTAGCACCCAGCCATGACCATATGGGCTCCAGGGCGCTGGTGAATGTGGTGCTGGTGCTGGAGGGGACCAGCTCTCCCAGGACTGGGAAGGGCTCTGCCCCACCTTTCATTGTTTGAGCAGCTCAGCGAGCCTGTGCTGGGGCTCAGTTACATTCAAACAGCCGGGTGAAATCTTGAGAAAACTTGAAAAAAGCAATAGAAGTGTAGGATGAAAGGTTGCAGCTGCTCTGTCCCCCAGTGCTGAGCACAGGGGTCAGTCTGGAGTCTAAGCCTCATCCATGTTTCCAGTAGCAGTCTGTGTGATGGGACATGAGCTGCTTATGACAGTTGCAGATGACACCAGGCTGGAAGAGATGCAAGAGGACTGGAGAATGGGCTGAGATTTCAAAGCAGGCTTGGTGAACAGGAGGAATGAGCTGACAAAAAGGCAGTTGTTGCCTGGGGACTGAAGGAAAGTGTTTGGTGGAAGGGAATCACCAACAACACAGATGTGGAATGGGTGCAGGAACAGAGTGGGTCCTGCCCCTGCAAGTAAGAGAGGCCCTGAGGGAGAGCTGTGTCCTTGGGCTCAGTAATTGCTGGGGCCAAGGAGGCTGGGAAGAGGCCTGCAAGGGGCAAGGGAACAGCTGGGTCTCTCCACCCTGCTGGCCTGGGCAGGCAGGGGTTCATCTGCTGTAAGAGGGGTTCAGGTCAGAGTTTCTGGAATGGTCCCTGAGGCAGGAGCAGTGATGTGCTGGAATAGGGCACAGGGTAGTGTCAGTCTCTGTCCTTGAAGGAACAGTGCATGAATCTGCCTGGATAGATGGAGAGTGGCAGAGGTACTGCTGTGGGGTGCGTGACCTTCTAGCCTTCATTTCTCTGCTTCCCTGATTATTATCTGGCACTGCTGGCTCCAGCTGGGGTCAGGGCTCTGGGATGAGTGCTACGGAGCTGCTGGGAGGGGAGCTTTGCCCTTGGGGGCTGGTGCTCTGAGGCAAGGGCAGGAATGGCAGAGCAGTGAAGACCGTTGAAGGAGGGACACATCTCATGAACAAGTGCCAGCCTCACCAGGCACCAGGGCAGGGGTGGCCCTTGGAGCAGGCACCCCAGGAGCATGGATCCTTCTCCACCAGCCCCTGCAGTCACTGCCTGGAGCTGTGGGCACCTGCTCTATGCTTGCACTGACAGGCTGGGGCACATTTTGCTGCTGGTGGGTGCAAATGCAGGAATTCATCTCACAGACTTTCCCTCTTCATTCTTAAAAGCAGGATTCCAGGGAGCACAGCAGTTAGGATTTCAGCCTCAGCAGGAGAGCAGAGCTGAGCTGAGCCACAAGGACAGGAGTCACATGTGTGCTGAATAGCTGATGCTTTGCACTGGAGTAGGAATAGTGGGATTGCGCTCCTTCCCGCTCCTGATAAATCAGTGCCCAGGGAAATATCATTCATGTTGGCTGTATTTAATAAATTAGCTCTCCGCATTTGTGCTCTCTGAGGTTGTTACTGAGTTAGTGTAGCTCCAACCCCTGCAAAGGGAAAAGACACATCAGACCCTCTGGGAATGGATAAGCCATCCAAAGCTAGAAACCAAATATAAACCCAGACTATGCAAATCCAGTCTAATGAACCTGCTGCAGCACAGACATCCCATCTGGGAGTGGGATGATCCACAAGCAATGTAGCAAAGGGACTGATTGTTTTAATGACTTTCCTGTTCCTAGGGAGAAATGGGAGGGGGGTTTCTGAAACTTGAGGGTTGCAAATGAAAATTTGCTGCCTCTCCAGCAGCAGTGTGAGATTTGGGGTGCTGGGGGGGGCAGAGGAATGCAGCCTGAATGAATTTGAGAACACTTTCTGGCATTAAATCCTTTGAATTAGCTAGGAAAGAGCATGCCCTGTGTTTCTTCTTTCAAGTCACAGTCCAGAAATACAACCAAACTGCTGGGCAGTTCCCCAGACATATCAGTCCTTATAGAAGCTCTGCTGTGTGGAGCACGGCAGAGTGTTTTGCTTCACTAGGAAAGGGCATGGAGGCAGTGGGTGAGCAGCTGAGCAGCAGGGTTCCAGCTTTCTGGGCACTGTAGACTGTAATTTATCTCTGTGAGGAATTGAAGGGGGTTCAGAGGGGAAAAAATGTGATGAAGTTAAATGGCAGTGTTGCCTCGGCATCCTTATAAGCAAGCTTTACCTGCTGTTCATTCCCATCTTGGTTGCAAAGGCCATAATTTACCTGAACAAAGGCATGGAGGGATGCTGGGACCAGTTGTCAGGGAGCGCACAGAGCCAGTCCCTAAGGGAGCAGGACTGTCAAGGGGCCCTAAGACACAGCCCCACTTGGGGATTGCCACCAGCCGCACTGCTGAAGTACCCCGAGGATGCTCAGCAAGCATGCAGCGGGTGGAGGCTAGGCTGGGCTGGGCTGGGCTCTGTGGGCAGCAGACCCCAGGGTAGCTTGTCCTGCCTGTGCCTTCTGGTGCTGCAGTCTTTGGGCTGCACTGTCCCAGAAGATGTCTGGGAGAGAGGGCAGAGCCTGGTTTTGCTATACGAAGGGACTAGCCACATCCAGTCCGTGGCTCTTTGGTTATTTCTGCGTGTTTCCATGCTCCTTTGCCTGTGCTTTGCCACTGGCTAAGGCTCTGGGATGCTGATGCTCTGAGGACAGCACCTCCTTGGGCTTTACAGGCTGAGGTGTAAGTCCTGGCTTTCAGGCTGGGTAGTTTTAAATCAAGTCTCTCTGCACTCTCTGTCTGTAGTACCAGAGATGTCTCAACTTCCAGTTACACATTGTAGCCAGAATAATGTTAGGTATGTTTAAAGGAAGGTGACATGGAAGTCCTGCTGGGAACCCTCCCGCACAAGGAGCTCAGATGGGTGCGATTACCTCCAGCTTGGCCTCCAGTGTAGCCCTGGGGATCTTCCAGGCAATCTTCTTTGCCAAGGAACCTTTAGGACATTTGGAGAAAACCACTACTGAAGCTGGGATTTCTCCCTGCCCTTAGCCAGCTCCAGGGCTGTGGTCCATCAGGAGGTGGGCACACAACTGCACATACCAAACAACCCCCTCTGTGGTGACAGAGGGGCCCTGTGGCCCCTAAAACATGTGACACATCCCAGTGTTTTGCACCTGGGACTTACAGCCTGACTGACCATGGCTTTTGCTCTCACTGAGAGGATCAGGACCTTCTGGTTTCCAACCCCAGCAGCCTGCTGTTCTCTCTGTGTGCTGGCCATACTGGGAGCCGGGGGAGCCCAAGTGTGGGTTTCAGTTTAATCACTGGGGCTGAGGGACCTCTATTCATTCCCGCTTGCATTCATGTGTGTCCTAGTAACGGTGCTCTCCCAACCTCCTTCCCAACACAGGCACACACGGCTGGATAATGGCAGGAGCCCGGCAATCTCGGCGCTGAATAGAGCTGTAATTACGAGGCTGTAATGGCGAGCTGGAACTCATTAGCCATTATCAGCCGTTTCAGCAGGACAATGACAGCACCCCGGGGTGCGCGGCTACGTTGGCTGTACCCGATGGCCCTACACGCTGCTCGGCGGCCCCGAGGCCAGCCCGCCGCTGACCTTGGCCCCTCGCATGGCTGCAGAGCCCGGTGGAGGGAAGCTTTAGCTCTGGATGGGAATGATGGACTGTGTATTCAGCCAGTCGTGTGACATAGGGCATTTCTGCTCCCTGTCCCGCCGTCAGGGCTCAGAAAGTTACAGACCCCCCGTGGTACTGCCCAAGCACCCCAACCTGCTCCACGGAGGCATTGTGCTGCCTCTTTTCCTTCCCTGGCTCCAGCAGCTCATCCTTCACTTGACTGCCTTCCCCTCCTGTAGTTTTTTTTTTGTTTGTTTTCCTCATGATTTCTGAGTTCAGTGCAGGCAGTGGGTCTCCAGCATGAGAGCCATCCTCCATCCCCAGTGCATGCCTTGGGTAGGTTGGTCTAGTGGGCAAGAAGCAAACACTGTCATGCTTCGTGATGCCAATCCGGGAGACTCTCTCCTGCAGTAGTGTTAGGGGACTGCACAGAGATCCCCAACTCTGCAGACTGTCAGTCCCGGGGCTGATGGTCCTGCTTTTCCTACACTAATCACATCTTATAATGTGGAAAGGCACTGCAAAGCTGACTGCCAGGTGCAAATCTCTGCAGCTCCTGGCTTGATGTATTTTAAAGCAGGATAATCCTAGCAGGAGCATGCTGGAGAGCATGGCTGAGGAGAGCTGGGGAAGGTGTAGCCAGCAGGCTGGGAGCAGAGGCCCTGCTATGTGTGTCCAGCAGTGGGACACACATCGTCCTGGTGCTCAGCAGAGCCTGGGCAGGACCGAGACCATGGGGTAGATGTAGGTACCCCTTATTTCCAACAGCAGGATGAGCAAGAAAGGGCAGCATCTCCTTTCTGGCTGGATTGCCTTGCCCTGTGTTCACCCAGGGCGTTTGAATGAGAGAGTGATGCCACAAAGCAGCTTGTCCTGTGCAAGCATCTCTTGGCACGTGAAACTGGAATGTGGCTTATTCTCCAGGCAGAAGGTGTGAAATAGCTGTGCACTGAACCGGTTGTGATGCATGTAAGTGTCTTGCAGCTGGGTATTTTGAGGGATCCTGCTGTTCTGAGGACTTTGTTTGCTCCCTTGTTACCCCTGCTTTCTCTAAGCAGCTGTGTGTGTTTGGGATAACCCTACCAGCTGTTTGTTGCATTTGCAGGACGGGGTGATGTGCATCCCAGGGGGTGCATCTGGCATGGGAACAGAGAGGAACCAGACAGCCCCTGCCTTTTGTTGCCTTATGGTCCATGAAAGATGGCAGCTCACACACCCGTGGCCAGCCAGACTTCTGTGTGCCCAGCACTACTGGTCATTGAGGATGAGGGTCCTCTCTGGAGTCAGGGGCCATTCCTGGCGAAGGGCCACAGAATTGCACCAGCCATTACAGTCCTTTGGGCCCTGCCTGCTGTTTTCGGGGAGGTACTGCGGAGGCCTAGTGCCTGGCCACCTCCTGAGCCCTTCCATGCTAATGTCATCCTCTTCTCTCTGCAGGGAGCTCAATGGCAACAACATAACACGAATCAACAAGAATGACTTTGCTGGCCTGAAGCAGCTCCGTGTCCTGTGAGTTCCTGATGCGGGGACAGCTGCCCCCACCTTGGTGGACATTGTTCTTGGCGTGTGGCCACTCTTAGAGCTGCTAGAGTAGCTCAGCCCCTTTCTGTGGGCTTCAGCCAGCAGGGCTGGAGGGTATTGTGTTGGGCTGAGTATGGTGGACTTCCAGCTGGGAGAGAGTGGGCAGAGTCTGGGTTGTGTTGGAGGGATAGTGAGAGTGAGATGGTCCTGAGTCAAGAGAAGTAATGGAGGCACTGGGGACCACTTTTCAAGAAAGCTGACCTCTTCTCTCTGCAGGCAGCTGATGGAAAACCAGATCAGCATGGTGGAGCGTGGGGCATTTGACGACATGAAGGAGCTTGAGCGGCTGTGAGTGCCTGGTCATGGAGGGGGGTTGGTGAGGAGCCACTGGATTTAGTTGCAGAGAGCATCCTTTCCTTTTTTCCTTAAACCCTAATGTATCGGTTCTGCCTGACTTCAAACAGTTTCTCTTCTGCATGGCAGGAGTATTTTACAGTGTGGGAAGCAAGCCTATTTCCATTTCTATAGATCTTAGAGTCCTTTCTGATGCTTTTGAGGTGAGGAGCAGGTTAAACACAAATGACTTTTGCTGTATCAGCTGCATCCTGTGTGTTAATGAGGGAGCTGTAAGTTCTGGTCCAGTACTCAGTAAAATAGCTCAGCAGTGTAAAAATCCCAAGCTGCTCGAGCAAATATGAGGAGCTGAGCGAGCAGCAGGTTAAGAGCGCAGTTAAGCAGCAGTCAGCAGTTAACAGCTCGGAGTCCTCTCTGCATGTAATTACAACATTGTGAGTAGGTTTGTTAATGCCCCGTTGTTTGTTCCTGCCTGGGCCTGTGGTGAGCAGAGTGGTCATGTCCTTGCCAGGTGGGATGCTCTGCTCTGTTGGCCCCCCTGAGCAAGCCAAAGCACCCAGCTATGCCTGATGTATCCAGCTGGGTTGCAGATGGGGTCATTGCTTTGCCCCCCAAAGCTTGACCCTTTCTTCTTTCCCTGCAGACGGCTGAACCGCAACCAGCTGCACACCCTGCCCGAGCTTCTCTTCCAGAACAACCAGGCGCTGTCACGGCTGTAAGTACCCTCTGAGCCCGCAGGGCTCCCCTGCCCAGTGGTGACGTGGGCTCACCTGGGGGACTGCCATGGAGTTTGGAGGGGCACTGATGTCCTGGGAGGGTGCTGCTCCTGGGGAGTTGTGCTGGTGGTTACCGGTATGTTGTCCCAGTGAAAGCTCAGCACATGGCAGGGAAATGCATGCTGTTTCTGTGTGACCCGAGCATGCAGCAAGGTGGGAAATGGGCTGTGCCTTGCAGAAGACCTGAGACTGGCAGTGTTAAAGATGTCTGTGTAATGCATGGGGATATGGGATGAGGTGCTGGCAGTTTGGGCTGGATCTGGCATTGCAGAGTTGGGCTGTGCCTGCACAGTGTCAGGTGCAAAGGTGCTGTGAGCGCCTCATCCTCCTCTCTGTGTGTGGATCATGGGCTTTGGAGCAGGGTACCCTTACACACTAGCCCAGGTTGTCTTGACAGGAGGGTAAAAGAGGGTGTCCCTAAGGGAGTCATATCCTGCCCAGAGACCTCCATGGGGCACAGAGAGCCCCATGGCCCTGCTCAAGAGCTGCTTTTCTCTAGGTGTCTGGAGAAGGAGGGGGAAGCCCTGCCCAGGGCAGATCCAGCCCTTTATGCCTGCTGCCCCCTCCCCACATAGCTCTACCTGTCCCCATCCCTGCCTGTCCCTCTGCACATGCAGAAACAACCACAGAGACTGTCTCTTGCTGTGCAAGCCCCAGCTCCACAGACCTCTCTACTCCTCCTCCTTCTGTGCAGCAGCAGGCTGGCTGGGGAGGGCTGCTGGGGTTTTGATAAATATTCTCTTTTCCATATTGACTTTCCCTTGCCTGGGGCTGTTTAGCTCAGGCAATGGTGCTTTCCGCAGTGCCAGCATTGTTCAAAGTCTTTACAGGCTCAGCTATGTCAGGCACCACATACATTGGGAAGGTGGCTGTGAGGAAGAGAGGGTGTGTACCAGACTGGGGCTGGGTGCTCTCCATCACTCAGCAAAACAGCTTACACCCTGTGGATTGGGGTGGTTGTAGCTGGGACACGAGCTTTCTGCTTGCTGCATCTTGTATCTCCGTTTATCAGCAGTGACATGAGGATGCCAGGTCCCTGCTGGGACAGGGTAGGAATGGATGAAATAACTAAATGGTCTGAGACATTCCCAGGACAGGTATGGCCATGTTGAGGCCAGGCAGCCCTGCCTGTACAGGCAGGAGGATGTAGCTGAGCTATTTTCTTCCAACAGTGCCAGGGAGTGAGTCCCAGAGTCCATCCTGAGGTGTGTAATGAAGGGTTAAAACGCCGTGTGGGTTGCCAGCATGGGATGTGTGAAGTGGTGGACAGGCGCCAAAGATGGGCCTAGGTAATGGCAGCTGATAGCACAGGCGTTCAATTAATTGTCAAATGGCATTTGTTGAGCTCAGCTGTGCCATATATCGTGGTGCCAGCAAGGGCCCATCCTCCTCCAGCCGCCCATTGCATAACAAAAACACAGGCAAGAGAATTGTTTTACAAGCATTAAAGTTTCCTTTTTAATCTTCTCTAGATTTTAATACCAGGCTCTTTCAACAAGCAAATTCTAACAATTCATTGTGCAGATGCAGAAGAGCAGCATGGATGTCTCCTACACAAACAGTGTGCCTCTACACAGCCCCCAGGCTCGTGTGGAGCCAGGACTATGCCTTGGTGTGCACAGGGCTGTACCTACCACCGTGGGTTTAAGAGGGCTATGCAAGATGCTCCTTGCAGCCACCTCACGTTCAGGTGCATTTCAGCCTCTTCCTGTTGTTTTACTGCTTCCTGCAATGCGGTGTATTTGTTGTATTTCAAACCTATTCCCTCCCACCCTGTCTTGAAGCTGTTTTTTGGCCATCTCTGCCATGGCAAACTGCCTGGCTACCAGCACCTGGAGCTTTTCTTGTTCAGTCTGAGACTGTGTGCACAGGCTCAGATTTTGCAGCTCCTCGACTAGAGCTGGTGCCATGTCTTGGGGAGCTTTGATGCATGCTCGGAGCAGAGGGTCCCTGTGATGAGCTGTGGGACTGGGGACAGGGGACACACTGAGCCACTCGCCACCCTCCTCTGCAGCTTGTTGCCCCACACACATTGGTGAGGGTAGGGGTGCAGCACTGGGGTCTGCCTGGGGAACACATCAGAAGCCAGTGCGCTGGCAGATCCTCGAGTTCTGCATTTGTCCAACAGAACCCTATGTGCCAGACGACCTGCTGCTCCCTCTCCTTGAAGCTACCTGTTACTGAGGTGCTCAAGGATGTTTTGGGGGGATGGTGGGGCAGAGAGTACCGTGGGTGGCTTGTCTAGACACACATGCTGGCTTAGCAGGAGGTGGGATCTGGACCAGTGCTGGTCCAGTCATTGCAGGAGGTCATAAGGACACTCTTAAATTGCTGCAAACCTGGGTCAGACTACAGCGGTATGAGTCACTGGGGAACAGGTTTAAGCTAAATTGAAATCAGCTCTCCTTGAACGAAATTGGAACCTCCCCACTGGGCTTTGCACTTGTTTAACTGCTGAAATGGATCTGGGGTGGCCCCATGGCTCAGGACCCCCTCCCTGCCCAGAAGCAGGCTGGGACCTGTGCTGGTCTAGGAAGAGAAGGCTCTTACCAGCACCATTTTCTTGCAAATCCTGGTCTCCAGACCACTTCCAGCAAACAGACTTCCCCTTGACCTGCTCACTGCAGCCACCCATGGCATGCTTCCTGAGTTCTGGAGTCCCTGTTAGGTCCTCATGTCCTCACACTGTTGTACTGGGAGGTCTTGAATGAGCAAAAACTGACTGAACGAGTCAGGCTGAGAACTGTGTAGTTGGGAAATGAGACTGTCAGGTGGCAGCTGAAGCAGAAAGCCAGGGCTGGATGCAGGAAGTGGTGGGGGTTACTTAGATGGGCCCTTGGGTACTGGCCTGGATGCTCCTAGACATAGTCTTGATGCATCTTTTGCAGCACATCAGTAAAATGGAGATGAATGCAAGTCTGTTGAATTAGGGTATAGAGCAGTTTCCCACTGTACCTTTCCCACTGTACCTTTCCCACTGAACCTGATGAAAATTTTTCAGGAGTGCAAGAGGAGTAGCTCAGGTTCAAATCGGGGTGGCAAGCTCTTTGTCCACCTCTGAGTGTCAGAGTCTAATCCACATTGGTGGTACTTTGTGGTCTCCCAGACTGGCTTGAGCTACAATTAGTTACACGGAACTTGGCTGTAAACAGTATTTGTGCATCAGAATAGTGGGAAGTGTTGGACTTAAACCTGATCCGTCAGGGCTTAAATAAACTGGGGAATGGCAGGAAAGGGCCAACGGAAAGCAAACCTCAAATGAGGGCATGGGGGAGGTGAGATGCCTAGAGAGGAATGTTTTCCCCTTGGAATTTGGGAATATTAAGCTGACGTCTGCCCAGAGCCCATTTTGGTCTGAGATTGTGTGGGGGAGCTCCTTGGCAGTGGGGCCAGGAGGGAGGGGTACTCCCTGCATGTCCTCCCTTATTTATGTCCCCTGCAATGAGCAGATAACTCATTAAGCAGTCCCAGTGGCTGGAAATGCTGCTGATCTGAGGTTTCACTGGAGAGCGCCTGACCTCAGTGACCTATTCTCAAACTGGGTTTAATTAAATTGTCGGCACTGGACTGGAGAACAAAGCTATGTGGGCTCGGGGAGGAAAAGCCAGGGTCCCCCAGCAGCTCACTGGGGAAGAGCACATCTCCTGCAAAGTGGAGAGATGACAAAAAGATAGATCTTTCCTTCCATTGAGGATTACCCAGGCAAGAAGGTGACTGCTGCTATTGCAGTGCCCAGTGCAGGTCCTCAGTGCGCTGCAGCCATACATATCTTGGCTCAGCAATGATGCTCCAGTATAGCCCTGGCACATACCAGGAGCCAAGGAAATGCTGTTAGACCTTCCTTCACCATCTTTCCTATGCTTGCAGGAGTTGGGGTTTTTTTGAGTTTCCCAGCAGCTCCTAACAGAAAATGCAAGCAGAATTTCTCTCTGCTCTGTTGGGAAGAGTGGGGGAAAGATGAAAAAGGAGTTTTGTAGCACTCTCTCCCTTCTCTGCTCACCTCGCCTTAAAACCTTCTCCTGAAGCTGTTTCTAAGCCCCTTTGGGGGTTCTGGATGGGGGATGGGAAGAGAAGAGAGGAGTCCAGGATGGCTGTAGCAGCAGAGTGAGGACAGAAATGCTGCAGTTGCATCATCAGGGAGGCAAAGACGTGGGCTGTTGAAATGTGCTAAAGGCAGCCAGGATGGCTATAAATAAATGGTTTTCTCCAAGGGAAGCCGAACTGATGCGAGGGAGGAGAGGAGCAGTGGGTGCTTGGCTGCAAGGAGGTCTGGGGAATTGCTTCTGCAGGGGAGTCACAATCCCAGATGGATGTATCCCCATGGGAGTGGCTACCCAGTGGTTTCCCTCAACAAAAGCTGCAGTAGCTGCACCTTGCTCAGGCAGAGTGGGAGCTGAGAGAGGATGAACAGAGAATAGGGGGGAAAAGTCTTGTCTCCAGAAGGAGGGAGATTTAGGACATGGGCCACAGACTGTCAGTTTCTGTTGGACCCATGCCAGCAAAAATGGTGAAGGAGATGGTGCCACATCTTAGCTGGCAGCCAAGCCCAGGGGGAAGGACTGCCATGCTGCTCTCAGTCTGTAAGGGCAGGGGCTCCCTGGAAACAGCATTAACATCTCAATCAGGGCTGGTGACTTTCTGAGCCGGAGACATGTGAAATGTTGTTAGAGCTGGGGGGATTGTCACGCTCCTGTGAGACTCTTCTGCAGCCAGAGCCTGCAGAGGAATAGTGATGCTCTACAACTGCCTCTGTCTGGGAGCTGACAGGGACCAGGGGCTGGTCCAGACCCACCTGGACCCAAGGGTCTTTAAAGATCTGGGTGATGATGGAGTTTTGAGCTGCGTGGCAGAGAGCGCCACAGCTGGGTGTGCTGTCTGGGTAGGAGAGATGATATTATGGTGAGCTCTGTGGCAGGTTCCTTGCACCACCCCTGTATTTGGCTAAACCCGGCCCTAATTGCCTTTAGAAAAGCAGGCAGAGAAAAATGGAGGGCTGCTAAATAACTTGAGAAAATGCAAATTACATCCTTCAAGAAGGAGAGGATCACAACCACGCGGGAAGAAGCTGTGAGCTGAGTAGTAGCAAAACAGGGTGACAAGTGAAAAAGGAGCTGTCAGAGAAAGGAATAACAAAACAGGCCCTGCTTGGATGGGGCTGGCTGTGTGTGGGAGGTGTTGCTTGCGAGACTGTACTAGTGACCATTCCTCTTCAGACTGCGCCAGGAAAACCCCCGGATAAGGAAGGCAGAGATAGAGAAACAAATGTGTTCTTAGTGATGGCTGGATAAAGGAGTGGTACCATGCCCCCGCAGTGGGTGGTCATACTGGTGCCAGGTGGTAGATGTGCCAGGTGGGGACGCTCTTTGGGGAATGCATGTGCCACAGCTTTGCTCCCTCCCACTGCAGGGGGACTTGCCTGAGCCCCAGTTTCAATTTAGTGGGGGATTTTTGGTGCCTGCCTGCCTGTTGGCTCCCTGGAAATGCTGTTGCTGTAGTGGGCTGGCTCTGGCTGTGCCCTGGCTCTCCTGTGCCAGACACCTGTCCCTACCTCCTACAGCTGCTCCTGTTGGGGCTTTGGTTGAAGTTTGTTCCCTCCAGTGAGGTTTTGTGCTGGTTCTGGAGCTTGGCGAGTGCCCAGGAGCTTGCAGCCACTGTATGGAAAGGAGCCTGTGGGCTCAGCATTGTGTTTTCATCTTCCCATGCTGGAGCAGGACTGCTCTGGCTCCCTGGGTATGTGCCCCTTTGCTCCTTGCACAGATGTGTATATGCTGATGTTCTGTGCGGAGGTCTGCAGTCCAAGAGCAAAGTGCCAAGGTCAGAGCAGAGAGCAGCTTTACCAGAGCAAACCTTCCTGCTTCCCCTTCCCCAGCATCCCTCATTTTATCCCAGCTTCCCCTCTAGCAGCATCCCCCTCCCCTTGCCAGGTGAGGGCCAAATGTCCCTGCTGTCACCATGCCCACATTTTGGACTCTGGGTGCCGTACCCCATTGCGCTCCCCGACAAAGCCCCTTCTGTTGGGGACAGAGCAGGGCTGGGGGGGCCAGGCTGGGATGTGTCCCCCCGAATACCAATGAGGAGGGGCAGCGTGTTTACCCCTGTAGCTGGGGGGAGAGGGGGAGCTGTGGGGTCTGTATGCTGCAAGACACCCCCCTACACCAGCTGGGAGGAGGGGGAAGGGGAAGGGAGGCCTCTCTGCAGGCCCCGGGAACAAAGAGTCAGTGTAGCTCGTGACAGCTCTAAGGAAACACAGGGAAACAAATGTGCCACTAATAGGTAGGGAGGTGACCTAGGGAAGGATGCTGCCAGGCGGGCGGACAGCCAGCCCCCTCCTCGGCGGGCTGCCAGGCACTGAGGGGCTGCGGCTGGCACTCCCAGCCTTGGCGGGGCTTGGGGGGCTGCAGCAGGGCCAAGCTGAGGCAGGCTGGCATGTCCTTGTGCTGCAGGCCCATGGGGACAGCATCCTTACACGTACCTCTGGGGTTTTGTGCTGGGTGTCCCTGCAGGGAAGGAGCACCCTTGTGCTGGGAGCTGCTCACTGCCTGTTGCTCTCCCACTTTGTCCTCCATCATTAATGTGCCACAGATCTCAGCTTTTTAGTGGGGAGGCCCAGTAAAACTCCCTGGGGGATCCTGACTGCAAACAAGCCTCAAAGCCTCACAAATTAAATACATTTTTAAGATCTCTTCCTATTTAAGCATTTCCACAAGCATTTTGGGACTTTACCTGCAGTCTCTGGAGGCACAGGAGAGCTGGGGTGAGGATAGCTACTATGCCTCAACCTGCAGATTAGCAGCCTCCCCCTTTGTTTCCCACCAGCCTGGGCCCCCTCCCACCGGGATGGTGGTGCAACCCCTGCACAGGGACGCCCTGGCTCGGTTCTGTGCCATTATAATGGCAGCATTGCCAGTGAGCCAGGGCTGCCAGGAGTGGGCATTGCCAGACGGCTGCCTGGAGATAATCTGCACCATTCCCTCCGTGCACCCCGTTGTGCTCCTGACTCACAGTCGGCTCCAGTTTTCTGGCTGTTGAGACACTTCCAAGGTTTCCCTGGCAATGCATGGGGTCAAGCCCCACTCCCAGGGTTCTCTCTCCTTGAGCCACTGGTTCTGCTGGGCTCACCCTTCGTCTTGTTTTGGGCATTCTTTTTGTCATGGCTTGTTTTGGGATTTGGCTTTTGTAATGTTATTAAAGCAAAAGGGGCTGAATCTGTGGTGAGGTGCAGCTTCCAGTCCCCTGCCCCTTTCAGCAAAGTCCCCCCCCCTCCACATGGCATCATGCAGAGCATCCCTGTTCAGCTTCCCAGTGATGCACTGGCAAATGGGAATTTGCAGCCCATGGGAAAAAGCAATGAAAAATCACGTCTTCCTAAAGCTGAGCAGCAATGCTAATTACACAGCTATTAAAACACGGGAATTATTTACTCCCTCCCTGCCTCACAGCTCATTGCCTGCATTGTCCCACATTCAGCTTCTGGCCACCTTTGCTCTCCTGAAAGAGTTAAAAGAGCACTTGGAGGAGCTGATCCCTTTGTCCATACATTTTGAACACAGAATAAAGGCATTTCCTTCCTCCTGTTTTCACAGTTCAAATAGTAGAAGGGCTCAAACTAATATTAAAGAATCATGAGCAGAATTAGCCTCTGGTAATTTGAGTTCCAGAATGTGGAAGAAAAAAGTCTTATGCAGTAATTTGAAGCTAAGTTATAACTTGGTACCACTGCACGTGTATCCCACAGATGTGTGAACGTGCAGAGCCAGGTAATTAACCTGTGTTTGCTGGTTGATCCACATGCAAGGAAACACCGTGCAAGTTGCAAGGAAACGTGCAAGGAAAATGATCAACATCCACGTGCAAGGAAACCCTGCCAGCAGTGTGTTGCGGGTGGGTTTGGGGAGGTGGGGATTCATTTTCCAGGTTCTCATATGTGTAAAATTAATTATCATCTCAGGCTTATCCTCACTTAACCAGCGAGATACAGACATCTGTGGTTGGGACTCCCACTGCCCTGCCAGAGCTCAGCAGAGTATGGATTAGGGGGTCTTACCAGCTGCCTCCGCCGGCCTTTCCATTATTGTTGCACCCTCCTTGGCCCCAGAGGCTTTTGTCCCCATTTGTGTCTGTATTTCCCTTCAGGATAGGAAAAGATGGATTAATTTTTACCACTCCCAAGGGAGCTGTTGGTAACTGAAGACATTCCACTGTCTTGCTTTCTCTAAACTGGGAGGCAGGAAATGGAAGGGATGGTTTAAAATGGTTTAGAATGTTTTCCTTACCCCTCCTGCTCACTGTCTGTCCTTGCTTCCCCTCCAGTGGGGGATGGCATTTGAGGCAGAGCGGCTTGAAGAGAAACAAAGTGTGGCACACACTTTTTGCAGGCCTCGGGGCTGGAGGAGAGAGGTTTCCCTGGGAGGTGCAGCTGGAAAAAGCTTGACCATCCTCTTGAGTTTTTAGGAAATGGTAATTTTGGGATTCTACAGAGGAGGAGTGATAGGTCTTAGCCATGTTGCACGTACAGAGTATTAAATGGGAAAAGCACAGGAATAGCTCTCAAAAAATGTCTTCTATTCTGGAGCTGGGAAGTTCTCCACCCCCAGACCCCTCCCATGGCAGAACTGGCAAACAGGAGTCCCTGTGTCTCCCCACACCTTCCCATCCTTGGTATGATGCTCAAAGGGACTTTTGTCCATCTAGAAGCCCCCGAGCTGGGTGAGTGCTTCATCACCTCCACTTTACCCCATCTAGGATGCTTTTTCCCAGGGGGCACCATTGACCGGTCACTATGTGACACAGACTTGCAGGTTGCTGTGGCAACAGGGCCTGGAGATGAGGGTTGGGATTGACCTCATCAAGGGACCCTTTTGGGATGTTTACCTGGGGTCTGGTGATTCCTTTTGCCATGGACCAGCACATACCCAGCAAAATATGCAGCTGTGTGTTTTGCTGGATATGTGCCAGTCCAAGGCAAGCATGGTGGAAATGCAAAATGGGTACAGGTTGGGGTATAGGTATTCAACCCCAGGGATACTCTATTGCAGCTCCTCTCCATTGCACAGCCAGG
Organism: Dasyornis broadbenti; assembly: GCA_013397935.1. Classification (NCBI taxonomy): domain Eukaryota; kingdom Metazoa; phylum Chordata; class Aves; order Passeriformes; family Dasyornithidae; genus Dasyornis; species Dasyornis broadbenti. Next base: position 4,638,583 of record VZRN01001324.1, read on the forward strand.
CTATTACTGCCCAGCAATTAACGCTGGTGCTATTAATTACTAATCATAAGGATGAAGTTGGGGCCATGCAGCAGGAGTGGAGATCTGTGCCTGTGGGGTAAACAGGAGCAAGCAAGTGAGGAGCAAGCAAGGGGGCTGGCTGCATTCCCAGGACTCAGCAGTGTTTCCAGCTCTTGCTGTCTGATCAGAGGCATTTCCACCTCCCGGTGTTGTTGTCCTGCTCCAGCTCGCTTGTTCTCCTCCCCATGGGCTCAGCATGCTGCTCATTCCTGCATCCTACAATTTCACAGCATCCCTGCAGCCGGGTGCTAATGAGATTAGACCCAAGCTTTAAGATGTCTCTCTCTATCCTTTGCCATCCAATTACACAGCCCGCATGGTATCTGATTGCCTGAGAGAGGGGAGGACTGGGGCTGGCTGGGATGGGAGGATGCAGCTGGTCTTTCTGGGTATCAGCCCCGCCATGCTGAGTGGTCTTTTCTTTTCTTTTCTTTTCTTTTCTTTTCTTTTCTTTTCTTTTCTTTTCTTTTCTTTTCTTTTCTTTTCTTTTCTTTTCTTTTCTTTTCTTTTCTTTTCTTTTCTTTTCTTTTCTTTTCTTTTCTTTTCTTTTCTTTTCTTTTCTCCATTCCCCCCTTGGCTTTGAGCTGCTTCGTTTGGATTTTTCATCGCTTCTCGGTGTGGCGGCTGGGCAGAATTTGTTTAAATTAACTGCTTGAATGGCAACGTTTGTGTGTGTTGGTGGGGGGGAGCTCAGACAGCACCAGAATGGATGAGGGAGATTAAAGGTGCCTAATGGGTTCCAGATGGGCATCCTGGACTGGGAAACACCCCCGCAACCCCAACCCCAGCTGGGGCCTGCTGGTAAGGAGCTTGGGGTTGGTAGCCAGGATACTACAGTGGGCAGCTGCCTGGTTCTCCTGTGGCAGGATGACTGCTTCAAGCATATGCCCATGGGACTGGGGTGCCCTGAGGCTCCCTGGGTGCTGTGACTGCCCAGCCATGCCCAGGGTGAGCAGCCAGATGCACCACAAGAAGCACCTTCCCTGGCTGCCTGGAGCATGGGATGAACTAGGCTCCACTCTCCCCAACACAGACTCTGGGGTTATGGGACTTGCACTTCGTGTGTGAGTCCAGCTTTCAGAGGTGACTCAGCTCCACCATTAGCTGACATTGCAAATACAGCCCACTGGGGCAGCACTACTGATGCAGCAGTTCCTGCTCTACAGTCTTGATTGCAATGAGGAATGATAATATTTAGTCTTTGTTGCCCTCCCCCTGGGCTCTAGAGCAGCTTAGGACGCTCGCTCAGTCTGATATCTCCACCACTGCAGATGTCAGCGTAGTTTTTTGGATTTACAGATGGAAAACTGAGTCACAGAGACAGGAACTAAATTGCCTGTCTGGCCCTGCCAGTTGCATTTCCCAGATCTGTAGGGGTTAGAGACGTGGTAACAGCCCTGCCCATCTCTCCAAGGGCTGTGTCTCCCACCAATGGCCAGACTTCTCCTCCAGACCTGCTACATGGTGCCAGAGCTGTGTGTTCACAGCCTGTCTGGCGGCAGAGTTTTGATTGGAAGCACGGCAGTCCCAAATGAGATGAAGAGTGTGGAAGTGAAGGGCTGCTGGGATTGGTGTCACTGGTGGGGACCTCAAGGTCATTGCTTTTGAGTTTTATTAATGGCTGAGAGCAGGAGGAGGACATAAACTGTGAGACAGTCACCTACCGGGAATATCACCTGTGCTGTAGGTCAGCACATCATTTTGTGGGAGATTTTAGCTTTTTAGGGGGAGCAGGACCACACAAGAGGCCAGGTTTAATGGAAGTGAGCATCACACGGAACCTTTTGCTACTGAAAGCTGGCAAAGCCCTGGTTCTGGTGAGAATGAGCCCACTCACCCTGAAATAGCTTTTTGTGAAGGCATGGTTTGCCTGGTGTGTCCAGCTGCATCCAAGCAGATGGCTGTGCCAGGGAATGAGGCAAGACTCAAGAGGGAGACCCACAGCCACACTCCCCATCCATGAGGGAGGTGGCAGAGGAGGGTCCTGTCCTGGCTGGGTGTCAGGAGGACACATAGGGCAGTTGGGAGGTGCTGGCCGGCCTCCATCACCTACTGACCCTCAACCAGTGCTCTGTCAGCCAGCCCTCCCAGCCCATCCTTGGCCCCATATTCCCCCACCCGGCTCTTGTTTCCTTCCAAAGATACTGAGAAAATAAATAGTGCAGCCAAAAGGGGACATCTCTGCATCCCTTCACACACAGCTGCCTCCCCAGGGAGCCACACAAGTGGTGACCCGGCATTCCTCAGTCTGAGGGTTAATTGAGAGAAAGCAAATATTGGCTTCTCCTGGGGCTGCTCCAGCCTGTGCCTGTGGCCAGGGCTGCCTCTTGCCTAAGGAAAGGGACCTGTGGGGCAGGCAGGTCCCCATCTCTGACGGGTGGTTGCACAAACATGGCTCTTCACCTAGGTAGCCTGAATTCCCCCTTGTGGCCTTGAGCCTGCTCCTTAGGACAGGATCTTCCTATCCCCCATCCTTTTTGACTCTCTTCACCCTGGTCTTGTCTCTTAGCAACTGCCCCTACCCAGGACCTGGGCTGTGTAGGGAGGGATGTGACACTTTCTGTGCATCAGTCACTTTGTCACCTCCAGAGTGAGGGTGAGGTTGTTAACTCCCACAGCACCCGGGGCACAGTGAGTGACGATAGAGCATCCCTATCACGCCTCCTCCCGGTGGCAGCCACTGCTCTGCCTCCAGCTTGACACCGATCCCTGCTACAATAACGATTCGGGTGGCAATCAGGGAGGAATTAAAGGATAATTAATGCCAATCCACATGGAAAATTGCTCTCGTCAAACAAACTGATATTATTTTTTCTGATGAGCTGACAAATTGGGTTGATAAGTAGCAAATGTGCTGACATGATATACCGAGACTCTGCAAGTCATTTTACTCTTGCCTGGAGGATATTGCCATGAAAACATTCATATTCTGCAAAAATCTATGTAGCATTTCTGACAGCGTGCTTCACTGGTAGAACTCCCTGGGGGAATTGCAGTGGTCACCTCTCTGGCAGGGTGCAGTGGAGATCTGATGGTGGTGAACTAATGTTTACCATCTCTGCAGAGCTGCGGTGGTCTTGGAATCTTTGGTGGCAATACGGACTTTTGCGAACCACCCCTCCAAGTGTTCTGGCCTCTTGTTGCCTTCTCTTTCTGTCTGGCAGCAGCTGAGGGTGAGTTGAGTTGTGTGGGTGATGTAGCCTGGGAAGAAACCACCTGCACAGTCACAGAACTCAGTTTGGGAGGAAACATGAACCAGTAGGTGAAAGGAGCAGGTCTGGCGCTGCTGCCAGGATGCTGGTCTAGCAGGATGCTCTGCTTGAAACACCTGCACTGAAAAACATCCTCATGCAAGGTCACGCAGCTGGGGAAAAAAAAAATGTAGGTCACAGCTACAAGACGGGGAGCAGTGTCTGGGGATGTGGTTACACTGAAAAGGACTTAGCAGCCATTGTGTAAGCCTGCTCTGGGATGCGGGATTCCAGCACTGCAGCTTGGGGAGTGATGGATGTGCGGAGTAGCTCTGGGTACTGGGGAGGTGCCATTTTGAGGGGCAGCAGGGAGGCCTCTGCTAAGCACAGTTTCTGCTTCAGGGCCCACAGTTTAGATAGATGTTGGGAAATTAGAAAGTGCTCAGAGAGGAAGTGCAGGATAATTGGAGGTCTGGAAAATCTGCCTTCCAGTGAAAAGAATTAAAAAGCTCAGCCTATTTAGTGTAGGCAAGAGGAAGCTAGGAGAGAAATTTATCCCCATCTCTGCATACCTGCACAGGGAAAAGCCTGATTGTAGGGACTCCATTAATTTCGTTAAAAAAAGAAAAAAGCATAAAATCATTCAATAGCTGGGGGCTGAACCTAGACAAATTCAAACTAGAATTAAATTTGTCTTTTTCTTGACAGAGAGCAATTAACCATTGAACACTCAGCTGGGAAGAGGTGAATTGAATGTCCTTTGAAGTTGCAAAGGAGATCGTACTTTTTTTCTCAATGGTGAAAACTGAAAGTGTCAGGGTTGGAGCAGAAATCCCTGGGAGGGCTCTGGCTCTGGGCTGAGTGCTCAGAGGTGTCCCAGTGATAAAGTGTCCCCTTCTGGATGATGGATGACACCCCATCCACTCTTCCTCTCTGGGTACTGGGGACATCAGTCCAGTGCCTCCAACACAGGCTATGTCCTTAATTGCTCTCAAAGCCCCCAAGCATCCCTGCTCTGCGAGGCTGGCTGAGCAAAGCCAGCTGCAGAGGCTCTTCTCCATCTGGGATGATATGAGTTGATGTCTGAACAGGCACGTCTGTGGGTAGGATGGGGCTGCCACAGCCGGGGGGCTGCCAGAGGGGGGTTCCAGGCTGCCCCTGCTGCTCTCAGCCAGGCTTGGGGAGATCCACTGGCACCGGTCTTCCCACACTCTCCCTGGGAGATGCTCAGCCATGGCCTTCCGAACCTCTGCGCTGCAATCCTGTCTGAGTGTCTTAGGCGGAGATATATTTTACTAGCTCTGTAAAAGGGAAAGACAGCTTTGCTCCAATTTTATGAGCTCCTGAGTAGCTTGCCTGGTTAGGTGCTGGCTCAATTTTGCAGGGGCTCTGCAAAGCTTTGCTGGCTCAACTTTGCTGGCTTGGAGTTCACAGGGCAAATAGCAGTGGCGATTGAAGATGTTCTCTCTTCCCTATGCTCCTCGCTTGCCTATCACAACTGTTCCTCATGTGGCCTCATCTCCACAAAGCCAGACAGGACCTGTTCCTCTCCCATTCCCATCCGTTTTTAGAGAAATGCCAGCAGTGACTGTGACAGTGAGGCCAAAACAGAGTGGTCCTGGATTATCCCAGCTTGGGGTTTTCCCGTCTGTCAGTGCCCAGAATTGTGCCTGGAACAATGAGAATGTGAAACTGGGCTGTAGATGGGGACATGGCTCTGGGGAAGTTGCACTGTGGCTGCATATTTGGGGACACTTACAGAGTGGGGGGATGCTAGGGGGAGCTGTCTGTGCCCCCACGAGCAGGGCACTTGCTGCCTGAGGACCCCCTGATCCCCAAGTTGCAGGACTGTATTTACATCCTCTGGGAATCTTTGTGCTCCTGTCCTTGCAGCCTGCCACTGCCGGGACCGGGTTTTGTGCTTTTGCTTCTTTTTTTCCCCTTTATTTTCCAGCCTCTTTCACAAAGACACCTATTCTCCCCCCACCGTGCCCTGGGGATTTACACAGAAAGCTCACCCTCAACATGGCAAAAGAAAGGCCCGGGCGGCCCAGGAGAGGAAGCTCATACAAAATGTGGTGTGTGTGGCTCTTTGTGTCCCCTTTGTAATTCCTCTGCACAGTGAACTGCCCTGGCCACCCACCAGCCCCGTGCTACCCCCAGGTGCCTCATCCCTCATGCCCCTCGATGTGGCAGTGGGCAGAGATGGGGATGCTCCTTGACAGGCAGCCGAGAGCACAGCCTTTGTGCTAAGAAAAGGGGAAATTTGGGCAGGATGGAGATCGCCATGTTCTTGCAGCAGCAAAAAGCCCCTTACATCCCAGCTAGGCCCCAGGCAGAGCGCTGGGGGTCCCTCCGGCAGAGCCGTTCCATCAGCCCCACTCTGACGGCTTTTAACATGCTAATAACCCTCTCAAGGGCAGGAACAGCTCTGTGTAAAACCCATGTTCAGCCCTTGGTCATGGACATTTGCTCGGAGACACAGTGTTAAATATTTATCCTCCCCGCCTCCCCTCCAGCTCCGCAGGCATTAACAATAGCAGTTGCAACCAGCCCCTTCCCCCTCACCGGGAACATGTGGCTCCTGGACCGTGACAGCGAACGTTATCGTTTGTACCTGTGAATTATTGATAAGGTATAAGATAGTTCTTGTGGTGAAAAAATAATGAGAGGGAGAGGCCACAGCCTGGCGGGGCAGGCTCTGCTTCAGACCCTCTTCTCCAGGGGCAAAATGGGCAGTGGGACCCTGTTCCTGCTAGGCCCATCCACCAGCTGACCAGGCTGGCCCTCAGCAGCGTGTGGCCAGCACGCGGCTGCCGTTGTGCCTGGTGACTCCTGTCAGCATGGGTCTGGCTGGCGCCTGTCCCCTCCTGGCTGTCCGCCACCTTTCCCGGGGGAGGTGGGCAGCTGCCCTCCCTCCCCAGCCCCATGCTGCCTGAGCCACCCGTGAGCTGGGGACAGTCGCTCAGACAGCTGCCTTCAGGTCGTGGGGGTGAGGGAGGATGTCCCAGCTCCGTGGGGCGGCTGCTCACCCTGCGGTGCCGCAGCAGGGAAGGGGCAGGTATTGCCTGGCCCTGCAGACGCCATGGCTCCAAGGAGCAGATGGGAGAGCCTTTCAGCTGGCAAGGCTAGGGGACTTGAGAGGTCTCCAGGGGCTGAAGGAGGGAGAGTAGTCCTTGGCCTGTGGCTTTATGGCTACTGATACACTGTCCCTGTACCCTAATCTGTCCCTGGAAAAGCAGGGATGATGCTGCTGAGTCCCTGGAAAGCAGGTCGCAGTCCTGAAAAGGGGTCAGTTCCCTGGCTTAGGGCTGTCCTTTGGCTGGGAGCTGATTGCAGAGTATCCATCCCCATAGCCATGTTCCAGAGAGCCCCTGCGTCTGCCAGGTGGGGTGAATCTGGGCTCCAGCTCTGCTTTGCAAGCCTCTGGGATGCCACACGGGAAGGTGCAGGTGGCTCAGGGGGATCTTGTCTTGGTGGCATGAGCAGTCTGATTAAAATGGTTCAAAGCCCAGCTTTGATATACTTAGACCCTCAATGCTGCTGTGTTTTGCAGGGAGAGCATGAGCAGGAGAGTCCAGGCATTAGTGTGCAGATCTGGATCAATCTGGGACTACACATCTGTGTCCCTGGGCCTGGTGGAGAACCGGGTCTTCCTCCCTGCCTAACCTCCCCAGAGTGCTCTTTAGGTTGTGTGCATAAGGAAGCATTGCTGGGAGAGGATCATTGAATGGTCTTTCCACCAGCCTCAAATGATGGGCTGGACTCCTGGGGGGGGCTGTGTCCTCCCCTCTGCTGCTCCCCAGGGTGCTGCTTTTCCAGGTGTGCTGACACAAGAGCAGGCAGAAAATAGCAAAGGCTCGAAAGTGAGAATTAAGGAGTGTTTAGGAGAGTGTGTGTGTGTGTGCAGTGTGTCCGCATGCTGGAGGGAGTGTGGACATGGTGCGGTGGGTGACAGCTTGTAGTGTGTGTGCCACGGTGTATGGAAACAACAGGAGAAGCTCCCAGGCAGTGCAGCAGTGTGTGTGGAGAGCCCCCAGACCGAGGGTACTCCAGCATCAGGTAGCGTTACCCTGAGTATGAGCTGCAGCATGGCAGCTGTAGCAAGGAAGGGGTTGAATACAGCTCTCGCTCTCACTGTAGCAGAGCATCCCTGAGCAGGTGATTGATCCTGGCATTAAAGGCTCTGGGAATGTGAGCCCTTGTCTCCCGCTTACCCTCCCTCCTGCTCCCTGGCTTGCCTCCAGCCGTGCAGCAAATACAGGCCAGTCCACTTGGATAGCAACCTTGAAGTGTGAATTTCAAACACTCTCTGTCCTCATACCCTCTCCCGTGTCTGATGGGATGCACAGGGAGCAGCAGGAACACCAGGCACAGGAAACAGCCCTGTTCAAAGCCTGGCACTGCAGCTCCCACTTGCAAGCCGAGTTAAGTTTACAGGCAATTACCAGGTGGTGTTCCCTGCCTTTGCTCTCGTTCTTTTCCCTTGCAAACTGCATGCTCTCTCCTCTGCTTTTAGGGGAAGAGCCTGGCACCAGAGCAGACACAAACACCAGAGCACACAGACATTGTATTGGGCTGGGCTCCTGCCTGCAGGTTAAGATTGGTGATGCTGCAGCCTTCCTGTGCCCCATCCCATAGTCCCCATGGCTCCATCTCAGCATTGAATTGGGCTCACACCAAGCCAGAGTTGAGGACTGAGGAAGAGAAGATTTCTGTGCAGGGGGCAAAGCAAGACAGCAGTACTTTGGCCATCTTCTCATGGGGGCGAAACCAAAACCAAGCTCTTTTTTCCTCCAGCTGCATTCTGGCTAGAGGGATGCAGTAGGGATGGCTCGTCCCATGCTGGATCCCAGGCTGCTGTGGAATGTTCACATGCTCAGCCAGAGCTGCAGCTGTGTGTGCACAGGAAGGATCCAACCCCTTCCCTGTGTGAGGAAGAGGCAAGACAGTGCATGTGAACTCAACTTCACAAGACATCAAATGCTCTGTGGTTGGATGGAAATTGGCTCTTGGAGCTCCTTTATGGCATGGAGCAGCTCCTGGCTCCTGTTCCACCCTCAGCGAGTGGTTGGGCTGATAATATGAGGAAGTGCCTGCTCCTCTTCAAGCCGCTGTGCCTGGGATCTCATCTCCAGGCTTGCCAACAATTTGCATTAATGTTTGCTTAACTAACTAGGAGCCCTCTTACATCCCAAATGTCTTTGCTGGGGGGTTAATGTCGCTCATGAGGCAGCAGGACTGGCAGAGGCATTTCTGGGCTGTCTTCTTTGTGCTTTGGCAATCTCCAGCCCTCAGAAAAAAAAAAATCCTTTGCCAGAAGAGTGGGCCTTTTTCCCAATTTACTTGAAAAGATGGCACAGGTTTCTGTCCAGCCAGGTCCCTGCATTGTTCCTGAGCAGCATTTCAGTGTGGGAGCTGGCTAATTTGCAGTATTTTACATATGTAATATGTTTTCAGAAATGCTTTTAAATGCCTATCATATTTAATTAGGAGGCAGATTTCAGCATATTAGGCAGGAATGGGGCTGTCTAATTAGTTATTGACTATTTCATGTCCATGAAGGTAATTAAATAAAAGCTAGAGGCAAGCTCCCATGTATGAATCCACCCCATTTTGGGCTGCTCTGGGATGCAGCAGGGTTGGTGCTGGTTGTCTGGCCTTGAAGCAGCTTGTGTCCATCCAGGGCTGCTGCAGGGCTTTCCCCTCCATGTGAGCCATTCTGCATGTCAGGAATGCCCAGCCCGCAGTCCCAGCTGCAGAAGGCCATCTCCCACCTCGGTTATGTCTCCAGCCTCCTCTCTCAGGGCTCTGACACCTTCTGGGGCCTGTGACATGCTTGTCTCTCAAACCTGGTATTTTTGGTCTCAAAACTGATGTGGTATTTGACAAAATATGAATCATCCAAGAGATGTAAGAGCAGGCAGAGTCCTGGGCAGACTAGAGTGTATTTTTAGATGGCATGTGTTGGAATTTGACTGTTTCTTAGGGGTAAAAAGAGGTTTTCAGATCTGAGTACTCTGACCGAGCTGGGAGCCCCGCCACTTACTGGCTCTGCATTGCATTGTTGGCCTTCCCATGGCAGCATAGGAAGGAGGATGAGGTCAGGCTGTGCTGCACAGCCCCTGCTCTTCTCTCCCATTGCAGAGGACCATGCTAGGGGTCCAAGCCCTGTGTGTCTTCATGAGCCCCTTTATCCACTGCTCATGGCATGGGCACATGCATGCAAATAGGATTGGCACCTCATCCTTCTGCTGGCCCCAAAAAGCAGCCATGGCTCCAGCAACACCTGGAGCCAGTCACTGGGGCACTTCCAGGAGCATGGCTGTCTCTGGGAACACCAGCACCCATGCTGCCATGTCCTTGCACTCATGCCAGTGATGATGACACATATTCCTCCCCGGGCTGCCCTGAGATAGTTCCTGCTGCCTCTGGTGGCACAATCCCAGTCTGTAATGCCCCCACTGTGAGATAGCCACCCACCTCCCTCCAAGAGAGCTGATATCTGCCCAGCTGCACTGGTCTGGATCTCCTCCCCTCTGCGGCATTTGCAGCCAGGACCCCACTGCTCAGGCAATTTCATCCCCCCCACCTTTTTTTCTTGGCAGTTGGAAGCTGGGCAGCTGATAATGATGAAGGAGTGTAAATGTCAGGAGGATACCAGCTTCAATCAGAACTGTCAAAAATAAACCCGCCAGGCCTGCTCTGGCAGGGGTAATCAGCCTCAGCAGCTCCTCTCCCCAGGTCCTAGAGCACAAGCTGCAGCCGTGCCAAGCAGTGCCAGGCCACTCGAGCAGTGCTGGAGGCTGGCTGCAACCTTGGCAGCTCCAGCCATAGCCAGCACCTCCCTTGGAGCTGTGAGGAGCAACTCACCAAGCCAACCAGGGTGAAGGGTCCCATCTCCTCTTCCCGGGCAACACCCTGGCTCTCCCCTCCGTGAAGTTCCCCTCTGCAATCCTGGCTGCTCTTGAGCTCAATCAGCTCTCAAGAGTGGCAGGAGATGAGGACACACAGGTAACACAGCCCCCAGCTATTCAGACACATCCACAGGACAAAGTCAGCCATAGGCACTTGGGGTCACAGAGCCGCTGTCCCCACTGTGAGTCAGATGCACTTTGAGCAGAGACAGGAGGTGCATTGTTAACTCCAAAGATAATTAATAAGGTGAGTTTTGAAAAGGGATGTGGGGCTACTGCATCACTTGAGCTTTAATACCGAGATTGAAGATCTGTGTGAGACCCCTAGGTGTCCACAGACTCAGGGCCAGGGCTTTCCAGTCTGTGCCTTGTGGTTGGGTGCTGCTGTCGAGCTTGATACTCCTGCAAGGCTCCATGCATGCATGGGTCTGAGAGAGGGAGGAGGATCACCCAGATGTGCCTACAGCGACTCATTTCTGCCTCCCCAAAACAAGGACGGGCTGTTGATCCCCAGCACAGGCAGGTCCGTGGGATGGGAGCTGCAGCTGTACTCACTGCCTACAGGCAGAGGCTTCCCCAGACCTGTGGTGTGGTTTTGTGCTGGGGGCTCTTCAAAGAGCAGCTCCGTGGAGGGAAGCCTTGTGGGTTGAGGTGCAGCTCCCAGTCCCCTGTGGCATGGCCATGAGTAATGTTACTGAGGCAAGGGCAGTCCCAGCTTGGGCCAGCCTTGTGGCTGGGCTTTGCTGCCTTCCAGTAGTTCTTATCCTGGCTTTGATGTGTGTCACTCAAGATGAAGTCTCTTCATCTGTCTGTTGGGTTTTCCCTGAAGTGTGTCCCTGTGTTTGATTCCTGTGCTCGGGTGCTCTTGCAGCCCCACACTCACTCTGCCATTTCCCATCCTCCTTTCCTTCTCCTATCATGGCTGTTTCCTCCCAGCCAGGTGTAAAATCACATCTCTTTTACCAGCTGTTGGGCACGATTTGAGATGTCCCACTGGCCCCGTCCTGGCTGCCTTTCACCCTGCAAAGCATCTCCCACTTCACATCCCACTGCCAACCTCTCCCAAGTGCTTTCAGGAAGCCCCAGGCTATGAGACTTGAGAGTTTTACCTGTCTTAGTGCTAGGGCCAAGCATGAGGAGTTTGAAGGACCCTTAGTCATGTCAGGGCATCTCGCCAAGTTCTCCAGCTGTCTTGCAAGGTTCAGCCTCGGTTTCAGAACAACCTCCAGCCCACAGGGAGTTTGCTTTAGCTCTTCTTAAAGCTAGGGCCAGTTGCTGTCCCAGGAGTTGCAAAGCTGAGGAGCAGCATCATAGATCCACAGCATCTCTTCTTGGCTCACCAAGATCTGGGACAGATCTGGGACAGCCGGGATGCAATTCTCAGCTTGGCTCAGCCTCATTCACACCTCGGAGGAATCCAGGAGGGCTGGCAGGGCTGGCTTCACACTTATTAGCAATTAAAAGCCTCAGAGCCTGGGAGTCAATTAGCTCTGGGCTCTGCAGTGCTGCAAACCCAGGGGATGAGCCTGCTAACGAGAGCTGCAGCCAACTCCCCACAGGGCTCAGGGCTGGCTCGCCAGTAGAGCTATTTGCTTTTTCATTTACACCTTGGATGAGCGTTGCAGCATGGAGTTCAGGGTGTCTTCCCGGGCGTGAGCTGCCAGGCAGGGAGCACACGCTGTGTGCTGGAGGATGTAAGGCTTTGTGGCAGGCAGGGCTGTAGCCTAGCACTTCGCAGGGCATGGCATAGTCATGCATGGGGTCATGATGGGGTGAGGGGGGATTGGCCTTATCCTAACTGTCACAGAGCTACACGGGAGGGTCTTGCTGTGGCACACTACTGTCTACTGGAGGTAGAAGCACACATGGTCCAGCAAATCTTTGCCGCCACCCCCCCCAGCTTGCTCTGTTCCAAGCTCTGGAGCTGCTGGGCTACTCTGATTTGCTGGGCATCCTGAACCATGTAAGTCTGTGAGTGCTGAGGTACTATGCTCTGGGCTGCAGTTTCCCTCTGCAGGGCTGGGGCGCCTGGTGTGCAACCCTGGGGAAAGGGATGTCTCTGTGCCTTTTATTTGCAGTATATGGGGAACATGCTGGAAATGAGCTGGGCTATGCAAATATGAATCAGGTAAGGTGCACGGCTGGAGGGTAGTGTGGGAGCTGGAAAAACATGCTTTGGTGGAGGGTTCGTGCAGGGATTTCCCGCTACTAGAGGGTAAGACAGAAGCAAAAACATGAAAAGATGGAGGAGAAAAGACTTGCTGAACATCAGGGCTAAGGGGACTTGGAGGTGGTGAGAAGCAGGTATGCAGAAAAGCAGGTGACTGTGCAGTGATGGGGCCAATGGCTGGGTGCCTTGGCTCCCAGTGGCTGTGGAACAGAGGCTGTGAGTCAGGCAAATGCAATTTTAACACTCAGTGTCCAGCCAGACACTTGCTGGAGGGAATGAACCCTCACCCAGCAGACACTGGGAACTGGGGTAGATGTGTCAGTTACATAGCAGGTCCTTTTGCAGAAAGTGACAGGCTGGCTACTCCTGCAGGTGGCTTGCAGGACACTCTCCTGGACACCCCAGGCTCTGCCAGACCACGGGGCACTGGACACAGAAGGTGCTGTGGCTCTCTCAAGGCACTTTGGGATGATGGGGAGCTGATGGTGATGCCTTAGCCTCGTGCTGGCTCCCCTTCCTGCCGATAACGAAGTTGCAGGAACAAAGGGACACTGTGGGGAGGGGGCGGTGACAGGCACGCAGGGTTTTGAAGCTTGTTATTTCACTTGTGTTTCCATTAAAGCTTCTGCTTTAAACTTGTTTCAATCTCTGAAGAGGCTCCAGGGTGTGTAGCAGATGCTTTATTCCCCCTCCCTCCCACCCTCCCGTCTTTTCCTTGTCCAGCTCGCCTTGTTCCCATAGCATCCCCCTTCCCACAGAGGCTGAGTCCTGCAGTTCTGGCATTGCAGCACAGCCCACGCAGGAGCCGATCTTTGCTGGAGCTGGACTACAGCCACTGCTCAGGCACTGCCCTGGCAGAGAGCTGCTAGGCAAAGCCCAGCTCACGCAAGTGCCCTCCCTGCACAGATTATCCCGTTCGCAATGGACATGGCATATCCCCAACTTCCCTGATGTCCAAACATGGGGCTGCTGCTGTTAACCCGTGGTGCATGCACCCACATATCTCAGCATCCCCTGTGTGTCCCCTCGGCACCCACAGACACCTTGGTGGCACACTTGGGTGATACCAGAGAGAGTCAATTGCTAGTGCTCCAGTAAAGACAGAAGGTGATGGCATGGATCAGCAGTGTCCCTTTGAAGCCACTGAGATTTATGCATGCCCTGGAATGTTTTGCTAAATCAACATCACCACACTGGGGCTGGGACTCCTCTCACTAACAGTTGCCATGAGCATATGTTGCCTTTTACACATGCTCTGCTTGTCTGTCCAAGCAACAAACCTCTCCAGCTTTAATGTTTCTGGAAGCATCTGCATCTCCTGGGAGGAAAGGGACCAGAGCCAGAGCCTTGGGTCAGCACGGCACTTAGGGAAGCCTGGGTAAGGCACGGTAGTATGCATGAAGCATTGCTCCCTGCTCTGGCATTGTTCACTTTTACTCTTTGCTGTGTGGACACAGTGAACAGGCAGAATTTGTTTATAGGGCTTGTGTTGCTGAGGTCTGTGGTCTGAGATGCTCAGCACATCATGGTGTCAAGCTGTGTTTTGCCTTGCTGCAGCAAAGGATTGTTTTGTCCTTATATATAAGGCTTGGCAAGGAGGAGCTCTGATTCATTGCTTTCACTGGTGCTGAGAAAATGAGAAGAAAAGAAATATTACTACAATAAACCTCAGGTGGGAATGGGGTCAGCTCTCCTAAGGGAAGTGGTTATTTATTTTCACTTGAACCACACTGGATGTGACCTGGTGCCAAGAGATGCTGAGGATGCTGCTTCCTTCGGGAGGACTGTCCCATGGCCTGGTATCACATCAGCTGTCGTGGGTGGTGTGTGAGCAGGTGATGATGAGGATACAAAGCCCTTGTAATGGAAAAGGGACCCTCAGGGCCGGGCAGCCTGTCTAATTCAGAGCATGGGGACCCTGCATTTTGCAGGTAGGGACATGAGCCCTGCTATCCAGGGGTACAGGTATGAATGAAAGGGCATACAGAGGCCACACTCCCCATCCCACTGAGGAGTAATGAGCCCTGCACAGGTCAGGAGAGGTCAGTGGTGGCTTTCAGGCTGGTGTGGTGGCTAGAAGGATGGCTGGATATCCTCAACTCTAGAACCCCTGTAGGGACAGCACTTTGCCTTTGCACAGGGCTTTGCTGTGCCACACAGATGTCTCCCATGCTGAATATAGATTGCTGCCAGCATCCTTGTGCCCTCTATCTGTACTGTCCCTGCTCCATGCACCCAGGTACTTTCCCAGTACCCATCAAGGCTGTGTGGGTCGGGAGTCAGTTTTTGTGGCTGCAGGTTGCAGTCTCCCCCAGCTCGCTGTGGGCTGTGGCAGCCGGAGCTAGGAGGATAATGAGATCTTAATAGTCCAATTATATCCCATCGATTTACCCAGCACGTAATTGTTGGCGGCTGGCGATGCCTGATGAACTGCTCCACTTCGGCTGCCAGCAGGGAGGGCTGTCACCCCGCCCAGCCTGGGATGCTCTTCACAGCAACCAGCTGTTCCCCCTTGAACCCCTGCAGGAGCAGTGCCTCCCTCCCCCTCTTCCAGCTCACTGTCCCCCTCTTCCAGGAGGAGCAGTGACAAGAGTGACAGGCAGAGATTGAAGCAGAGACCCTGGTACCCTGCCCTGGCTGGGCATGCTGACCCCAGGTTGATGTCCCCCATATTTTCCAGGGCAGCAGAAGCGTTGTGCATCTGTCTGCCACTAAAACAGGCTAACAGGAGAAGTGATTCCTGGTGGGTGGCAGTCCCTGCCAGCAGAGCAGTGGTGGAGCCATTGTCCATGCAGCTTGCACTGGGCAGTGTGGTGCTACCAGAGGTGTGCCCAGCTGGTCTCCGAGCAGCAGGAGTCAGCTCCCAAACATCCACCTGCAGGTGTTCTTGCCACAGCAAGGCATAGCAGGTGCATCTCTGTGCTTTGCTTCCATTAATTTTCTTTTTGAGCTATGTCTTGGTTTTGAAGACAGGTGTCTGTTAAGGAAGGTGGGAACCTGCCTTAGAATAGAGGATATGACTCCCCCGCCCCCCAAATTGTTATAACCTTGAAATCAAAGGCTCTCAGGCAAAGATACGGGAAAAAGGAATAACAGTTCTTTACTAGTATCTATAACGAGGAAAACAAGCAACAATAACAGTGACAATAACAAACAAACAAACCAGAAACAGCTTTCTCTGGGCTGCCAGACACCACCCCCCAACCTTTGGTGCAGTTACGGTCACGGCCAGCAGGGGGCGCTGTCGGGCTCCTGGCAGGGGGTGCGATGGCTCCCGCGCAGCTGCAGGGGGCGCTGTGGTACGAGCTCAGGTCTTCCGTGACTGATGGCGGGCGGACTGGGGGGCAAGATGGGCTAGACTGTGAGAGGACCTGCAGCGGGAAACTTGGGGGCAGCAAACTGGACAGCAGAGCTGGTTCACTTAGGCCGGCGAGCAAAAAAAGGCAGCAGAAACTTCACAGCGGTGGTAGAAGCTGCAATGCTTCCTGGCAGGTGGGGTAGGGGGTGAGGGTCAGCAGCCACCAAGCACCCCACGTGGCAACTGCCGCGCACAGCAGGGGAAAGCGTGCACTCCGGCAGCGGGGGAGAAACAGGGTCGGGGCACTTCTCCTCTCAACGAAGAACTCACCCAGCAAGGAAGAAAAGAAACAAGGCAGCGTTGAGCTCCCGTGGCAGCGCTGAAATCTCCTCCAAAGTCCCGGGAACAAGTGTATCGTTACCAACAGCCAGGTACCTTTTTCTCCCCTCTCCACATCCAGCCACGTCTTTTGTCTCTTAAGTGCGTCTTTTCTCTCTTAAGTACCCAGTCGTTACCTCTTAAGTACCCAGTCGTTAAGGCTCGTTAACGTATCCCTAGCCACAGGATGGAAAAATTCCCAACCTCCAACAAGCTGGCTGTGGCTGAGAGACCCATGGACTCCTAATTTGGAGGATTCACTCTTAGCTGTGATTTTAAGCCTGCCTTCGTGATTGTGTCAGTCATCCCTTGTTCTATTAGTGTGAAAAGCAGTAAATAATGTTCCTTTTCCCCCACACTATGCTGCTTTGGACCCTCCAATTTCCCCTTCTGGCCCCTGCCAAAGCGTCTTTTCCAGAGACTCCATGATATTTTTCCTAAGTGGCAGAGGGTCACGTGGAGCTCACCATGCTACACTTCAGCTTTTTTGTACTAATGCATTAGGCTCTGCCATCTCACCTTGTCCTGTGCAAATGCCATCAGTCCCAGGGCTGGGGTTGCAGTGGATGGCAGGCAGCAGGCAGCACACAGGCTGTCTGTCACCTTGGGGATGGTGGAGTGAGATGGGTTGGGGGCAGTGGGATGTCTGTCTCATCTCCCTTGGCCAGGATGGAATGGTGCCAGCAGCTGGGCCAGCGGAGCCCATTAAAAATCAGACATTTTGACATAATGCTGCGGACATGCCACAGGAGCCTAAACCTGAGACAGGGCTGCAGGGCCTTGCTCACACTGGCACTGGGGACTGGGGCAGGTGACACAGTGGACAAAACTCTGCCTTGTTACCCTGGCATCCTGCTAATGCAGCAGCAGGGTGGCTGCTCCCCATCTCCAGCAAGCAGCTTCCCTCAGGGACACCCCTCCTTGGGCACTGGGTCTTTGCAGCAATGGGGACTTGTGTGCATCACCTCGAGTGGATTCTACGGCTGGGACATGTGGGTGACTCTTGCTTCCCCCAGCACAGGGCTGCAGGTGCTGATGCTGGCAGAAGCAGTGGGTGCAGCAGCTCCTACCCTGAAGTGGCAACTGAAATGCAAAACCCCCGGGGCACTCTGGGCTGTCGGCTACTAACGCGAGTGCTGATTAGCCTATTGATCTTTTCATAATGCAGGAGTCTTTTTGTCCCTTCAGCTCACCCCTTGTCACCTGTCAAGCAGTGAAGGTGGTGGTGTGAAAAGCTGTCAGCCCTATCTCTGCTCATCCCTGTGTCCTGGACAGGCTGGGACAAACAACATGTGCGGGGTGATCTGAGAGACACCGGGCTGCTTAATAGCTGCCGGTGCCACGGTCCTTGGCAGGGAAACACCTGGCTCTGGCACAACCTCCTCTGGCACAACACCAGCGAGGCAAGGCTGGGATCCAGGGAGCACTTGTCACCGCATGAAACACTGATGCTCCCCAGGGCTGGTGGCTTTGGTTGCCTTGCTCAAAGCTTGGTGGATGGTTTGGATGGTTTCTGTGGCTGAGCTGGTGCCTGCAGTGACTAGTGGCAGCACTGGTGGAGGAGAGCGGCTGGGGCAGTGCCTGGCCTGTGAGCAGGGACCTGTTACGCATTTTCATTGTGGGATCTGTGGGTTAGCAGAGGCTGATGGGCTAACGCCTTTGATCTGCCCCAGTGAGTAGAAGAGGGTCAGGAGATGATAATGAGTTTCCAGAATGGATACTGGGGAGGAAACAAGGTAAAGAGAAGAGCCGCTCCCTTCACTTCGCCTGCCAGGAGTAGGCAACTGGTCCTGAGCATGCAGGCACTGCGAGAGTGGAAAGTCACTCACCTGCCGCAGTGTGGCTTTGCAGCCCTCACCGGCACGGCTGGGACATGCCACGGGCTGCAACTTTGGCCTGGACAAGGTGTCTGTGTGGCTGCTGACAGCGGGCAGGATGGACCTCTGCACTACCACCAGAGCCAGCCCAGCGGCTGTGCCAAGCCAGGCTGCCTTTCGAGGGCAGCGCCTTGCCGGAGGGCTGCCAGGCCGCCCCAGTGCTCTTGGCAGGCAGCGGGGGGCTCAGAGGACGTGGAGCCAGCGCCGCTGGGAAGCAATTACCTCCCTGCTGCGTCCAGTCCTAATCCCCTCACACGGCGCGCAAGGAGCCGGTTCGCCAAACAAGGCTCAATCAGGTTAAAGTGTGAAGTCAGGATTAGCCAAAAGAATGAGAGCATGGTAATAGCCCCAGCCTCCTTGCCCGGCCGCTGCAGCCCCGCTGCGGCCCCCTGCCTTCCTCCCGCCCTCCGGCCCAGCGGGCTCTTGCCGGGGAGATTAGGCTTGCCAGGGTTTGTTCGCCTGAGTGGGCTCCCCACTGGGAAGCTATGTCGAACAGTTTTGCTCGGGTGCCCCGCTAAGCACCGGGCAGGGCGTCGCGCCGGGGGGTTGGCTCCTGCTGCCGAGCCCCTGCCAGCCCCGAGGAGCTGCGTCCCCACGCCTGGCTCCCCGCCGAGGCTACCCAGGAACCGGTGGCAGTGTGATGGGGCTGTGGCTGCCAGGAGAGGCAGCGCCGGGGCACCTCCTGACTCACTACCTACCGCACCGATGGCCATCACACACACAATGCAGCAAGGCAGCCAGATGTGAGATCTGAGCAGGGAAAGCCCTGAAATCCCAATCCCTGACCACCACCATCCCTCTCACTGCCCAGCCAGGGAGGACTTGTGTGGATATAGTCTGACCACGAGGCTTTCCGGAGACATGGAAGAAAAGTGGGTGCCTGCCTTCTAACCATCACACAGCTGTGGATTGGAGCTGATTGCTGCTGTTGTACAGGCATCTGCTGGGTCAGAAATCCCTGTGGGGATTGAGCCTGGCAACAGAAGTGTCCTCGATCACCTCCTCACCCCTTGTTATACTTCTCCCTTTGCACCTCTGGGACTACCAGAGCCCTCTGCACCTTGTGCTGTGCAGGGACAAACTCCAGCTGCATGGTCCTCTGGGACCATGGCACAGGAATGGGAGGACTGTGGCGCTGTGAATGGGCTGGCTGTTTGGTCGTCCCTGGATTTGATAATCAGGAACTCTTAAACTCAGAACTCTAAGAAAATACCTGGAAGTGAAACCAGAAAAGGCAATGAGGGTGACTATGACAACTCCCCCTCCTCTGTCTGTGCCTGCCTGTCAGCTCGTCGCCAGCGGGGCGATCAGACCTGTCAGTGCTCGTAGTCACTGCTGCAAACTGGCAGTCCACATGCAATGGCAGTGACAGTTTTGTATTTGGTGGGGCATGAGGCGGCACTGATGCAGCCACCGCGGGTGCTGTGAACGGCACGGCGGAGCAAGGAGAAGCCGTGCCATCTGCTGTTTCTTCTGTGCCAAAGTGTAAAGCAAACATAGCTGGGAGCTATGAAACACCAGGAGCGAAAGGGCCATGCCTTGTTCCAACGCCAGGCCCGAGGAGCCCACAGGCAAAGCATGTGTTTGTCCTGGTGTTGTCAGCTGTGTAACCATGCAATGTAATGTAAGCCTGGTGCCTGGACCTTGCTGAAACCTGCGCATCCAGCATCTGTCCCTCTTGGCTTTGCTAGCCTCAATGGCAGCACTTCATTGGTGACTGTCACAAAAAGCTGTGAAGGGGAGAAGCCTCACAAAGTCAGTTGCAACCTTCTAGCAGCATTTCCCTCACAAGCTGTAAATGAGCAGCTTGGAGACAGACGCCTGGGTTTACTCCCTGGGCGCACTGGGACTCCCATGTTCTCCAAGCAGAGAAATGGAAGCATGCTTTCCATGGGGGAAACCAAACAAGCTGCAGGCAGGACCTGCCTTGGCAGGCAGTGCCAGAGCTGGGAGAGGGGTGCAGAGCGCTGAAGTGTGGTGCCCACTGCTGTAACAGGTTTAATATTGGAGGACAGGCAGTTGCCAAGGAGGAATGTGGTGCATTGAATGCACTGCTAGGAAGAGTGGTGAACTGCAACTGGAGAGTTCATAGAATGGTTTGGGTTGGAAGAGACCTTAAAGATCACCTAGTTCAAACCCCTGGCCATGGGCAGGGATGGCATCCACTAGATCAGGTTGCTCAGTGCCCCATCCAACCTAGCCTTGAACGCTTCCAGGGATGGGGTATCCATAAGTTCTTTGGACAACCTGTTCCAATAGCTCACCATCCTCACAGTAAAGAATTTCTTCCTGACATATAATTTAAAACTCTCCTCTTTTAGTTTAAAAGTATTCTCCCGTCACTGTCTGCCCATGTAAAAAAGTTGCTATCTTTTCCAAACAATTTTCTAAGGGATTCCTTCTGGGAGCTAAAAGAGAAAAGAGGAATTGGTGCAATGCTGTATTTTTCTGAAAGGTCAGTGCAGTTCCTGAGGGTCCCCATGCTCATTGTATCTGCAACATAGTATGAGGAGAAGACGTTTGCATTTGAAGGAGTGCTGGGGCATCAGAGGCTCCTGCAGGTGTCTGGTCCTTCCCCTTTGGAGAGGATGAGGGGAACCCTGATCCCCTCGTAGTGGGGTCGGCCCAGAATTCTGGGAATAGCTGGCAGTCAGGGCAGGCAGGGCAGGCATAGCAGGCAGTGCAAATGGGGCAGGCAGCACTAACATGCAGGGCAGCCTGGCAGTGCCGCCACGTGGGTTGCTGTGAAACTGCGCCTGCTGCTCTCAGAGGAGCTGGGCTTTTCCTTCTCCAGCAGACTGGGCAGTTCCTGGAGTAGCATTTCCCTTCCTCTGCCCCAGCAATGATGCTTTGCCAGCTGGGTTTGGTTCCCCAGGAACGACCAAGAGTGATGCACAAACTGTGCAGGGGGCAGGGGCTGGTGCATCACACTGGGACTGTATGGCGTTTCCTTGGTGGCTGGGCATCCCACTGGAGGCCTAGGTAAGCCAACTATCCTTGTGTTTTCCTCATGCATCTGTGCAAGTAATGCTGGTGCCTCCCTCTGGGAACATTTTCTTCTTGTCGCAGTAAAGCTTTCAGCTGGAGCGAAGTCCCATTTTGGAGACCTCCAGGTATTTTGCAAGCAGCTTGTGTGCCATGGTGAGCCTGTTTTCTGGAGGAAATGAGGACATGGGGAGGAACGTGGGTGCTGTGCCTCCATTCTGAACCAGTCCAACAGCTGTGGGGTATCAATAACGATCAGGCTTTGTCATGTTGAAGCAGAGCTGGTGAGCACTGTGTGTGAAATGCTGACATCTATGGGCACTCTAAACCACGTCTTGTGGCTGGGGTGGGGATGTCTGTGTGGCCTGTGTAATTCTGGGGACACTTAATCTGTGCGCAATGCCCTGATCCTACTCCTCACTCACCCATGGACCTGCATAGAGAAAATGCTATGTTGTGCCTCAGTTTCCCTGTGCCAGGAAGGAGATGGGAACTTGACCTCCTGCCCCAGGGGTGGCCAGAGCAGGACTCTGCTGGCACAGGGCTGGAAGCAGGCAATGCGGTTGCCAGCCAAGTTTGGAGGAGCTGCTGACTATTACGGTGGGAGAGAAAATGGCTGTTTGGGAGCCATGGGGAGCAAATAAAACAAACAGGTCCTCCCAGAGCTGAGCCAGTCCATCCAGACCCTACTTGCAGTGAGATTTGTGGTCTTCACAGTCTTTAAAAGCCAGCCCTGGCATGGTGGGGGATCTGACCTGCTGCCAGCCCTGCAACAGAGAGCCTTTGCTGGCTTGGCATGCCCTGGCATTGCAGAGCAGGTGATTAACACAGACAGTACCCCACCGTGATGAAGTAAATAATGACCCGATTATTTGTGCCCTCTGAAGTGCAGGTCAGGCTCCATGGGAATGCCTCCTGGAGCCACTAAATGTAATTACCAGTCACTCAGCAGGGACCTGTAATTATAGCAGTCAGAGAGTATTTAAGTATGGAGGGTTTTCCCAGAGCTGTGCCATTCGGCTCTGCTTGTCAGAGCTAGAGACAGCAGTGCCTGGGGAGCCCAAGTCACTTTCAGTCAACATGAACGGAGCTGGACTTGCCTCAGAACAGCCGGCAAAACAGTGGTCAGCCAAGGACCTGAAGCCAAATTAAGGTTTGTCAGAGCCCCTGAGGGATCACTGTGTGCCAAGGCGTGCCCCTGCCTCTGGGTGCCCTGCTCCCATGGGACATCACACTTTTCCGGCACTGCTCATTTTCCTTCCTGCCTCTTTGTTCTGCAGGGACCTGAGTGAGAACTTTATCCAGGCCATTCCCAGGAAAGCATTCCGTGGGGCCACCGGTCTTAAGAACCTGTAAGTCCTGGCGGTGTTGGGCATGAGGGAATTTGGGGTCAGGTCCAGTGGCAGGAAGTACCAGAAGTGGTCAGGAGTACTGATTGCTCTCTGCCTTTGCTGTCGCAATAATTCTCCCTTTTTCTCCCTTTCTCCTGCAGGCAACTGGACAAGAACCAGATCAGCTGCATTGAGGATGGGGCTTTCCGTGCCCTGCGGGGGCTGGAGGTCCTGTAAGTGACTGGGGACAAGCTGGAGCCTTCAGCTGCAACCCCATGCAGGATGAGGGTGTCCTTGGGTGTCCCCACTCACTGAGGTGCTGCAGGGACATTCTTAGCATGCCATTTCTCCCTGGGCTTGAGCAGGCGCTGAGCAGGGATCTGGTACCACTGCTGTAGAGCTGTCCCTCAGGGCTTGATCATGCCCCAGGGGGCCACCTTGCTGCCCCGTCTGTGGAGAGGAGAAGCCTGGAAAGGACAGCAAGCCTGCTGGGATAGTTAGGCTGTCCCCAGCCTGTGGTTCTTCATCCATTCACCCTGAGCCTGATTGCTCCCAGGGATTGGTGCCACCTAAACGATCTCACATTCCTATTTACAGCCTGTCTGCCCTGACCTGCCCTTCTTTGTCTTCCTGCAGGACCCTGAATAACAACAATATCACTTCAATCCCTGTGTCCAGCTTCAATCACATGCCCAAGCTGCGCACATTGTGAGTGCCAGGGCCGTGGTGGTGGGAGGGACCTCCTGGGCTATAGTGGAATGTCCCCAGCTCTGCTGCTGGTGCTGGGGGCTCAGTAGTGCTGGTACAGCACCATGAGGAGGGAATGGAGGGGATACCCCTGCAGAGCATCCCCGAGTACTGCCAAACAAGGTGGCGTTGGCAACTGACACAGATGCTCTTAGGCTCCTCTGTATCTCTCTCTGAATGCCACCGGCCTTTGGGATGTGCCAGGCTGGGACAGCTGGGGGGCAGCGGGGTGGGCAGAAGCTTTCCTGTGGCTGCTGACTGCTCCATCCACCTGCAGCCGCCTGCATTCCAACCATCTCTTCTGCGACTGCCACCTGGCCTGGCTCTCGCAGTGGCTGCGCCAGCGCCCCACCATCGGGCTCTTCACCCAGTGCACCGCTCCTGCCCAGCTCCGCGGCCTCAATGTGGCTGAGATCCAAAAGAACGAGTTCAGCTGCTCCGGTGAGGGGGGTAGGGGAGGTGGTGGGTGCCAGGGCAGGGTCACAGGCCAGGGGGACAAGGCTTGTGCCACTTATGCAGCCCATCTTCACTCCTTGCCATGTGCTGCAGCTCAGAGCCTGAGAACCCACGCTGTAGGTTCATCTCAGGGCAGCACAGTCCTTGGTGTGAGGACATTATGAGGACAGTGCCCTATCAGTGTGACAGTGCCTCAGTCTGTGGCTCTGGAGCTTTTACAGAGGGTTGGGATGCACCAAGATCTTATGCACCTGCTCAGGGCTGCTGTGAACTGTCCCAGCTTGCTGAGCTGGGGTCCCTTCTTCAGGATGCTGCCACATACTGGCCTGGCTCAGCTCTTTGCAATTCCAATGCTGGCTGCTTCCCTGGCAGGACAAACGGACTCAGCACATGCCCAGCTCTGCAGCTTGTCCTCTGGCTCCTGCCCAGCCATGTGCACTTGCAGCAACAGCATTGTGGATTGTCGGGGCAAGGGGCTGACGGCCATCCCTGCCAACCTGCCTGAGACCATGACAGAGATGTGAGTATGGCCCTACACCATCACCACTGGGCTCTGGGTGGCTCAAGGCACTGGGGACACAGGAGCAAGTCCCACAGCTCAGCCACTCCACGGGGCAGCAGGCCTTCCTTGCACTTCTCGCACACTGCCCAGATTTAGCCCTGGATTTAGCTGCATTAAAAATGTAAATAGAGAAATAATCTCCTTAGAGGAATCCAATTATGGTGCAAAGCCCCTACTGGGACGGTGCACAAAGCGTGTGGAAGACAGCAGGCACACCTTAACCCAAGGTGCTGAGGAGGAGAGGTCCTTCCCCCACCCCAGCCACCATGGGCCCCCCACCCACGGCATCTCTTCCTGATGGAGAAAGTCCCAACCACAGGATGCAAGTTGTCTCTGGGCAGAATAGTTCCACAGCCTGTGGGGTAACTTACTGTGACCTTAGGGGTCCTGCAGCCCCAGGCCCTGTTAGTGAGGTCCTGGGGTTTGGCCAGCCCTAGAGCCCTTGTCTCTCTCTTTTCTCTTTGCAGACGTCTGGAACTCAACGGTATCAAGTCCATCCCCCCAGGAGCCTTCTCACCCTACAAGAAGTTGCGGCGGATGTAAGTGTGCAACCTCTACCAGCTCACCCCGAATCCCAACACCCTTTACCCTGCTGGCCACTGCTGAGAGCTGACAGGCATGGGGCACCTGCTCTGACATGGGTGCCTGATATGGCAGCACTGGAAGGGAGTCTTGGATACCCCCAGCTCTGTATACTAGGTGTTCGGGGTGGTCCCCTGGACCTAGCAGAAGGGTGAGGACATGGGGCAAGAGAAGAGGGGACCAGGCCACCTTCTCCCTTTGGGTTTCAGAGACCTGAGCAACAACCAGATCTTGGAAATTGCCCCTGATGCCTTCCAGGGGCTGCGCTCGCTGAACTCCCTGTAAGTGCCACACTGGTGGGGTTGGGGTGGGGTGGATGCTGCACCCCCTTAACCATTGCCCACACCACTGCTCCCATCTCTCTCACACCAGCCTTTCTCTCCCAGGGTACTGTATGGCAACAAGATCACGGACCTCCCCAAGGGTGTCTTTGGAGGACTTTTCGCCCTGCAGCTGCTGTAAGGCACCACTGACTGCGTGGGGTGCTTTTCAAAGACACAGGGAAGAAGGACTGGGGTCCCTAGCACCCATGGTGCAGTGAAGGGGGGTCCCCAGACTCACATCCCTCCCTCCCTACCAGGCTTCTCAATGCCAACAAGATCAACTGTGTACGGGCAGATGCCTTCCAGGACCTGCAGAACCTCTCTCTGCTCTCACTCTATGACAACAAGATCCAGAGCCTGGCCAAAGGCACGTTCACCTCCCTGAGGGCTATCCAGACTCTGTGAGTGTCCGTACTAGCTCCCATGCCTGGGCAGGCAAGCCTCTGGGGACAAAGCATCTCCAGAGCTGGAGCTGGTGATCACCCACTGCCCCTGGTGGTTTGTTACCCACTGTTCCTGGCAATGTGTCATCTGCTGTCCCTGACATAGGCACCTGGCACAGAACCCTTTCATCTGTGACTGCAACCTGAAGTGGCTGGCAGATTTCCTCCGTGCCAACCCCATTGAGACCAGTGGAGCCCGCTGTGCCAGCCCCCGGCGCTTGGCCAACAAGCGCATCGGCCAGATCAAGAGCAAGAAGTTTCGCTGCTCGGGTGAGAGCTGTCCCCAGCCCTGTCACAGGCACCCTGTGGCATGGCTGTCCTCGGCCTTGTCCCAGCCTGGTGTGTCTGTGTGCTCAGAGTGTTGATGTGCTTTTTCTTCCACAGCCAAAGAGCAGTATTTCATCCCAGGTGAGTGGAGGAGCCACACACGTGTGCATGGGTGTGTGCATGGTGCCCCTTTGGCCAGTCTGCCTGCGGGGGTGTTGTGTCAGAGCCCCATGGTTTGGCCCAGTAGGTACTAGGATGTGTTGTGGCATCTCCTATTGTGCTGTTACCTGGATGGGCACAGAGGCATCCCAAGGGTCCAGCTCTGTTTGCAGGAGGGTGGTGGGCGGTGCAGCACTCCATGTACCCAGGACATATATCCCTGCAGATAAGTTCTTTGGGCATGGAGAAGAGTAATATGTGCACAGGGGCTGGAATGAGGGGAGCTTGGGAAGAGAATGAGACCAGGTGGGGATGTGGGAGGATCAGAGGGAAAGGGGGCAGGTGCAGCCCCCTGTGCGTCTGCTCGTGGGAGCCCACGCTGCCCTCACCATCATGCAGGGACAGAGGATTACCAGCTGAACAGTGAATGCAACAGTGATGTGATCTGCCCCCCGAAGTGCCGCTGTGAATCCGGTGTGGTTGAGTGCTCCAACCTGAAACTCACCAAGATCCCAGATCGCATCCCACAGTCCACAGCTGAGCTGTAAGAGTCTCCTCTCTCACTCTGCCTCCCTTCCTGCAGCAGGCGCCTTGCTTGCACTGGGGTTTGTCTCGGGGTTTGGACTGTGCCAGGTACTTCGCAGCCATCTCTTGAGCTCTTTTCCCTGCTGCCCACTGTAGACGCCTGAACAACAATGAAATCTCCATCCTGGAGGCCACTGGCATTTTCAAGAAACTCCCACATCTGAAGAAAATGTGAGTATTGGGCAGGCACAGCCATGTCAGGAGAGCCCGAGGGCTGGGGAAGCACATGGGGGTCCTGATGCCAGGGCACACTGGAGTGTGAAATGGAGGCCATGTCCCAACCTGAGGGTCCTCTGAGGGACTGGCATCACAGTGGCTTAGTGGGATCCGGGGCAGGCAGACTTCAGGATGAGATCAAGGTAGAGCCCCCATCCCAGCCTGCTTTCCCCTCTTCACAGCAACCTCAGCAACAACAAGGTGTCGGAGATCGAGGATGGTGCATTCGAGGGGGCATCCTCTGTCAACGAGTTGCACCTCACTGTCAACCAGCTGGAGTCTGTGCGGAGCGGCATGTTCAGGGGCCTGGACGGGCTGAGGACACTGTGAGTCCCCTTTCCTCCTTGAGCACAGGGATGGGGACATCGCAACTCCTTGCCTCTCTGCAGGGCCAGCTCAGGAGTGCCCTGCCCATCAGCTGGCTGTATCCAGTGCTGGGGGGGCAGGTTTTTGCTGCTCAGGGACTTGCTCAGGCTCATTCTGCTGCCCAATACTGAGGTGGGCACAGCTCAGGCACTGCTGAGGTGGGTTTCCCCCATGGCACCTGCCCGTGTTGTAGGTGCCCTTGTTCTCTTTCCTCTGCAGGATGCTGAGGAACAACCGCATCAGCTGCATCCACAATGACAGCTTCACAGGGCTGCGCAATGTCCGTCTGCTCTCCCTGTATGACAACCAGATCAGCACCATCGCACCGGGGGCCTTTGACACCCTGCAGTCCCTCTCCACGCTGTATGTCCTGGGCCCCAGGGGGATGTTCCCAGCCTGTCCGCATTGCATTGGAGAGCTGCAGGTCCCATTGTCTGGTGGTTGTTCAGGTGCTGCCCTTGTGCTCCTTCCCGTGTGCAGGAATCTCCTCGCCAACCCCTTCAACTGCAACTGCCAGCTGGCCTGGCTGGGGGACTGGCTGCGCAAGAGGAAGATCGTGACAGGGAACCCTCGGTGCCAAAACCCTGACTTCCTCCGTCAGATCCCACTCCAGGATGTGGCTTTTCCTGACTTCAGGTGTGAGGAAGGTAACTCATGGGCCCTGTGGTGCCGAGGGTGAGGGGAGACCAGGCTGCTTCTCCCAGGATGACACTATGGTCCTTATCCCAGCAGCATCCCTGCTCCCACGATGTGCCCGTGGCACACTGGTAGCTCAGAAGGCCTCATGAACACCTTCCCCCTAACAATACAAAAGTTTCCTTTCCTGGTACCGAGCCCTTGGGGCTGAACTCAAATAACTACTTGGAAGCCAGGAGAGGAGCTTGCACCCACTGCACCTTGTGGCTCTTGTATGTAGAAACCCTCCAGGGTTTGTGCTAGCAAATGCTGTGCCCTAGGTGCTGACAGGAGCAGATGTGTAGGCAAAGCCCACCGGGTTCATCCTGCTCCTTCCCTCCTTCCCTTCTCAACCTTGCACATGCACCAGAGCTGGGCAGATGGAGCAGATGGGGAGTGTGCGTGGGGAGAAAAACCTTTTTATATATATATTTTTTTAAACTTAGAGCAGTTTTTGAGCCCTTTGGAAAATATTTACAAACAAATCATCCTTTTACTCTGCTTTCCCTCCTCCACCACGTCAAAGACTGAAGGGTTGCATCCTGCACCTTTCCTAACGGTGTGAGATAGCATATGGTTGTCCCAGGGATGCGTCTCCTGCAGGATTCCAGCATCATAGTAGGGAAGGGGAGCAAGGCCAGCTCCTCTGGCTGTGCAGCATAGGCTCTGCTCCGTCTAACCTGTGTCTGCGAGATGGGTGAAGGACATTGTTTCAGGAGAATTTGCAGGGCTGAGCTCCTTCTTCTGTACTCTTATCTCTCTTGTCCCTGTGACTGCGTTTTTGCATGAAAATGGTGAAAATCAGAGCAGCCTTGAGCTGGCTGGTTGTATCCACACCGGTGGGGCAGGCGTTTTCTGGGTGCAGGAGCAATTCCTACACTGCTAACTCCTGACTGCTATTGCCTGCAACACCCTGCTTTGGGGGCAGGGGAGAATGGTTGCCATGGAAGGGAAGCCATCCTAGGCAGGCACAAGGCATTGAATCTGACCTCACACAATGGCCAAGAGCTGGACCCTGGTGACTTGGTGGCTTTCCATGCCTGGTGCAGGTAAGGAGGAGACCAGCTGCATCCCCCGGCCCCAGTGCCCGCAGGAATGCACCTGCCTCGATACAGTTGTCCGCTGCAGCAACAAGCACCTCAAGGCCCTGCCCAAGGGGATCCCCAAGAATGTCACAGAGCTGTGAGTAGTGGGCAAGTACCCAAGCTCTCCCCCTAACCCTCCATCAACTTTACAGCTCTGGGTGAGGGGCCTCTGCTGTGGGGTTGCAGGTGTCAGGGCAGAGACTTCTGGGCTCCTCTCCACACCCCCATGCTGGCCTAGTAGTGGGAGTAGGACCCCCACCCATCCAAGGGATCCTGTCCAGCTGCAACACCAGCAAGTGGCTCAGCAAGAGTCTCTTGTCAAGGATATCATGCAATTGGTGTTGTCACCCAGCAGCTGGGACCCTTGTCTTTGGCCCTTGGGAAGGGATAGCGGGGGATAACCACCCCCTGCAGCTGTTGTCCCCATGCAGCCATGCAGCTCAGGGCTCTGTGATTCCCAGGAACGTGCCATCAGCAGCAGGGACAGGGACACCCTGCCTCTGCCATCCCCACTCACCACAGCTGCAGGGATATCTTGGCAGCGCCAGCCCTAAGCACTCGGGCAGTGGACTGTGGTTTGCCTGACATCAGCCTCCCATCACCATGGGTGTCAGGGAGATACCCATGCAGCCATGCCAGAGCTGGATGTGCAGGCTCAGTGATGCCCATCACTGCTAAAGGGGCTCTGTGCCGATTTTGATGAGGGATGGCACCAGGTCCTGTGTGCAGGGGATGTAGTCATTGGTTGGGCACATATATATATGCATACCACCCCCACACCCCCCTCTGCTGTCTTGCACACCCCTCTCTCTACATCCTCCGCCATCTCTCACATGCTCACAAGTGCCTTGAGAGCAGTTACAGCCTCCCACGCTCACATCGGATGTGTAAACGCTGCACATGACTGGCTGTGCTTACACATGTAGGCTGCTGGGAGACTGTCCCCAGGGACATGCCTGCAAACCCAGGTGTGCTAATACACTCACACACTAGCTCCCCTGCCAGCCCAGGGGTCCCCCGAGAACCTCTTGGGCCCTGGGAGTGGGAGGGAGGTGATGCTGGAGATGCTTCTTGCAGCCCGAAGTCCATGGTGGTACACAGGAGAAAGAGGGGGCAGAGGGAGGGATCTCCTGCTTCTCAGTTGCCCCAAGCCGCTTTTGTTCTCCTTTGCAGCTATCTGGATGGAAACCAGTTCACTCAGGTCCCAGGGCAGCTGTCTACCTTCAAGTATCTGCAGCTTGTGTAAGTAACCAGGAGCAGGAGCCCAGGCAGCTGGAGGCACTGCTGGAACTTGTGGATAAGGGCAGGGGCTGTCTCCATGGTGTGTGATCCTGAAGAGGGACCTGGCAGTGTGCAGGGACTCCTGGCATCCCTGTGTGTCCCTCCCCTGCTCTGGAACACAGCTGGTTGGCAGCAGTGCTCAGCCTCTGGCTGCTCACCACCTGGTGCCGGGCATGGAACAGCGTGGGGACAAGTTGCATTGCTGCAATCACCCTGTGTGACAGCCCTCTGCTGCCTGGGTGGCTCTGCTATGCTGTTGGTTGCACCCCACTGCAGCTGAGCAGGCTGGGGAACAGTGAGAGGGGACAGGGCACAACTGGCTCCAAGCCCTGGGGTTTCTGTTTTGCAGCGATCTGAGCAACAACAAGATCAGCTCCCTGGGCAACTCCTCCTTCACCAACATGAGCCAGCTCACCACCCTGTAAGTGCGGTCCCTGCGGTGCCACACCGGGCTGCAGCCCAGCTGAGCTGTGCGGGCTGTTCTAGGGGACCCCAAAGCCTAGGGGGTGCTGGGGACACCAGGGTCTCCATCTTCTGCCTGAGTGAAGCTGTGGTTTGAGATGGAGCTCACACAGGGGCAGCATGTAGTCCAGGGTGGGTTTTTTGCAACACACACAGCTGTGTTGCCTACTTCTTTTCTGCAGGATCCTCAGCTACAACTCCTTGCAGTGCATCCCTCCGCTGGCCTTTGAGGGCCTCCGCTCCCTGCGGCTGCTGTAAGTACCTGCCCATAGCCCTGCTCACAGCCCTGCTTGGCACCTTCTCTGCTGCTGCCTGTGTCCCCTGTGCCCGCTTGGAGCTGGGTGCAGGCAGGTGGGCAGGGTAGAGGCTGCAGGAGGAGCACAGGAAGGTTCATCTGCTCTCAGAGCAGGTGGTGCATTTGCAACAGTGACAGTGTGGTGGGGTCCAGCTCTGCCACCCACACCTGGACCTATGGGGTGAGGGCAGCCCAGCTGCCCACAGTCCTTGCTGCCCATCTTGGAGCCCTGGGCATTGCAGGACCTTCTATTCTCTGCAGGTCTCTCCACGGCAATGACATTTCCAGCCTCCCTGAGGGCATCTTCACAGATGTCACCTCCCTGTCCCACCTGTGAGTATCTCCTTGCACTCCCAGGGCTCACGGCTAGATGCAGGCTCCACAGACCTTTAAAAACCACTGGGCTGAGCTTGGCTTCCCTGGAGGGTGAGCTGCCTTCTCCCCTCTTCCCTGGGCTGGTACCTGTGACATCATTTGTTGGGTAGTGCTATGGCTCACTGCCTATGCTCAGGCTCAGATCCAGGTGTGCAGCTGAGTCTCCCAGTGCTGCTGGGATGTCCCTATGGTCTTAGGTGGATGTGATGTGGGTTCCTTCCCCAACCCAGTAGATCTCTGGGGTCCCCCAAGATGTAGGTCAAGCCAGGCAAAGTGGTGGCACATCTGTGGGTTGGCAGGGGCTGCTCTGACGCACACCAGTGTGTTGTTAGCCTTCTGCCAGTGCACTTCCCTGCAACAGCACCTGTAGTGTCATTAAGTATCCTCCTACCAGCAGTGGTGTTTTCAGCCCGACTTGGAACCTGCAGCCCGGGACCACTGCCCCATATTCACCACCTGGGGCCAGGGTTTAACTTTCCTCACAGTGTCTTTTTGGTCCCCTCCCTGTCTTCACTAAGCTGTTCCCAGCTGCCTGCTCCTGTTATCCTGGGGGTCTTAGGCTATTCCTTCAGTCTGCAAAGAGCATCTTGATTTCCAGTCCTGGCCTCTTTTTTATTTTGAGAGCAGCACTGCTTGCTCTGCTCCGATTTGCCTTGGCTGTGCTGCCTTCGCCACTGAGAGCCAGTACCGCCAGTTCCCACAGGCTGAGCTGTGTCACAGCCAATGCTGCAGGTGCTGTAGGAGCAGGTTTGTCTGCCCCAGCAGATCTGCTGTCCCTACTGTCTGCCCTCTGGGCTGCCATCTCCTTCTTTTGTCACGTGTTGGTCACACCGGTCCTCCATCACTGCTGACCTTTGCAGTCAAGGAGGATGCAAAGAGACATCCAGCCCCTCTGCCTCCCACATCATCCACTGCTTGTGTACCTTTCTCTGCTGTGGAGCAGAGCTGCCCTCCATCCTCCTTCTCCTTTCCTAGAGCAATTTCTTGCTTTCCCCCAGTGCTGTCTGCACAAGCTCTGACTGTGACCCAGTGCTCATTCCCACCAGCCCACTCCTGTGTCTCTGTCCTGCAGGCTTGTGCAGCAGAGCCCAGGCTGGCCCTGCAGCTCCCATGCAGGTCCTGTTGTTTCTGCATGGCCTCAAGGTACTTTGCCCAGGTTACTGGCCCCAGACAGCTTTGCCCATGTACTGGAGAGGGACTGATAAGAATTTCTGTGTGGGCAGTGGAGGAGAGTCCCAGGGCAGAGCACGGTGCACTGCATAGGCTGTGGGTCAGGCAGCAGGGTGATCTAATTGGGCAGCATTGTGGGGCTGTGTGTCCCAGTCTTCCTATTGTGGGCAGCACCTCTGGTAGGTCCAGAAATGAAGGAACACTGGTTTGCCCATCATGTAGATGCCTGGTCAAGTGACAGAGTTGTGCCCAGTTCCCTCTGCATGGCAATTTTGCCCCTCTCCTCCTGCAGAGCCATCGGGGCCAACCCCCTGTACTGCAACTGCAACCTGCGCTGGCTCTCCAGCTGGGTCAAGACAGGGTACAAGGAGCCAGGCATTGCCCGCTGTGCTGGGCCCCCCAATATGGAAGGAAAGCTGCTGCTCACCACCCCTGCCAAGAAATTTGAGTGCCAAGGTGAGTGGTGTCCACGCTGTCTGTCCATGCCCTCCTCTGGGCACCCAACAGAGCAATGCTTTGTGAGTATGGGTGGCTCCAAGACTTCATCTGTTGAGCTGTCTTGTGGTAAAGGGATGCTTTCATCCTCTTACCTGACTGGTGACACATCCCTGGTGACTGAGCAAACTGGTGGCTGTCCCATTGCATGCTGCTCAGCCCCTTGGCAGGACAGGCTGTGCTCCCAGCAACAGCTGAGGCTCTGCTCCCACATTGGTGCCCACAAAAGGACACATCCCCATCACTCCTCGCACTGATGATCATTTCCTTGCCTCCCATCCCACAGGCCCACCCACCCTGAGCGTCCAGACCAAGTGCAACCCCTGCCTCTCCAGCCCCTGCCAGAACCAGGGCACCTGCCACAATGACCCTCTTGGCTCCTACCACTGCACCTGTCCCAGTGGCTACAAGGTACCGTGGTCCCAGGTGTCCCCAGTGTGCGGTGACATGTCCCTTCAGAGGACAAGGGAGCAGAGCAGGGGCTCTACTATGCCCCTGGGGCTTGCTGCCTGTGGGATCACCTACCCTCCCTGTGTGCCACAGTGTCCTGCTGAATGGGATGGGGAGAGCTCGGCAGATGCTTTGGCACCCTCCTCGCTCCCACCTTTCCATCCTTCCCCAGGGCAGGGACTGTGAGGTGGCACTTAGTGGCTGCTCTTCCAACCCCTGTGCCAATGGGGGGACCTGCCAGCATCAGGCCAGGGAAGGAGCTGGGTTCAGGTGAGTGCTGGCCAGGAATCCATGAAAGGTGGGTGTTTGGGCAGTAGCACGGAGCCCTGGTATCCTCTAGAGAGAAGTTCTGATACTTCCTTCCCCTCCTGCGTGTTCCATTGGGCATATAGCTGGGACACTGCATTCACATGGGAGCTCCAGCTCATGTTGCCTGCCTCCACTTCCCCATGCTCCCAAACCCAAAAGGCTCCTAGGCTGAGGTCAGTGGGGGAGAGGAGGGTACCATCACCATAGGAGGCCAGGGCAGGTAGAGGGCAGTGGGATTTGGGACTGGGACTGGGGCTGGTTGCTGTCGTCCTGGAGTCACTGCTGCTCCCCGTGGGGTTGCCTTGCCCTCATACAACCCTCACTGCCCTGAATGCTTTAGGGCATTTTGGGAATCGGGGTGCAGTTAGGAGGTGAAAATAGTTGGCAGGCTGGGGGTGAGGAGGTGAGCTGTGCAGCCCCTCCCCACGCTGAGAGGCCTCTTAGTCTGTTGCTGTGGCAACACAGCATCCTCGGGCAAGCTGTGCTGCCACCCACCCCTGTGCCCAGTGTTTAACAGGAGGGCACCAAACCCAGCTCGTTGTGCATGTGTGCTCTGCACCAAGGTCCTGTGCTGGTCATTTTGGGGGAGCCACCCCAAAATGTTCCATTTCCTTTTCCTTCCTGACACTGCCCGGCCCTGTGGCAGGTGCCTGTGCCCAGTGGGCTTCGAGGGCCCGAGCTGCCACACCACCAGTGACCCCTGCAAGGAGCACAGCTGCAAGAACGGGGGCTCTTGTGTGCCCAGTGCCACCAACTATACCTGCCTTTGTCCTGCCCACTACACAGGTACCCGGAATGGGGGCTAGCCATTTCCAAATGGTACAGACCTGGCTCAGTGCCCAGTGCTTCCCCCCACCCATGAGGACTAAATAGCTCCTCTGCCTGCTGTCTCAATGCCTGTCACCATGGCCTTTGGGCTCTACCTTGAGTTTGGGTACACACAGCTGAAGCCCCGCACCCTGGGATGCCCTCAGTGTGTGGCTCAGGCAGGAGCTGCCTCCAGGGTAACAGAGCCCTGTGCCTGTGGGGTGCAAGCTGTGGGCTTGGCAGCTCCCTGCCTTGAGCTGAGTCCCTCAGGGGTTCCCTCTGGCCTGTGGGGACTGGGGCTGCTCCTCTGGTCCTGGAGCTGCTGGGCACCCCCTCTTCTGCCTTGCAGGGGAATTCTGTGAGCAGCCACCTGATTTCTGCTCAGCTGAGCTCAACCCCTGCCAGCACGACTCCACCTGCATCTCCACCAGCCAGGGGCCCAGGTGAGCCCCCTCCTCTCCAAACCACTTTTTCCATCTGTCTGGGGGTGGATAGATTTGCTTTTTAGGGACTGCAGTGAGGGGGCATGGAGAGGGGGTGACAGGAAGAGGAGCAGACACCCACCAGTGCAGGGGGGAAGGAAAGGGCAGCCTTGAGCCCCTTGCCTGCCCCAGGTGTGTGTGTGCACCTGGCTACGTGGGGAGCAACTGCAGCAAGGACTTCGATGACTGCCAGGACCACCGGTGCCAGAACAACGCCCGCTGCCTGGATGAGGTGAACGGCTACTCCTGCCTCTGCACCGAGGGCTACAGGTACCACCAGGAAGACACAGGACACCTGGGATAGTGGGGATGGTTGTGTGTCACTGTTCAGAAGGGACAAGTCCTGGCTATCAAGTCAGTCCATCCATCCATCCATCCATCCATCCATCCATCCATCCATCCATCCATCCATCCATGCATGCATGCATGCATGCATACATGTGTCCATCCATCCTCAGTGTGAGAAAAAGGAGTGAGGCTGGGAGTGTGCATCTCTGGGGCTGGAGGCTGGGGGGAGCCAGCACCCCTGAGGAGGGACCCCAGGGCACAGCTCAGCATGCAGGTATCCCTCTGGTGCCAGTGTCTGGAGAACCTCCCCAGGGACCCCAAATCAGGGGATTGCTGTCAGAGCCATATGGGGCAGTGGGCAGGGTGTAGGACACTTACCTAGCCCCCAGCTCAGCAGCACCCTTGGCCTCACAGTGGCCAGCTCTGCGAGATGCCGCCCCACACTGCTGGCCAGCCTGGCCTCTGTGAGCGAGCTGAGTGCCAGAACGGGGCCCCATGTGTGGAGCGAGGTGCCCGTGCCCTTTGCCAGTGCCTGCCTGGCTTTGGTGGCCCCAAATGTGAGAAGCTGTTGAGCGTCAACTTTGTGGACCGTGACACATATCTGCAGTTCACCGACCTGCAAGACTGGCCCCGGGCCAATATCACCCTTCAGGTGAGGGCTGGAGGGGGTGTGGAGGCATCGAGGGATGGCATTGGGGGTGCTGCCCCAGGGATGTGGGCTCCCACCTCTCTCTCTGGCAGGTCTCCACAGCTGAAGGCAATGGCATCCTGCTGTACAATGGTGACAGTGACCACATGGCTGTGGAGCTGTACCAGGGTCATGTGAGAGTCAGCTATGACCCTGGCACCCACCCCAGCTCGGCCATTTACAGGTACCTGCCACCCCTTCCCCACTCGTTGGGGACCAACACCCCCATTGTTTCGGCCTGGGGGTGTCCCTGGTGACCCAGCCATCCCTGCCAGTGCTGAGACCATCAACGATGGGCAGTTCCACACTGTGGAGCTGGTGACCTTCGACCAGATGGTGAACCTGTCCATTGACGGTGGTAGCCCTATGACCATGGACAACTCGGGCAAGCACTACACACTGAACAGTGAGGCTCCCCTCTATGTGGGAGGTAGGACAGGAACTGGGTGATGGAGGGCATGGGGGGCATCCGGGTGCACTGATGGTTTTGCTCTCCCCAGGAATGCCTGTGGATGTCAACTCGGCTGCCTTCCGCCTCTGGCAGCTCCTCAACAGCACCAGCTTCCACGGATGCATCCGCAACCTCTACATCAACAATGAGCTGCAGGACTTCACCAAGACGCGGATGACGCCGGGGGTTGTGCCAGGCTGTGAGCCTTGCCGCAAGCTCTACTGTCTGCACGGCATCTGCCAGCCCTCGGGCGCCCAGGGCCCTGTCTGCCACTGTGAGCCCGGCTGGGATGGGCCACACTGTGACCAGCCCCGCAGTGGCCCCTGCCAGGGGCACAAGTGAGTGCCTTCATCCCATTCTCTGCCCTACCCGCCCCTCCCACTGGCTGCTCAGCCTGCTGGCCTGTGGCTGGTTCGTGGTGCTGTGCTGTGCCAGTCCTGTGCCGTCACAGTGGTGCTGTGCCATGGCACTGCCCTGTCATGCCACTAGCACAGGGTCGTGCCAGGCTGTTCTGTGCTGATCTTGCCATGCCAGAAGCACAGCAGTGCTGTGCCACGATGGCTGTATTGTACCAGGTGGTGCTGTACCAGTCTCAGTGCAATACTGTGGTGGTGGTAAGCCATGCCATGCTCAGTGCTGGTGGGCTGTGCGTGCTGGTGCTGTGCAATGCCACACCAGCAGGTCCTGACAGCACTGGGTGCCCACAGGTGTGTGCATGGGCTGTGCCTGCCCCTCGACGCCCTCTCCTACAGCTGCCAGTGCCATGAGGGCTACCAGGGCGCCCTCTGCAACCAGCCTGCAGAACCACCCGACCCCTGCCATCGCCAGCCCTGTGTCCATGGCCACTGCCACCTCATCCCAGGTGGCCAGCCCACCTGCGAGTGCCACGATGGCTACACCGGAGCTCTCTGTGACCAAGGTAGGTGCTGAAGAGGTGGGTGTCCAGGGAGGGCAGCCCCATGCCACAACACCAGGCTGAGCATCGTTGTCCCACTGTCCCACAGAGCCGGAGTGCCGCGGGGAGCCAGTGCGGGACTACCACCAGGTGCAGCGGGGCTATGCCATCTGCCAGACGACGCGGCCAGTGACCTGGGTGGAATGCAGGGGGACCTGTGGTGGCCCTGACACTAGTTGCTGCACTGGGCTGCGGCTCCGGCGCAGGAAATACGCCTTTGAGTGCAGCAATGGTGCGACCTTTGTGGAGGAGGTGGAGAAGCCCAGCAAATGCGGCTGCAGCCAGTGCCTGTGAGCAGCCACTGGCCCTGCAGAGCTGGGGGGCTGGCGGAGAGACCCCCTCAGAGCCAAGGACCTCACTTTGCCCTGCAGGCATGATGCTGCTCTCTGGGTGTTCTGAACTGCAGCTACATCTGAGGAGCCCGGCAGAGAATAGAGCTGGTGCATCTGGAAGGTTGGGAAGGAAACAGAAAAAAAAGGAAAAAAAAAAATAGAGAAAAAAAAAAGGGAAAAAACCCCCACAAACAAAGCAAATGTGTAGATAGAGAATTTTTTAAAGAACTGCAGCTACACAGATGTGTGGATAGAGTGGGCATCCTGCCCAGCTGCCCCGTCCTTTCCCTGTGGCACTCTGCCTCCCTGCCAGTGCAGCCCCACAGCCATGGAGGGAAGTGCCTGCATCCCTGGCAAGTCCCTTCCCTGGCAGCCCTGTCCATTGCATCAGCCTAGCAGTCTGAGGGTTTTTTCAACACCTGGGACTGGAGGACGGAGGCCTGACATGGCAGAGCCCCGTGAGCCATGGCAAGCTGTGGCTCACAGAGGGCTGCGTGGTGTAGCCAGCATTCTGCAGTCCTGATGAGCCAAGACCTTGTTTCCCATCCTGTCCTCTGGCAGCCCTGGTCTCCCTCCCTGCAGAGTGCTGGAGTACCCCAGATAATGACACCAACTCCATGGCCACAGCCTGACCCTCTGGTGACCCCCCCAATCTGTGCATGCCAGCGGGGCTCTGCAATGCATGGGCACGTGCAGGTCCAGCCCACTGTGATCAAATCAGAGCCACGCTGATGGAGCAGGATCGGGGCAGTGCCAGGCACACTGACTAGGGGACAGGCAGCAGTGCACAGATGTCCATGAGAGTTCCAGTACCAACCTGCCCTGTGCTGTGGTGGCCTGCACTGCCATTCATGTGGAGAGGGCCTCAAATACCCCTGGCTCAGCCAGGTGGCTCAGCTCAGAGGTGGGAGCTGTGTGAGGGCAGCACAGGAATCCCTTTTTTCCAGGCTCTGACCTGTGGTAGCAGGCCTGCAGCTGGGCAAAGGTGCCCCATGTCCCACTGACCCAGTCAGCAGGAGCAAGAGGCTGCTGGTACAGCTGGGATGTGAGGTTGCCATGCCCATCACCGGGGCCTCAGTCTTGTGTGTGCCAAGTTGAAGAGCCTGAAGATGTCCAAACCTGCAAGCCTGGAGCACACACTGCTGCCAGAGCAGGACCCACTAGCTCTTGGACTCAAGTGCCCATACTCAGCATCTCTCCAAAGCCCACAATGCCAGGGCATGTGTTCGGCTGGTGTGGGAGCAGGGGCACACGGGGAGTTTGTGCTGGGGTACTGCATGCACCCAACATCTGCAGCAGCATCACCTCTACGATTGTGGGGGCCAAGGATGGTTGAGACCCAACCTGGAACACTGCACATGGCCGGACAGTGAAACACCACGTCATCCTGGTGGACAGACTCATCCTAGAGCTGCAGTCCTGGGTCTCTCCATCTAGCACTTCAGCTTCAGATCCGCACTGCCAGCTGCAGCTGGTCTCTGGGCATCTCCACCAGATACACCCAGTTCTGCAGGTGCTGTCACCATCCCTGCTCACCACTGGCATCCAGGGCATTCCCACCACCACGGGGATGTGTTTCTGCCACAAATGCCCTCTCCATGGGAGCTCCTCTGCCACCCAGAGGAGCTGGGATGCATCTCATTTTGCCTGTGGCCCGTCCAGGGCTTGGTTGTGTTGTGTTTCTGTTCTTGCTGTATGCTAACCGCTAAAGTATCTCTTTATACAGAATACTTACAGATTCTAATATATATTTGTATTTCATTTTGTTATAGTATTTTTATATGTTTGGGGCCAACAAATGATGTTTTCTTTTTGTTTACAGATGCTACTGGGCAGGAAAATGACGGTGGCTTTGTTTGGCCCGTGGGGTTTGTGTGTGTCACTATTGAAGACGCTGGTTTGTACTAGGCTGGTGAGGGAGGCATTGGGCATCCCTCCGCTGGCAGATGCTGTATTGTTTTAGGAGATACTTGGTATTGTCTATGTTGTCTTCCATGTGAACATGACATGTATTCATTCAGAGGCTTGGCCTCTTCTTTCCTGGTGGGGAGAAGGGGACAGCTGATGCTTGGGAGCTGCTGAGTCTGTGAGGAGGTGGCACAGGATGGAAAGAGTTGGTTCTGCCTTGGAGGATGATTTGCTACTCCTGGAGCAGCCCTGGCCAGTGCTTCTGGCCAAAGCATCGCCCCCATGGTGCAGCGACAAGCAGCCAAGGCTATCCATGCAATGCCTTGCAAAAGCAGCCATCACTGCTGGGGTCTTGCGTGTGGGAAGCTGAGGGGCCAGTGCCTGCTGTGGGGATGGAATGGCTCCAGGGGAAACTGGGCACTTGTAGCTCTCTGGGAAAGGGAAGAGGGGGCCTGGGAAGCAGTCCCCAGGAGGACCGAGAGGTTGCTCTGTTGGCACCACAAACACAAGCCTGCCACACCTCAGGCACTGGTGAGAGAGCACTGAAATCTCACACAGGCATTTTTATGCCTCTACCACAGGGAGGGGGTGACACCTGGAGAGTGCCAGTCTGTTGCGCCCTATCTCATGTACTCACCTTCACTCTTCCCCACTTATCACACCAAACAAACATTGATATCAAAGAAACGTTTAATAAGCTGCAATAAAATACGGACCTTTAGAAAGCTCATAGGATGAATATTGACAGTGAGGAAGAAAAGAAAACAAGGTGGTGGGAATCCTTGAGGAGTTCAGATCTGAGTCAGGGACGTTTTACCTGGAATAAGAACACAACTTTTTCCATAGGCTAGGATGAAATAAAAGTCGGGAGCACAGAGTTCACAAAATGTCAACATTTAGAGAATCGATACATATTCAAAGTTCAAATGACCCAGCTCTTATAGCTATACATATTGATTTAAAGCAACTTAATATAATTTTATTTTTTTTTTTTTATATACACTTTCAAAGGTTTGTCAGGTGAGGTATGTAAACATTATCTAATGGAAATTCCTCTCCACATTTCCAACCAAGAATTCACAGCAGACAGTTCATTTTCCCATCTTGTGGCGCAGTACTTCCCACTCCCTACACCAACCAGGAATGCTGTCCCAAGCCACGGCTCTCTCAGGTGCAGTCACTGGCTCCCACTTCCCACTGCTGGTCTGTACAGTTCACATTGCTTGGGCTCAAAAATACAGTACTGGAGGAATTTCAGCTCAGTGTCTAAAATTCATACAGAAACAGAGAAACAAAACTCTTCCAGGGAAGCAGACACAGATGAAGGAAAAACATTTGCCATCAGGGTGGGAATAATATTTAAATATTTTGCATCTTAAGAAAAAAATTACTGTATTGTTTCCTTGTTTCCTTTTTCTTTTTTTACACACCTGTTCCAAGGGTGAAGAAGCATGGGACTGGCAAAGGATCCTGCAGGGCTGGGACCCAGCAGCACCCCTCACTCCATCCTCCAGAGTCAGGGACCCATCATCATAAAAGCAGCCCTGATCCTCCTGACACTGCCCCACTGTCTCACAGACAGCTGGGCTGGAAGGTCAGAGCCAGCCATACTTCCAGGCAAAAAGGGGTCAACCAAAAAAAATAAAAATAAAAATAAAAAAAATAGAAAATCTAAACCCACTTGAAGAAAAATGACCAAATTACCTCAAACCTCCTAGAAGGAGAACTAAAATTGCAGAATGACAAGTAAATGAGCAAATGACCTTCTGGAGCTGGCCCTGGGATTGTAGCAGCAACAGCAGTGTGCTCCCTTGGGTCACCCATACCCACAAAGGCAGTAATTCACTAGTGGGAGTTTGCTACCAGCAACTACCTATCCCAGCAGGTCTGGGGGGGTTCCTTGGGGGTGATAACATGCCGCACTTCCTGCATCCCTGGGGACACTTCATTGGGCACCTCCAGGTCAAGAGACCCGCCCCCCAGTGCCATGCTGGATTGAGCCCCTGCCAGGAGCAGGGTTATTCCCACCTGGCCCTGAGCCCCGAGAGCCTCTGCCATCAAAGTAGACATTATTACTACAAATCTTATTGCTTGCAGTGTCCCCTGTCCTGGCCGGCCAAGGGAGCTCACAGCCTCCCTGGGGACCGTGGCCATCGACCAGGTCTGACATCATCAAAATGAGATGAAGATAATTAATGCTTCAGCTTTGATGTGACATAAAACCAAACTGAACACCACCACCACCCATCCACCCCGCCCCATCCCGCCCCCCACGCAATCGCCAGCCCTTTGGTTGCGGCATGCTGGGCAATACAGCCCCACCAACCGACACTAGTCAGAACGAGAACCTGTGGAAAGCCCATGAAATAAATATTTAAAAAAACTATTTACAATATTAGATCTGTGAGCATGAAGTGAGAGAAAAAATGCTTTTTCCTGCCCCCAAAAAGCTTAAAAAGTAGGTTAGCATCCTGCTGCCTAGCACAACACTATGGCACCTACACATAATATATATTCACATTTCATTTTAAAATTAGGTACTCTTACAAACAGACCTAGAAAACACTGGCTAGCAACACAGCCCTTGGGACCACCTGGCCTCCAGACTCATGTCACCAACGCTTGCTGGCTGCATCCCAGCTCTTTTGGCTGCCCCAAAGCTGCCAACGTGCCCTGAATCAAAACCACCAGCTGCCCTCTGCTGCCCTTCGGGGAGAAGGTAGAAGTGCTTGTGAGAAAGAGGGCTTGTCTGCGGGGAGGGGAGCAGCGAGGATGGGGACTGTGATTTCTGCTAAGCCTAGGGGTGAGCTTAATACAAACAAGAACTCCTGAGAACATCTTAGAACAGATGGATTAATTTCACAACCACCAAGCTAAAGGATGGGCCAAATGGATGCTATGACACATGGGGGGAATGCATGCAATGTGGGGATATCATAGCCTTGTGGTTTGCTCAAGAAACCTACTGCTACAAGAAAAGCTGCAGTGGCATTCTCTGGTAGGGAGGAGCCTATCCCCATCTTGCTCCTGGGCTGTCCAGGTGTACAGTCCAAGGATTCAGACCCAAGTACACCTTGGCTGGGGCTCAGCCCTCTTCCCCTAGCATGACTGCTGGTGGTGGAAAGGTGAGATCCCAACCTAGACAGCAACCCACACTTCCATGCTGCCCCCAGCACTGCCTGTGCCTGTGGAAGGCTGGGAAGCACAGCTTTCTCAATCACCTTCAACTGGGAATGCAGCTGTCAGACTGAAAGTATATGAGCTGGAGAGAAAAACTGTCCATCAGTAAGTCTAAAAAACAGGGCACCAGTATATCTGATTGCATCTCTGTTTCCTGGGAAGTTACTAGGAGCTGGCAGAACCTTTGGAAATACCAGCATTTCCAGAGGTGCCACAAGAGTAGCTGGGACACAGGCTGGGCTGCAGCTATGCTCATCTGCACACTAGCACAAAGCAGTGTGGGCAGCCAGCCAGCCCACTCAGTCCAGCCCTGCATGGCTCCCTCAGCACAGGAGGGCCAGGGATGCAGAGAGCAGCAGGGACAATTTAATCCTGCTCTCCCAGCTCATGGACCTTGATCAGCAATGTAGCAGAAAGTTTGTCAGAAGCATCAGTGCCAAATGGTCAGCTCTTCCGAGAAGGTTTGCTGCAAATCTATCTCCCTGACTGACATGGTGGCAGGTGACTACAGAAACCCCACTGCACCGGCAAACAGGACCTCACCAAGGATGAGTCAGTGATGAATATAAATACGTGCACGCCTTGGGTACATATCACACACCCCGTCAGCAGGGAAACCCACTCCAGGGCTGGCCGTGCTAAACAAGATCCCAACAGCTACAGGTAGAAGGAGCCTGGGCTCAAACTGCTCTTGCTACAGCGCTCAACCCCCAACATAAGTTTTGACTCTGAGCTTGGCAAATGCAGCTGCTCCCAGAGGTTAATTAAGACAGACAGATCCTGAATATATGAAGTGTGAAGACTCAGAGCTGCCAATGACAAGGAGAGAGAGAAAAAGATAACCAAGAAAATGAGAGAGGGGGGCTGGCAGCAGAGGGACGGTGAAGACATCTGTGGAGGTGCAGAGCTAAGAGGATGCTGCTCCTAGTTCATGGATCAGGGTGCATGATGGAGACTAGTTTCAAGAGGATAAGAAAGTGTCCAGCAAGAAACGCCAAAGTAACAGAAAGAGATCTGCTTTGTAGGTTGTAGCACTTGAGATCCAGAGCTGAAGAAGCCGAGCAGAGAGCTGTGGGGTGGCCCAGGGGAAAAGGAGCGCAATGAGGCTATGAATCTGAGGATGGCACTGTGGTAGTACCAGCAGGCAACTCTGCGCCGTAGCACATGGAAACACACTCCATGTCCATGTGGAATAAGGTAATAAATGCTTATTCCATTCATTAAGCTCATCTGCAGCTTGCAGCATGCATCCCTTGTATGGTGTAAGAGCCACATTTATTGGTAACAGACTGCTCTAAAGCAGGGGCTGTGCCTCAGCAGCACACACCACCAGTGCCTGTCAGGGACACTGCTGGGAAGCTCAGTGTTCTGATCCCACCACTGCCTAAGCCAAGCAGCGCACACCAAACTGGGACAGATGCCCAGAAACTGCTCCACTCCAGCACTGACGTGACACCTGCTGTTCCCCAGCTTCACCATGCTCTAGCCAGTTGGTGCTGGTGAAGCCCCAGGGGTGCAGGAAGGCACCCAGGAGGCTGGAGCAGCAGCACCCCATCTAGAAAGACTCTTTCCACTTGCTTTCTCTGGAGTTTTATCCTAATGGGATTCCTGCTCCCAGAAGCACAGAAGACAGGGAGCAAGACGGCCTCCATTTACTATTTACCAGCAGCTAAAATATGAGAGAATAAAGAGAGAGAGAAAGCTTCAAGGAGCACGCAGAGCATGGTGACCAGTGCAGGCGCTTCAGGAACAATGGTGAAGGATAGGGAGTATAGGTTTGCTGCAGGGAAATGGCAAGAGGAGCAGAGGTAAGAGAGGTGCTCACATCTGGCCAGAGGAAAGAGGGGAAATCTGTGCCCATGTGGCTGGACCCCAGCCAGAGGGTAGAGAAGGGCCGTAAGAAGGGATGGAGAAGCATGAGGGATAGACAACCTGCAAAAGAGGTGCAAATCAGTCACTTAACTGCCATCAGTGCCCTCCTGCCTTACATCTCTCCTGAAACACTTTAAAATCTTTTCTGATGGAATGTTTGACATATTTAATGCATGCAGTAAAAATTAGAGTAATAGATAACTTAGATATTAAACTGTACAGGGACTGACAGGCTAGATTTAATCAATTCCTAGCTGTTCAGAGAGTTAACTTATTCTAGCACAATTCAAAGGAAAGGCAAAGTTTGATTGTTTTTTTTTTTTTTTTTTTAAATC
This sequence comes from Dasyornis broadbenti, assembly GCA_013397935.1. NCBI lineage: Eukaryota > Metazoa > Chordata > Aves > Passeriformes > Dasyornithidae > Dasyornis > Dasyornis broadbenti. Next base: position 4,683,391 of record VZRN01001324.1, read on the forward strand.
AGCCATTTCACAGTAAGAGAAAAATGTGCCACAGCCTCGTGTGCGTCAATGCTTGGGAAAGGGAATACCTGCAAGAGAACCAGAGGTGCTCTGTGAAGGGCGTGCAAATCAAACACCTGGTTTCATTCTCTGTACTAAAGGGGCACAATAAAAGATTTAAACAAAATTATCTGCCTTTCACCTCTAGCCCCTAGGCTTTGAGATCTGGGGGTCAATGCCAACCATGAAAAGCAATTCCCTTTGCAGCCAATTCCTTTCCAGCCTCTGCTTCCAGGGCCAGCATCTCTTGAATTCATGGGCTGCACCACAGCCGTGCTTTCAGCAGGGACAAGCAGCTGAGCAAGTACCAGACAAGTGGCTATTAAAGGTCTGGCAGCCTCAGAGCCTGCACAGTGCCCTGCCAGGCACTGCTGCTTTATATGTGGAAAGAGGCTGGCATTGGGATTCCTGCAAATGGACTCTGTGCAGCAATGTGAAAGTGAAGCCATGGGGATACAATGGCTGAGCAGGGGCCTTTCCCTGGCACAGACAACAGCAACATCCAGCTGCTGGTCATCTCTGCCCAGCAGAACCAGCACAGCCACATACTCTATGCACTTCTAACAGGTATTTCTCAGAGAAGACAGGCACCGTGACCCTGTTCTGTGACACAAGCAAGGACAAACCTCCCGCACCTTGCTAGTAAAAGGGTGAAATGCAAATTATGGTAAAAACTAAACATAAGCCAGTCCCTTATCTCAACCCTATTTCAACTGCAAATCCTGGCTTAGGAGAGCACTAGACAAGACATGCACAAAAGCAGGGCCAGAGCTCCCTTCCTGCAGAGCACCAACATCATGAGCTCAAGCCCTTAAAAAGGGAAAGATTCAACCTTCAGTGAAGCGCTGCAGAAAAGCTTTGCCATCAGAGACCACAGAAATCACCACGAGGGCAGGGAAATGGGAGAAGGAAGTCTGTCCAAAAGCAGAGCATGGCAAGACTGGTTCATCCCTGAAGCCAGCAAAAAAAAAGACGGATACAGCCCAGCATGCCCAGCCAGCAGCAGTGGATGTGGTAGCCGGGTACTTGGAGCCCCCACAGCATCTCCTCAGTCTGAGCAGGCCCTCCCCACTCACGGCCTGTGCAGTGGGGAACAGGCAGCCATCAGCAGTACACACACCAGTAGCTACTTTGCATTCTTATCCAGGTAACAGTCTGGGACACCAGCAGCTGCTACCAGCAAACCGACAAAGGACAGACTCGCCTTTCTCTCCCTCAGTGATGGCAAATGGTTTTGGTTTTGCTTTAAATGCCACTAAGAAGACAGACAGAAGGATGACTCTGAAAGAAAGGGAAATATTTGTGTGCACCCAAAGGCTGACAAAAGCTACTTCTTCATGTGCACGAAGGTGGTTTTCTTTCTGCTACAGTACAAGTGCTTGTGCCTCAAGTATAGAACGCAAGCCTCCAAATCACACAGATGAGCTTCTTATTTTTATTTTTAAAGTGATAAATAAGGCACTGTACTTTTAACAAAAACTGCCTGGTTCCAAGTTTAAAAGAACCCAAGGAACATTCAAACTGCAGAAACTTCCTTCTGAACAGCAGAGCCAGACAGACCAACCTCCTCTCTGTCCAAGACACATCTGCTGATGCCTAAAATCACGGGCATTATCCCTTAACTGTGGATTTTTAAAGGCTTGCTACAGCTTATAAAAGCAGCTTTAGTTAATGCATGGTAAAGGGTTACTACTATACATCAGTTTTGTACATGGCTACCAGTTCTTCGCTATTTCGGGTCCAGCCGTGAGCGTTTGCTGTGCGAACAGTCCACTTTAGCCCTCAGCTTCCTCTTGCCCTGAGACACACTGTTCTCCTGCATCTTCTTCATGGACCTTGTCAGTGTCTTCCCACTGCTGTGCTTCTTGTTGGCCATCTTCTGTGACCGCGTGGAGGACTCCCCCAGGGGCTTCTGCTTTGGGGACTTAGACAACTCCTCATGACTGGGAGGCGGCACAGCCCGTCTGCTCGTGTTCTCCTTACCCTTGCGCATGGGGAGCCGCATCTTCTCCAGCTGCTTTTTCGGGACTCTCTTCTCTTTCAAAGACATTTTTCTGGCCAGTTTATTGCTCCTCTCCATGGCAGCCTGCTTTCTGGTGGCGGGAGCTTTTGCGTTGACCTCTGAATGCTTTATTTTACTAACCTTCTTGGCAGGCAGTTTGTCCTTGGTGGAGAAGCTAGAGCGCTCCTGGGTGCTCCCGCTCTCCTTCATCATCTTCTTCTTCTTGCTGAGCTGGAGGTCGACTTTGGGCAAGGGGTCCTCTTGGGATCTGCTCTTCCCCTTCCGCCCCTTCCCTGTAACATCCACTGATGGAGATTTAGCAGGAAAGGCAGCTGCTTTGATCTGTAAGGCCAGCTTTGGAGACATCAGGGGGTTGATGCACACACTCTTCTGGCTCTGCTTGCTCTCCAGGGACAGATGGTCCCCTGGGCCATGACTCCGCTTCTCTGCTTTCACCATGCGCTGCTGGGCTCGCAGCTTGCCCCGAAGGTTAGAGTACTTGCGCAGGATCCTGGTGCTGGCCTGCGTGGGCAAGCTGAGGGCAGGCTGGATGGTTTTGTCTTCGTTCAGCTCCTTGGTGCTGGCATCGGTAGGAGACGTCTGGTTGGGAGTGGTGGCTTCTTCAGCCTCTGCTTTATCAGCATTCTCACGAATTTTGGCCCAAAGCTTTTGGTTCTTCAGGCTATTCCGAGCTGGGGTAGTGGCGGCAAACTTCTTGAGGTGTTTTTTCAAACGTTCAGCTTGTAGTGAGCTGGGGTAGAGACTGGAGGAGGAATATTTCTGCATGGGGACTTTCATGGGGGGGATCTCCCCTGGGAGACGGGTGTTGAGTTTCTTCACAATCACTAGAGATCTGGTTTCAGTTGTCTCCAGAAACCACTGGCATATGTCGGACAGCTTAAAGGCCTTCATAAACAGCACCTGCACAGGAGAAAGCTTCTGTGCTTCCAGTGAGCCTCTGCTTTTCCGTGTTCTTTTCTTACTTTTCCAAATCTCTTTCAGTTTGTCAGCTTTGTTCTTTACCTTGGGGGTTGGCTGCACCTCCTTCTCCAGCTGAATCCAGCCCTTCTGGATTTTCATGTACTGACTGTTGAACTCAGCAATGAGCTCCTGGTTCTCCTCTTCAGCACACCACTCCATGAACTTTGGTTTGCTGTCAGCCATATCTATGTCCTCCAGTGCTGGGCAGTCATCATTCCCTGAACTGTGTTCATCCCTCAGTTTGGGGATTGTTTGCATAGACTCCTTCCCTGGTGTGCTCTTTTTTGCACTGTCTACAGATGCGGGTGCATGTCGTAAGTTATAAAACTGCAGAGCAACTTTTTTATGCTTTTCAGTTTTTGCTGGAAGATGCTTGCTGCTGGGACATGGAAACGAATCAGTCACCAGCTCGTAGTTCACCGGCTTGCCCATATCCCTGGCACTGTCAGAGCTCTCTTCGTCCTTTGCACTGGCATTGACTGGTTTCACATCCAATTGCTCAATATCATTTGCAGGAACACTGTTCTCTGGAGGGAGGAGAATGTTTTTCTTCTCAGAATCAGCCTTTACACTGATTTCCAGCACCTCACCCAGTTGACTTTGGCTGCTATTAGCAGAGGAGTCATCTTTAGAGGAATTTTCTCCCTCTGCTGCAGTCTCTTTTGCTAAGATGCTTTTATAGGTTTGTCTGGTAGTGACACCATTCTCCTCACCTGGCTGCTGCTCAGCGATGCTCTCTGGAGCCTGGCCAGTGCCTGGCCCCTCACTGGTTTTCAGCAGCACGTTGGGGAAGCAGTCATTTGGGAAGTGCATGGAAGCTACCTCATCCAGCTGCACTTCTCTCTTGAACCGCTTAGCGCCAGGGCTCTTGGAGAGTTTGATCTGAAGGCAAGAAAGCTGCACAGAGCTGGAAGAACCAGAGTCATCATTACTGGCCTCAGCAGGTGACTGGGATTGTTGGCTTCGGAGACACCGGTCCGATGCCACTAATGCTCTCCAGCCTTTCTTTCGCTTCTTGTCTAGACCGTCTTTGGAAGGGACAGAGTCTGAGCTGTTGGGGTCAGGTGGTGTTTCCCCTTCAATGGGCTCTTTTTCACCTGCTGTGCTGTTATTCTGCACTGCCTCCACTTCCAAGATTTTGGGGAGGGGTGTGCTGACAAGCACAGCATCCTCTTGCTCAAGGGGGCTGTCACCCACCATGACCAATGATTCAGCTTCTGGTTTAGCATCAATGTTAATGCTAACATTGCACTGCAAGTTGCACTGCAAGGTGGTAGGGGCCTCCAGAGGGCTCTCCCCATCCATGGTGGCAGGGGAGTCATCAGAAGCCTGTGAACCTGGAGAGCATGGGGAGGGCTCTGCCAGACACTGCCCACAGAGCTCAACATCCCCTGAGCCTGGAGGGTGGGCAGGATCCCTGGCACCATCACAGGGTAGGGGTGCTGTGTCTATTGCGGCAGAGGGCTGTGAGGAGGACTTTGGCTCTGGGCTGGCAGGGAGGTCTGGAACAGTTTGTATGTCAGAGTCTGGACAGCCTTCCTCCTCACTGTGTGCTTTCGAGACTGAAAAGGCAGCAGTATCAGCAGCCTGCCTGCTGCTGCTGCTGCCATCCCCAGAGGAGGCCAGGCCACTGCCAGCCTCCCAGGTGACAGTGCCTCCTGCTGTCATGCCCCCATCTTCAGCAGGAGGGGAGCCAGGGGGCAGTGAGCTGGCCAAGCTCTCCTCTTTCTGGGGACTGGGTGGAGCAGAGAGGGAGAAGAACGGCATGGCCATGGCAGCTTCCCTCGACCGCAGTGCTCGGGTATCCCGGAGCTGCATGGAGCCCAGCTCAGCTCTCTCTTTTGTTTCTTGGCTGGTTGGTGCCACTTTAGCCAGGAGCCTCAGGGAAAACCTCTTCTCACCCTCCCGTCCTGCCCCTGCAGACCCCTCCACTGAGAGCACCATGGGCGGCTTCGCACTTACAAGGGTCTCTGTTTGCAGTGCTGGGCTGCTCGCCCTCTCCTCCGCCCGGGAGCTCTTAACCAGCGTGCGGACAGTTGGGAGCTCGCAGCACTCCCCGTTGAAATAATACCCCCGCGTGCTCTTCCTCGCTGTCCTGCGGGACGACACCAGCCGCTGGGTCTCGAAATGGCACTCAGTGATGGGCTGGCTGACATACACCACATCGCACTGGTTGTCATAGTCGTTGATCCTCAGCCCCGATGCCTTCTTGCTCTTCCGAGAGGACCTGAGGGAGGCTACCTTGGTGCGGGGATGCCCACTGGGGGTCCGGTGGGTGGCTGGTGCAGCACCAGTGGGCAGCCAGCCCTCTTTGGACTTGTTGAGCATGCCTTTGTCGGCTGGGCGCAGGTGGCAGCCTGCCTTGCCCTTGGTCATGGCATGCAGGTGGTTTTCTTGCTTTGGTTTCACATCTTGTTCTTTTGCATCTAAGTCCTGGTGCAAAGATGCTTTTGAGCTGCATTGCAAAGCATTCTCTTTGTCGGCTCTACGAGGGGGTGTCACTGGAAAGCCAGGATCCCAGGACTCCTCTGGCAGAGCCCTGAAAGAGCTCTTTTGGGACCCCAGACAGCTGTCTAAGCTGCCCTCACTGCCGTTCACATTTGCTACTTTGACTGAGATATAACCTTCCATGAGAGTCTTACTTGCTAGCTGCTCTTTACTATCATCACACTTCCTGACAACGGCTTCTTGTTCATGTCCAGCAGCTTGCTGCCCTTCCAGGCTCTTTGTGGCATGATGGAAATTCAAAGAGGAAGAGTTCAGCATGCTGAGGTATCCTTGGGTCGGGCTATCCTTTGGACTAGAAGAGCGAAGCCTGGTGATGGGTAGCTCGCATAAGTCCCTCCTCAAAGCAGGACTGGAGCTCTCAGCTCTGTCCAGAGACTTCAGTTCCACTGGCTGCTTTGGGGCTTGTCCTGTAACATGTAGGGGGCCATTGGACCCTGACTGTCCTGGGTCCAATGCAGAAGGGAGCTCTGATTCACTACAAGTAGTACCCTTATCCTGATTTTCAGTGCTTTGCTGGCTACAACCAGAGCCACAAGTAGAGGCCTCCATGCTCTCGGATTCAGACAACTGCTGGCTGTCAGAGTCTGGTTGTACTTCAGTGTATATGTCGTTTAGCACACGAATGAACTGCTTCTGGTGATGTGTACACAGTCTGACCATAAATTTTTCCAGTGGAGACTTCGGCTGATTGTTAGAGTCTATTGCTATTGTCTCTGCTGCATCCTCACTGGAGAGACAAAGAGAGAAGCAATCAGTAACATGTCCCAGGGAATATTAGTTTATGCTGCAAAACCAGAATAACCCTTCTCCCAGTCAGTCACATTGCTTCCCTGACCTCCAGGTGCGATCAATCATCCTGTTTTCCTGGGGCTGGCAGGTGTCCCCTCAGTCCCAACATGCACACTTACATGTGCAAACTGCTGGCAGGACACAGACTGCACTTTTGTTTGTCTGCCACTGCCAGAGCACCCATCATTACACTTCTGCCTAGGACATCCCCATGTGTAGGTACATGTCACATGTTCAAAGCAAATCTAAAAAGAATCAGATTTAGTATCTGCATGGCACCTGGCATAGAAGGCCCAGCACTTCTAGGACCCACCAGGATGGCTGCACACCTCTGCACCCTCACTCTGCACTGCCAGGCTGGGCTGGCGGCAGAGCAGTCTGCCAGCTGGGCAGCCAGATGCTAGGAATCTTCAGCTACTCAAAGTCTTCAAATTCTGCTTACGCCTCAGGGGCAGAAGATGGGTCTGGGGCCAAACTGAGCAGATCTGAGCCTCTTCTGTAATCAGCACAGAAATTCTGGTGAGCTCCCAGCCTGCAGGACATGCAGGCAGCAATGCACCCCATGCAGTGTCATGCCATTTGCACTGACCTTTGATTAACTGCCATTTAATAAAGTGTTCCTGCAGCTGATGGGCTGTCAGCACACAGTGGTTGTGCAGAAAGGTGGGCTTCTACAGCACAGGGTTACTGCCACTAGCTAGCGCTCAATCCCAGGCCATTATCAGTTACCTGCTTGGCAGAGGCAATTAATTAGGAGTTACTGGTGAAGAGGTTAAGGGATAATTACCCAGTGTTTGCATGAATTCATCATGAGTGCCATGCCAGGTGCTGTTATCGAGACTGTGTCTGTTCCCAACGGCAGCACAGGTGATTCCCACCCAGTTCTGACAATGCTGAGAGGGCTCCACAGCTTGACACCCACACTGCCTCACACAAGATCTTTACCAGTAATGTAGAGTGGCTTTGCAGCAAAGTTGCACTTTGCACCTCTCAGCCTTGTACTGGAGGAGTGAAAGTCCTTTCTCCCCCTACCCTTCCTCTGCCTGCCCCCCCCCGCCCCCCCAGCATCAGACACTGACCTCACTCAGCTAGGCCAAGGGGGGCAATGCTTATCAAACGGTTCGTGGCCAGGGTGGGGAAAAGCAGCTTCATCTGGAGTGGGTTTTCCCTCTCCATGCTGCCAAGCTGCAGCCAAGCCTGCCGTAAGCAGCTGCTGCCCAGCCCTTTGCTTTCCAGTTTGCCCAGGCATAATGTGTTCTACAGGTAACATGCTTTGCCTCTCAATCCCAGCCTCTCAGTTTCCTTAAAGGCTTCTTGAGCAGGGTTTTCCTAAAACCATCTGGAAAGGCTGAGCAAGCTCAGCTTGCTGAATGTGTCCCAGCACCTCCAGAACAGAACATACTTCCGGGGTTAGCGATAAACAACGTACCTCGAGAGTGCTTTACTACACCCAGGTGAGAAAAACGCCCTCCAGCAACCATCTCAACTGGTCCTACCTGGCGCTGCGATGGCTTTCAATTTGCAACGCCTGGGATTAGTTTAAACAAAAATACTCAGGTACAAGCTGGCCCTTCTCCAGAACCCTGCATGGGAAGGGTTATGTCAGCCAGGATCTCTTACACCACCCAGCTCCTCCCCTCGCCCTGCTGAATAACAAAAGGGGATAAAAAACCTTTCAACGCCCTCGGCTTGGAGCAGGGGGCTTTTTGAAGAGGAAGAACTCAGCATAATTTTTTTTTCCACCTCTGCAAAGAGGGCGGTGACTCCCCTTAACTACTCACAAACCCAGCTCTGAAGACCAGCAGCCATCTTCCCCAGGGAAGACTGAATTTATAACAACAGCAGTAGAGTTGGGGCCCTGCCTGGCCCTCCCACTGCTGTGCTCCCTGGGCAGCTGTGGGAAGGGGTTATGGTGGCAAAACAGCCAACTCACTCCTTGCTGGGTCACCTTTGGGTGCAACACTCAATGGTTGTGAAGGAAGAATCCATGGCATAGGCAAAGGGGCTGCCTGGGTGGGTGGCAAGAAAGGACAGGCTGGGTGATGCCTGTTGAGGAGGAGGTTGCGAGCCTGTGTACAGAGACCCTGGTTTGGGAGAAGGGTCCACGGTGGCTGGGCACAGTCCTTTTTCGCCTGGCAGCCATGATGCCAAACACAGCCAGCTTTAGGTCACACCTGCTTTGCACATGTGTGTGGGACTGGAAAAGGTTCATGTCCTGCTCATATGGCAGAGAGGACCTGGGCTCCCTGATCCTGAAGGTTCCAGTGGCATTTCTGCCTTGCCTTTCATCTAGTTTCTTCCTCTGAAGTGTGACTAAGGCCTTTGTCACCTTATTTGCCCTACGGTACTCCAAGGAGACAATCAGAGATACACAGAGCTTGTCAAACTGTAAATTTAAAAAACAGAGATAAATATTTTTCCTGCTTGATAAATGAAATAAATCCATTCAGTTTTGATGCCCTTTCTACTTAGAAGACCCATTTCACACTCAGTGACACAGTTCACCTGGCACATTGCGTTCAGGGTCCTCTGGTGTCACGCCACTTCAGCTCAAAGATAGGCTGCAACTTCTCATCTTGAGCTCATCAGCTCATGAGCTCATCCCTGTTTAGGTTCTGCAGGCAGCATCGCCTTTTTCTGGATGTCTAAGGATAACCTTGAGGCAGAGCTCTCTCCGTCACCTGCGGTCAGGCTCTGAGTGTGGCTGGGTCCCAGCTCTGTTGTTCCTCTCCCTGTGCCCCTAAGGGTGCTGAGCTGCAGCCTGTGCCTCTCCATCCCCAGATCTCCCAGACACAGTTCTGTGCTCCCTGGGGCCTGCTAATCTGTGTGCCTTGGTACCTATCCAGCATTTCCCACCATTCCTGTCTGTTCTGGCTATTACTAGTAAATAAAACATGCCCATGTGCATTCTCTTGTGAGGCAGCTGATGGACACAGGATTGCCCACATCCTCCCTATTTAAGGCAGTTTTGGAGAAGAACTTGTTCCTTGTTCACATGTAACAGTAGAGTTACATCCAGTGCTCCACATTTTCAGGCAGAGATGCTTATGGACAGTACAAACAGATGCAGAGAAACAATTTTTTAATCTGGCTTATCAGAATAGAGGAGAGGTGAGCTGACTGCAGAGCTGAAGTGTCTTCCCAGGGAAAGGTGCTGGGTGCAAACAAGTTCCTCAGCCTGGCAAAAGCACAGTGGGAGCCAAAGAATGACTGGTAAACACAGAGGATGGGAACTGGGAACATGGTTTTAAACAGGAGGAAAAATTATTCTCAGGAGGCGGCCGGTCCTGCCTCTGAAGAGGCAGGCAGGCAGAGTCCTGCCTTTTGAGAGACACAGGCAGGCCCCACAGAAGCTGCTGGGCTGGACAGACCAGTGAGGGAGCCCAGAGCTGCTCATCCTACCTACAGCCTTCTCCTTGGTGCCTACCCTTTCCCATAAAGCTTGACCCAGTGCTCTCTTGGTTTTGGGTGTGCGTGAGGAAGGAGCCATCTCTCTCAAAGGCTGGAAAAGATACAAGCCTAAAGAAGATTCATGACCAGTGAGAGGTGACTATCTGGGGACCCTCTATGCCTCTAGCCAGGTTGTAAGTGCAGTCACAAACCTGTATGGGCTCCCCAGAAGGATTGACTGCAATGGGAGAGACAGCCATTGTCAGTGAGCTTTCCTGCAGAGCCTGGGAGTTGGCAGGTCTGCCCTTTCTGCCCACCAGCCTGTAATGCTGCCTACACAAGGCTGCAGCTGCTGGAGCTCTTCTGTTCCTGTGCCCCAACACCTTCCTCCCAGCCCCACTGCACATGTCACCCTGGGCCAGCGTAAGACAACCCCAGTGTCCCAACTGAATCTTATCACCAGAGCCCCTCACTACCTTCCAGTCTTTCTAGATTTCCCAGGGCAGCCCTGTTCTCTTCCCCTTCCCTGCCTGCCACAGAAGGTGTCAGAGGCATCAAGGGGCAGGAGCTGTCAGAGGCACAAGCGAAGCTGTTGCTACGCAACCCCGGCGGTGCAGCAATTAATGCTGGGGAAAACGTGCCGCGCTCTGAAGCTATTTGCATAGCTGCGTGCTGCAATACATTTGTTTGCATTGTGCCTCTACTGTTTAGTGGAGTTTGAAGTCAACCCTCCCCCAGCTCTTGCTGGAGGGGACCTGGGGCTTCCAACAAAGGCCACGCAGTTGGGGATGAAGGGGCTGGGGGAAGGCAGGGGTTTGTTGGTCCATAACACAGACAGAGGATTTACAGTAAGGGGAGGAAAGGCCAGGTTATCTGTGTCTCCCTCTACACAGCCTGAGGAGCTTTTCCCAGCTCCTGCTTTTCCCAATCCACTGGTGGGGTTGTCATATCTCCTCCTTCCAGTCGTACCAGGGTAACACTGTGCTTCCTCTGCTTGCAAATGCCATAAAAAAAGAGTTTTAGGGGCAGCCCAGCCTGCCTCTGGCTCTAGAGTGTTTTTGGGGGTGGAGCAGGAGGGGAAGAAAGAAAGAGATGAAGAAAGAAATCAGCTGGTTCATACCAACCTACCTGGGAAGCCGGTGTCTGAAAACCTGTCAATTGACAACTGCAATCTTCTGGTTTGCCCACCCCAAGTTTCTCACTATTGAACATGAAGCCTGTACCCTTTTTGGGTTTCTTTTTTTAGCCCTTGAACATCGATTTGATTGATTATAAGTTTACAGGTATGTTTTGTACCTCAGAGGCACAAGAAGCAGCAGCAGAACAAAAGTTCAAGGCTAAGTGTTTCTGTTCCTTTCAGACCACTCTTAAGCACCAGGATTATAGTTCTGTAAAAGAAACAAAACATAGCTATAAACTTATAAAATCCAATTCAGTGTTTTTAGAGGGATGACCTTTCCCCTCCCTCTCCTGCTGCCACACAGCTGACTCTGCACCAGGTGGCAGAGAGCTACCTTGCACCACCAAAAACCAGAGGTACCACTTGAGTACCCTAGCAAGCTGAAGGGTGTCTTGGAAACCTGACTAAAAGCAAAGATTTGAGAAACGTGGATGACTAAGAAGAAAGACTAACTGGCGAGCAATGCCCTCCATCAGCTGAACTCAAAGCACTAACCATGCCCACTGTGAGCCCAACGTCTGAGTCAGCGTGTCTCACTGCCCTCAGGTGGCACCTCCAGCCTTGCTGGTTTCAACCACTTAATTTATTTTTCAGGGCAAGTGCAAATGCCATTTTGAGGGGTTGCAGAGGAAGAGCGGCCTCTTAAAAGGAACTTGCTTACTGCTGGCAGTCAGGCGAGCTGACCGCAGCACCAGGGATGCAGTGAATCCCGTGCGCTAAGCAAGCGCTTGGAAGTGGCTGTGCTGTGGGTTCCCAAGGACGGGCTTGCTTTGCCTGTGCTGGAGGGCTGCATGCAGAGGTCTCACCCAGCAGAAGGCAGAAATGGCTTCTCTGCCAGTCCCAGTTCAGCTTTCTGGACTGGCTATGCAAAAGCAAACACGCTGGGAAAGGCATGGGACAATCTGACCGTGCTCAAACCCATCTCCACTCGGAGCTGTGGCACAGACCTCATGCCTAGAGAGGTGCAGGACGTGCTTCCTTCTGCTGGCAGAATGGATGCAGCGATCCCTGGCAGGGGATGGGCAAATCAGCCCTGGGCACAAATCCACTGAAGCAAGATTTTCTGGAGCTCATCTCTCAAAGCCCCAGTTAAAGGCTGACACTGGATGCACCAGTTTAAATGCCTGTATTTCAATCCTCAGAAATATGCCTGGCACCTAACACTCCCCACACAGATGAATGAGTCCCTTCACACTTCTGTGGGTGCTACAGTAATTCTCTCTCACTGCACTGAAAAAAAATAGAAAAGTAGCATGCAAAGAGCTGAGGCTCTACATAATAGCTAGGAAGGAGAAAAAGCACTTTCCTTCTCTCAATTAAAAGCTGAAGTTGTGCACAGCACAGCCAAGATAACTATGGAAATATTGCTGCCAGGTTCTCAAGGCCCCTGAATTTATTTCATCCTTGGTGACGCACATGGGGACGGACTGAGCTTGTATTTCAACTGAAAAGCAGGAAGAAACAAGTTGTAGATGGGTTTTGTTTGGCTGGGTTTTTTTGTCAGCTGCATGTATTTATCAAGGTATCCGGGTTGTACAATCAGCCAACTGACTGGACAAATAACAGACAGCCATTACAGAGTCAGACTTTTAACCCTTCAGAGTAGTGTCTTTTATTTGCTTATTTATACTTTTAAAGTAGTTAAACATTAAAAATCACTTCTCCCCACCTGTAACCAAATAGAAATCAAACAAACCAAAGTTGGTTTTACAATAGCAGACTCAAATAAGTTTTTTTTTTTATATTCTGGTCATAACTTCCTTGACTCCCACATTCCCCAAAACCCAACCATATTCTATAGTAGTTTATCATCAGTGTGATACTTCTAATACAATATTTAATGACTAATTAAAAATCTTACCACTGAGCTATTGCTTTAAAACCAAGGGAAATTTATCATGTTGGAAATACTATTCTACATACCAACTTTCAAACCCTTTCCAGAACTGTCCTTGCTAAATTTTCTAATTATCAAGATCATTTGGGATCTTCCCTTTAAGGAAAAAAAAAATTACCATGACTGTTTCTTTCTGAGGCAGGACCCAAAATCTTCCCTGAGCTAGATGCTCCAAAAGAATAGATAGCACCAGAAGACCAGAATAGATAGAAAAACAGACAGCACCAGAAGACAGATAACAAAAGCATTCAGGGCAAAAAAAAAAAAGTTCTTACAATGATTTTCATAGCTTTGCACATTTTAAAAAAAGCAGCACCCAGTTAAGAGAAGGGAAAATGAACCACAGGGACTGTGGAGTAGGGAGGGATGCCCTGAGTATCTTTAACAGTCCTAGGCATGAGTTCGGAGGGCATACTGGCTCTGGACCCAAGGCAAGGCAGGTGTATGGCCTCTCCCCTGCTCTGAGTCCATCGCTGTCAGTTCCTGTCTGTCCTGCAGCACACTGGGGACAAAGCTCACTCTCCATAACCTTCAGACGCGCACACACAGGTGAGTTGGAGTAACTGCAACTGCAGACGTTCAACAACAGGCAAACTCCCAATGAAGGTGCACTTATCTGCAGTAAATGAAGGCTTGTGAGAAGGACAGGCTGTGCTGTGAGAAATCCCACCTTCCCCTCCTAAGCTGAATCTACACTGCAAGGTGGAAGAAAATCCAAATGTATTGGATGCCCTTCCCGAAGACTTTGATGCTCCCAGCTCCAACAGACACCTTGCCATGCACAGCCACTGCCTACTTCTAGAAGTCTTCAAGGATTTATAAGCCTGCAATTAACCAGGTTGGTGGTTTTTTCCAACATGGATATGAAAAAACAAATGCAGCAGCTAGGTAGAGCGCTCGCTAGAGATAACCACACTCAGCACAGCCTGGTAGGCAAAGCTTGGGCGGGGCCAGTGGAGACATCTGGAGAGCAGAGGGTATCCTGGGTGTAATTAACAGACATTGGGGTATATGATCCCATTTCAGATAACCTGGAGATTCAGATAATTGGGCCTCAGATAATCAAGGACACGTTATTAATAGAAACAGTATCACGACTAATGGTGGCACTCCACACGTGCTGACGCCATCCCTCCTTGCATGGAAATGCCTGGTGAAATACGAATTAGCAGTTTGATGCATGTCCATACTCTCTGTCAGCTGTCGGGCTGAGCAGCAAACCCTGTTTCTCATGCACCACTCTGGCTGGCTGCTTGGGAAATAGGTTAAGGCAGAGTAGTGGATTGCAGCCCTGGATGCCTGGGAACAAGGCTGTCTCAGAGCTGATGGGCTAGGTAAGTTCTATTTTGAAAGTGGGTTAATTTAACTGCCATTCAACAACCATTAAATGATGTAGGTTAATTTTACAGTCAGATAACTATTAAGAAACCAAAACATAAGGCAGGAAACGTCTCTATCCATACCAGTGAGGAGAGATTTCCTCTGTGCTAATGCACACCCCCTCCCCTTCAGCTCAAACCTCTTATCCTTCCATTTCTGCACATCCCTCACATCATCTTTCTTTTTTTTTTTAACCCTTGTCATTACACATTATAGTCCTTCCTCTCTCTCTTAAGATAGTCTATTCTTCCTCTCAAAAATTCACCTTGATATCCTGGCCCACAATTATTTTTCTCATTTGTTTATATTGTCACACATCTAAATGCTAGAGGAAGACTAATAAATCCAAACCACACCTGACCCTGGCAAATGTCCACTAAGCAAGGTTCCACCTTCCCCCATACATCCAATATTTGTGCAGCTACATCGTAAATTGATGTAGGGAACTACATCTTGCTTAGTATGTAAAATGCCATCACTACTAATACACCCAGTTTACTTTAGGGGTATTTACCATATTTAAAGCCTTCTCAGTTTTGGTATTTTACCCTTTATAAATGGATGCCACAGTTGAAATGTACTTTATCTCTGTGCAATTTTCCTTTCTGCAGCATAATGATAGTTATTGTTTGTTGCTTTATACTGGTGACAAAACCCATCAATTGCTGGTTTGTCATAAAAGGAAAAATAAAATGAAAAAGATTGCCAACAGCTTATGCCTGCAAAGGAACGGATCCTTTGGAAAAAGCAGAAGTGACTCATCACTTCTGTCAGTGATGGAAGTGAGGAAGTGCAGTGAGGAAGGAGCGAGCATCATAGCCCTACAAATCCCCACTGAGATGCCTTCACAGACTGCCTCCCTCTGCCTTCTGTGCTTTCCTGGTCCCACCAGCAGGAATATGAGTCCCTAACCTTCACAGAGGAAACTAAAGCGATGATGACCCATTAGCACATGCTGCCCATCAAGCACTCACAGATCTACTCTACCGCAGATGTTTTTTTATCATATTAGCAGTAAGTGCACTACGCAAACCCTGAGAGCTCATAGAAATGAACTCACACTTAACCACATAGTTGTAAAAAGACAACAGTGCTAACGGGATGTTGGCATTTGCACTGTGCTTTTTATGACCAGAGCAATACAGAACAGGACCATGCCCAGAAATTGCAGCTAAGCCACTTCTGAAAAACCCTCCTCGCAGCAACTCAGATATTGAGATGGTGACACCACAGCCCAAACCATGCACTTCGTGGCAATTCTGACCCACAGAAGGCTGAGTGCCAAATCCCTTGTTGTCCTGGTGAGACCTTGCTATTCTTATAAATTTTGCAATGAAAGTCCTTTTTTAACTCATGAGCTATAAAAGAACAGATGAAAACGCAAGCCTTATCAATCTGCTCTTTGCCAGCATTAAGCCACTACCTTTGTCACTTTGATTTTAAGCTTTATAACTATTATTCTATTACAGTATTACATTATGTAACTATTATTCCTAATTTAATAATATAATTAAATTAGCGCAAAGCTTATTTCTTTTAAATCCAGAGTTATGCTATTTTTCCCTTTATCAATTAGCAATCCATTAGTATCCAATTAGTAAGTAAATGCACTGCCACAAGGACAGGTATGGGCAAGGTGGCTAGAATTAAAGAGCAGATGAACAGTCACCCTTACCATACACACTTGTGTCTATTAGAGAAAAGTCAATACAAGGCCTGAAACAGCAGCAAAAATCTACTTGTTTTTGTGCACGAGCAGCAAAGCTCACTGAATTACAGCTAGACAGACCTCTAGTGAGCAGTGAGGTCAGGCAGCTGCCACCATGGTCCAAGCAGAACTTAGTCATTAACGACCACACTTCAGGTACCAAGTAAGCTTGTTTAGCTTTCACACCTTGAGCTGATGTTTGATGGATAGAAACAAGAAAGAAACTTGTATTTCCGTACAAACAGAGTATATTTGCTATGACAACTTCTTATGCAAAACCAGAATTCTACTGGGTCTTTCTTTATAGTCTCCTTTCAAAGTCAAATAGTTTGTTTTAAACACCCGATAATACCTCATATGCAGCTACTTGCTTTAAAGGCCTGAAAGGAATCTGAGGAAGATACCATGTGTGACCACAGTGCACCTGAAAGCATGAAAAATCTATACCACCACCTTCACCTGAAAGGGGAACATGGTAGAAACTAGTGGATCCTCCAAGCAACCACCTCAGGCTTAGATTATAGCAAGGGTCTCACCACAAATATTGGCTGTGTGTATGAAAAACCCCTTCACACGTGCAGGGAAGCTGTTCAGCTTCTCCTGGTGTCAGGTTTTCCCTGCAGTCCCAGAGTAACTCAACAATTAGTGTCAGGGCCTTCCTCTAAACCTCAGGGAGAAGAAAAGCACAGTCAAAGGCTTGGCTTTAAGAAAGGAAACCGTAAAAGCTCCTTTCAAAGTTAGGACGAGTTAAGCAAGCCCTACACTTTATTAGCTGGGCAGGAGGGATCTGGGACATGTGACAATGGGATCTTGGTGCACAGCAACAAAAAATAAATTCCAAACCTTAGCAGGTGTAACCTATTAAGCACTGTAATTTTTACAGGCAGTTTGCTGATAATCCTGTACAGACAAACCACTCCTCCCGTCAGCACACGGCTGGCTGATCTGCACCTGGAGCAGGAGCCTTGAAAAGGCAAGCAAGCAAGCAAGCTGTGACCAAGCCAGCCCTAGAAACCACATCCATAGAGACAAGGCAGGAGCCACACATCGACAGATCCATTGCAGGCTCGGGTACAGGCATCAGCTGAAGCCTCTGCCTCATCCCTCATGGTGTTGGTGTGACAGCTGGGTAGGTTATGGTCCAGGACTCTGGTCAGCTCCTGAGGGAGGATGCAGCTGTATTTTCATACAGGCAACTTTTTTATGTTCAGGCGGCTTATATTTCTATGCTCTGAACTACACCTTAAGCACTTCTAATTTTAGCTGAGCTTTTAAAAAATTCCTGGAAATCTGAACCCTAAGCATGTCACACGAAAATCTGTCTTTTAGTTAAGTGTGTAGGGAACAGACCTCCTGCAGAGCTGTGAGACACCTGCAGAGGAGGCAGCAGGAGAAGATTTTTAGAAGTTTTATTTCAAATGCAATCTGTAATTTTGATACATTCAAAATGACCTGTAAAAACAAGATGGAACTGTTTTGTGTTCCCTCTTCATGACACCAAGAGAGCTTTTAAAGATTGTGTTGTCTGCGGTTTTCAAGTAGGTGGGCAAGAAGAAACTTAATTAATTCGTAATTCATAGGTGTGAAGTCATTCAGGTTTCTTTAGATTTTCCTACTAGACAACTGAGAACACCTTGGTTTTCCATTTACAGTCTGCAGCAAGTGTACCAGATCAGGGGAAACAGCACTCTCACAAATTGGGATCCTTCCAGCATTGTAGCATCTATTAAAATGTCTAAAAAATAACTACACTAAAAAGGTCAGCTTTCTCTTTAATCTCTTTTCCATCTTCATTGTATCAAAGTCCATAATCCTAGATTTGCCCTAACACTTCAAGATCAGTTTTTTGAAATTGCTTTTGGTCTGTAGCTTTGTTCCTCTGTACATGAATCACATTCCTAAACAGGTCCAAGCACTTGCTACTTGCTTCCAGCTAAAACCTCCATTTCACCCAGTACCCTTGTTTGGGCATCTGCCAGAGCAGAGGTTGCAGATTAAGAAAACGACAGTTTGTTGAAGTATCTTCCTAAATCAGGATTTAAATCCTCTCCCTCCCCCAGATCCACTTTTGTTATGCCTCTAGGAAATTAGAGAGCTCAGCATGCTCGCCACTGGTGATCTGCCTTACTGCAGATGCCACAGCAAGCTCTGCACTGCTGCTGTTTGACTCTGAGGAGCCACGACACAAGGGCTTGGCTTTGGTTACACGGGAAGATGAAACTGATGCTCAGGAATTCCCTTCATTAAATCAGATTCACTCACAAAATTTAAGTTTATTTCCAGCTTTCAGATCCTTCACACCAAGCTCAGGGAGTTGTCTCCTTACAGGTTTAGTTTAAACCTCAACACTTGGAGGTGCAACTTGAAGCTTCAGCTTCCTGCGCTTCCCCTCCCAGCAGCTCTCACTTCCACAGAGCAGCAAAGAGCACAGCCTCTCATTTCATATCTGAGGGAGTACCTGTATTGCAACAAGGGACCCAGGTGTGTGTGGGGGTACAGTCCACTGCTACTCCACAAAGGATCTGTTACTTCAAAAGGTGACCAGATATGCTCCTGCAGGTTCAAGAGAGGCAGTTCCCTCTTCCAATAACAGATTGCGCAGCTCAAAACCCACCCTGAGTCCAAACAAGCTGAAGGAAATTAGCAGATGACTTTTAAAGCTGCCTAACAGGAGTGATTGTGTTTCTTTTCTACTTTTATATGAGACAACAGCATGGATGCTTCTTTCTGGGTCTGGGTGCAACATCTTGTAATGATACAGGAAACAGCTTTAAAAGAAGAAATCAAAACTGTGTTCCTTTAAGTTTGAACAATTTCATCTTAACAGTGCGAAACCACCAGCAAGTCCTTCAGGAAATGCAGAAAAACTTGGTATTTGTGATAATTGCAGGACTAAAAGTGTCGATTAAAAATGTTCTGGGACAAGCCTCCACAGTATAATACATCCTAAAGAATGGCAGATGGGAATATGGTTCATCACTTTCAAAGGCTATTTTCATAGATTTGACAGATGTATTCAGACATAGAGAAAAAAGATATGATAAATGATAGTTTACTGCATAAGGCTTTCAAGTTATTTACACATAAAGAGTCACTATTCCTGAATAAGTGTAAGATGTAATCTCTAGTTAAACCAAGTTTTTTATTTAAGAGAGATTGCCTGGTAAATCTAAACCAATGACAACACCCAATTATGATTTTGGTTTTTGTTTTTAATACCAGTATTAGTATACAAGGAATACAATTGTCAGTTTGTAATGTAACAGTTATTTAAGGATCTTAAAAAAAAAAAAGGTACTGAAAAATGCAAACCCTAAATTACCTGCTTTTCAATAGCACACACTAAGAAAGGCAATTTCTCAGGAGAAAAGAAACCTGGGCTAGATATTGTGCAGCATTATGAATTTTCCTAAAGCTAGGAAATCCCTATGCATCACTCTCAAAATCATCCTAGAACTGAACATAAAGGTTAGCAGAAATGCCTAAACTCCATTATACACCACTTACTGTAACCTACTTTTTAGTATTCAGCATTTCAGTATCAATAATGCATAACGTCAAAAGTAGTTCAACCCAAACTACAGTCACGAGAAAGTAAACATGGATGTCGGAGAATGGCCAGCTGCAGTGTGGTGTCACCGCTGGATTTGCCTTGTTCCCTGTGCAGGGGGACAGCAAGACAGAGTTGGTGGAGCTTTCCCTGTGCTAATGGGGAGCTGGGGACCTGCCCCCTCTGTGGAGGAAGACCAGAGAAAATAAAGCTGCAGAGAGAATAAAAGCAACACTAGTGCCTCAGCAAGCAGCTAAGCAATGTGCCTGTGCCTGGTGATGTGTGCTCCAGTACACATCCCCGCTGCCCAAACCACTGCCACCCCACAGCCCAAAACCAACCCACGCAGGGCTCTGGCCACGTTTTCACTACCACCGTGCCTACCTTGGTTCATTACTAAGTGCTCAGTGAACATCACCACATCACATGTTATTTTCCCTCCTGAGAGACTGTTTGTTCTTCACTGGATAAATTATTTACCATTAAAGAAATTAAGGTGGCCAGTAGGGAAGTGCAAATTAGGAGTTCATGAAACTGGGCTACTATGAGACAGCATTTCAGCTTTCACATGTATTCCCTACCCAGCTGCTAAGGCAGCTTTATCATCAATCCTATTTAGGACAAGAACCCAATGGAGCATGGAGATTCCAAAGCTCAGTCCTTCAGCCAGAAATTGCTTTACCTTCTATTTTCACTTCCTTCCCTGCTTCTCCCCTTTTGTGATAGTTTGCATCTCATGCCCTTGGGCTATTAGGTCAGGCATTTAGAAAGCATGCTAAAAACAACAGAATGGGAACCCCTTGAAGTTTTTCACAACAAAATTTATTAGAAGAATAGTGGTTTTGAAAAGTCTAGCATCCAGTGAAAACTACCATACACAACGTTACAGCTGGGAATGTGTTTCCAAAATGACATGGTCAAATAATACAGTGGAACCATTAAATCTTACACATGCACAACAAGAGAATTAGCGCTTTGACATACAATGCAAAAAATAAATGGACCACATGAAATAAAAATTTAAAAGTACTTATCACATACATTAAGACACAGCTTATTTAGTCCAGTCAAAAAATCAGAACTGCATTAAAAAAATTAATGTAGTGCAATCAAACCAAAAACCTTAATTTGTGATCATAAGTGCTCTACTACATAAAACATTGATCATAGCAAGGAACAAAAAATTCAAATCACACAGTACAAAAAAAATCTGTAAATAAATATAAACTACAGTACAAGAGAAATATTAAATTATACAATTCCGTCAAACTGTAAACAGTATATTGAAATGAGGTCCATAAGAGTAAAGGGGGGGTTCCTGTTTTTTTTTTTTCCCATGACACTTGAACTTCTAGAGGTCAGAGAGAAATGCCATTTTCCATACTCTTCAAAGACTATGGGTTACATAAATAGAAAGAGAAGACTTTTTAGATGTAAAGTGTCAAATAATAAAGTAGAGGTGTTGCTGACTTGTGACTGCCAACAGATCACCATGAAGGCAGAACAGCAGATTTTAGTTTCAGGCTTGGCCTCCAGGCCAGCATAGCACAGGGGCCTGGCACTGCAGGGGCTCAGTAAAGAGCGCCTTAGAGAGGAGGTACCTCATGAGGTCTGGTGCTACCCAAGAGGTGGAAGCGATTATGGATACCCTGGACCTCTGCTGATTATCTGACACATTTACACGGTTGTCATACAAACACCAACTTTGGCAGAACAGTTACTAATAAACTCAAAGCACTCCCGGCCCATTGGTTTCCATCACAGTGGCCAGTGCACAGAATTCTCTAAGGACATTGCATAACTAGAGTGTAGAGGTCAGACAGCCAAGGACCCGTGCTTGAGGTTAGAAGTAGTTATGGTGAGAGAGAAGCAAGAGCCACGTTAAGAAGCTGCCTCTGCTGTTTGCAGAAGCAGTTGGGAATGTATTTCATTTTTAGCTGCGCTGGCTAGTAGTGGCATTTTAAAATATATAAGTTTAAGATAACATATATACTATATATGTATATAATATAATACCTATTATATAATATACATAGGAATTTCTTACAATACATACCAGGAACCCCCACGCGATCTGCTCAGTAGTAATAACTGAATATACAGAATGCCACTATAAGTGTCTGAGGCACTGTGTGCTGGAGAGTAAATATGCAGCTTTAAAATCCGTTTGGCTGAGTTATACCTGGATACCTGAACTGAGTTTTAAGTTGACATTCATCAAGGATGTGCTATCAGCACGTCAAAAGAAAAGCAAAACAAAATACAAGTCACTGCTAGGTTTAAGAAGAGAGTACAAGTACCTGAATTGAGTGAGGATAGTGTGTAAACTGTCCCTGAGGGTTTTTAAACAGTGTGTGTACAAGTTGGATTCCTAAGAACATTAGTTTAAACTTACATTGTGGACTGATAAAATACCAATGTCTGACAATTTAACAAGTGGAGGTTAAAAAGAGTTATGAGCAAACACTCAAAACATTTTATACATTTTAAAGCAGCAGTAAGCTGCTGTAAGCATACATCCCATCAGTACAAGCAATACGTGGGACTCAGATAAAGGTTTCTATTTGCAAAAAGCCCATCATATATCGATAAGTAAAGAATATTCACCTGCTAAATTAGAATGCACCTAGTTACAGACTAGCAATTCAAGATTAATTTTTTAATCAAATACTTTGCTATACTTTGCTATTACATACTAAAATTCCTTAAGCTCACTAATGCTGGTATTCTAATCTATTTTTTTAAATGTTCCCCCTTCATTTAAGAAATATACCATTCCACAACATTAAGATCCATTTTCAGTCCTCAGATGTGAAAAGCATGTCAATGAGTTTATATTAAAAATTTACATGGTAAAAAGGCTTGAATTTCAGCCAGAGATTCTAAATACTACTCATTCCCTGAAGGCATAAGGGAGAAAGAATCCCTACCCATTTTTCTTGTGATATAGTTTTCAAACTGAACATTAAACAATGGTTCAAAATTTTTCTTTCATTTTGGGAAACTTCCCTTCCCTACCAATCATCCCAGATTCCAAATGCCAAGCCCTGAAATGGCCTATTGAAATGATTAGTTAAAAATACCAGGCATGTATAAATACATCCCCTGCCTGAACTCCAGAATATTTTGTTGTACTAGTCTTTAAAAGACAGATTAATATCCCAAGAGAGCTTGTGATCTGACCTGAAAAGCTGTTAATGATCCTAGATTGTACATTTAAAGTATCTCATAACCTGAAGACCAGATTTAATTAAGACTCTGGTATTGTAACAGAAAAAGTGCTGCAGTTATTTATCCCTTTTCTGGTACTTTAGAATAGGTCAGACAAGTGCTTTTTATAGTGACAGTAAAAGATTAGATGTTTTCATGCAGGCATAAAAAATATTATCTGCAAAAATATTTGAGAAATGTAGCACCAAGTAATTGATAAACTATATAAGTAGCTGTAGTAGTATCCTCATTATTTCTGAGTAGGAAAAAAATATTAAGATAACCTGTACTAGGTGATGACGAGAGAAATTGTTTCTGACATTAACTTTTTCTGCTCCAGTCAGCATGAAGTCTTTGTCCTAATCCCTACTCCATAAGGTAAAGTTATCATCTTGAGTCCTTCTAAATTATACTTACCAATTCAGTAGAGACAAGCACAGGTGGATGGGTGGGGATATTTGTTTTTAAGAAGGTAAATTAAATACCCTAGAAAGGCTGAAAAAAAATCCTCCTTCCTAGTACATCACACAGGAAAATTGATTTTGCAACTGGGTTAAGAGATTTTTGTGAGGATTAAATAAACATCTCTTAATATGAAGGTTTTTATGACAATAATACCTGAACATAGGCATAATTCAGTAGGATATGAGGTCCAAAACTGCTGCTGTAATAGTGATTTAGAGATTTGGCCCCAATCAAAGAAAGAAAAGGAAAGTGGGAGAGAGATGGACGCTGCAATGTTCTAACTACTTAACAGCTTTTTTTCGTATATGTGAAGTGGATCTACAGATTATTTTGAGTTTGTAATATCTCTCTGCCTAGTGGTCATCACAGTGCATTGTGTTCATACACTGGATAATTTGAAATGAGTTACTATAGTGGCTACTTTATCTGCTACATTCATCAGAACTGCATAAATCTAGCAGTGCAGTTTTTCAGGTTTCTGAAGGTTCCAATTACTGAATTTTCAATATAATTCAAAATGAAGTAGAAACCTTTATAGTACCAAAACTAGTCTCAAAACTATTTTTTTTACAGCTTTTGAAACCAATACTAGTCAACATTATGTACTGATACCAAGAAAAAGCAACATTGACCTAGACTGAAATTACATGTAATTTCTGAAACATTTGTGGGGAATACCTAGAAGTTTCTGATCCTCATGAAAATGAGGGAAACAACCCTTCCCTTTTCACGTCTAACATTTGCAGAGAATTTAAGCTATTTAAAATATTGTGACAAAGCTTTCAGTAAGGTTAATAATTTTGCCTTTGTATGAGTTTGGACTGCAACAAGAGTATGCATTCTTACACTGAAGAGTTCAAATTTTGTCTTCACTGAAGAAAGAGGTCTTTACATTACAGATGCAGCCACACTGTTTTTGAGAAAAAAGGGAACAGCAGAGTGCTCCCTTCACTCCTTGGACACTGTGTTCTTCTCCTAAGACTCCAGGACCTCTTTAGAACATTACTTGAAAGTAAACTGGAAAGAAACACATGGCAATTCCAGTTTTGCCTGTATAATAATCGTTGCATATGATACAAAAAGCAATTGAATCTGAACTAAAAAGTTGTTCCACAAAGCTTACT
This sequence comes from Dasyornis broadbenti, assembly GCA_013397935.1. Taxonomy (NCBI): domain Eukaryota; kingdom Metazoa; phylum Chordata; class Aves; order Passeriformes; family Dasyornithidae; genus Dasyornis; species Dasyornis broadbenti. Next base: position 4,707,614 of record VZRN01001324.1, read on the forward strand.
CAACCCTAAAGCCCCTGAATCACTTTGCAGCTCCCATGAATTTCCAGGAGAAGGCAATGTACTCCTGGGTACTCATGATAGAAATATTTAGATGCAAATGTTGGCCTGCCACAAGACAAAGCGCAGACTATTCCTTGTCTGCTCCTCCCAGTCTAAACATATGTGCAGTTACCTCCTCTGTTTAGGAATATCCTTCAGCAGTGGAAAGTCCTACAAAGAGTCGTGTAGGAGTTGCAAGAGAATACAGAACCTGAATGTGTTCCCTTACTGGAGGCATTATCCTATCTGTACCACTGCATAGTTAAAAATAACTTTTTTCTCCAATTGCCAAAAAAGTTCAGAGTTTGACTTCAGGTTTAGCAGTAGGGTTGGTGATGTAAGCATCAAGTTATGAGTTCTGCAACAAAAAAAAGTAAAGGCATACCTGTATTGCTTATGCAGCAACTTCTGTGCAACAGGGAAAAAACGAGACATTCTAAAGGAAACTGTCTTGAACCTTTAGAAAAATATCAGGGAATGACTGGAAAATAAAATACCTTTAGACAGAAACAAAAATGAATCCAGAAACGTGTCCCTACAATATCTAACTGGAAACGTTCAACTCTATAGCTGTACTCAAGCATTACGGCCACAATAATGCCTACAACACTGTGGAACGAGGATCCAGCTGGCTGAAAGTGAGGTAATAGTTTGTAATAGGTCAGAGTTCTAAAAAAGCACTTTTACATCTTACAAGTCCAAATAAAATAAAAAAAAAAAGGACACATTTCATACATGTTGGGCTTTCTCACCAGAACGGTACGATAATTAACTCCACACCAGGACCCTACCACACTAAGCCTTACTCTTCTTCAATTATATGCTGCAGCAAAGATTTACCAAGCGACACCTAAACTTCAGTACAATATGAAACTTCGATTCTTAAAACTTTATACACACAAAATATAAAATTACTTTTCTAGGATGGGGTAGAGGAGGGGGATTCTCCTTCATGGTACTTGGACTGAAAAACTAGTTTTCAGAGACTGCCACAAATATAATTCACAGTTTCTTGCTGTCAGGCTTTTTCAGCTACATCAACGTAGTACACAACAATACTGTTAAGTCCAATAACTACATCGGATGGACGTTCTCGGGAATAAGAGAAAACTAGTGACGAAAAATACCCGAAAGGTCTCCTCCTAACAACGTCTCGATTTTTACAGGGTTGCAGTTTGTCTATGTTACACGTTAATGCGATCTCAGAAGAGCAGCAGGAGAAGGGTTTAAAATCTTTCTCCTGTCCAAGTGATCCTAGTAACATAAGCATCCACTTACCAGAAATAAGATGAGAAACAAGGCTTTTGTTACAAAGACCGCCATGAACCACACTGTCCCACACCAAAATATGGTCAACCAGGGATTTTGGCCATGCAAACTGCTGGTCAGCAGAAAATTAGGCATGCTAATGGACAAACATTAATTCCAATCATATATTTAAAATGATCCCAAATACTACTAGTTAGCTACACTGAAAGCGCCTGCAAAAAATATGTAGTGAAAAATGAAACAAAGTCTTAGTGATCACTGCAGCACTTAGAGTGATACTAGTCTTGATGAATCACCTCAGAGAAAATACGTTAGATGGGACTTTGAAACAAAAACGTAACATTAAAAGGTGCACCTGAATATTACAGACTAAATTTACAAAACCTACAATAAGGTAAAATATATATCTTTTGAATATTCAGCAGCTTTTTTTTAAATTTGTTTTTATTTTTTGAGAGGCTCATGAAATTTTAAAAAGGGACCACTAACTAACCTCAACCATGCTTCACAAAACAATAATGGCTATTTCATATTGCAGTTACCAATGTAATGCAATTAGTGCTTAAAAATAATCTACAATTTTTCTTTTTTTTCCTTTTTAAACAGAGACCTTTGGAGGAAATATGGTTGTTAAAAAGCTTCTTGAAATAGAAAGATTACCTGAATATTAAGTTATCACAGACCAAGAGTTGTGTTTAAAAGCTTTGTAGTTATGAGTATTACAATCTTCAGGTCTCAGGACATTTAAACTGAGAAAGTTACGTGTTTGGTTTGTTGGTTTTTTTTTAAATCCACTTTCTAACCAAAGCAAATAAAGAGTACTCAACATCTCACTATCTATTTACAATTCTTAGCCTACAGTCTGAAATGACAACACAAATTCTCTTTTAAAACTGCAGCATTAAAGGGTAGGCACACCATTCTTCTGCTGCACGATTGTCACCCACTTAAACATACACATACAAAATATTTAGGTTAGTAAAATGAGCACTCCACGTACACTACAGTGACAAGTTTTATAAAACTCATGTTGCTTAAATAAGGACAACTGCAAAAGGTTAAACCCCTCTCAACAGTAAAACTATGTTACTCTTTTTTTTAAACTTGCAACAAACTTTCTACCATAACCTCCAACAACAGATGAAACCACACCTTAAACTGCGCCTTTATTGCAATCACCAGCTAAACTGGAACGTATTGCAGAGTTTATATACTGCTACTGAGCTTAAACTGCTTTAAATGCCAAGATGACAACTAGAAAGCTACAAGGAACCAGGATTTTTGAGGACTAAAGTATGTTAAGTAAACAAAAATAAAGTATACTTGGGCCAAACGCTCAGTCCATTTCAAGAATGAGCAGTGCATATTTAAAACAACAGCAATGGTGTGCCTGACCTTTGAAAATATGAAGTTGCTGGGGAGGGGGAAGAGGCTAATAGAATCAATTGTTCCAGAAGTCATTCAGCATCCCTAGGGCTACCTAGGCCACCCTCCCATGAACTTTGAGAGACCACTGTCACCGACATCACTTAATGTTCTCACACAAAAACTCCAATGCTTCTTTTGCTTGTGCAAATAGGGGGAAAAAATGGTAATTCTATCTACCTTTTGCACATATTGAGACCAAATTGCTTCTACCTGAAGAACCAGCAATTCCGACTTGGTCATGTTGTGGTAAGTCCAGCAAGCTCCACTGAGTTACTGACCACTCCCGCAGAAAGTATCAAAGATAAAAGTTCAGTACAAAACCTATCCTGGATCTCCAGATAATTATAATGATATCACCATATTGAAAAAAAAAAAAAAAACCAGATTCGTGGTTTATGGAGTGCTTTTTTTTTTTACGGTGTTGAAATGCTTATTCTAATGTGCTAAACCACTATCAAAAGAGATTAAATAAAAACAACAATAAAAAAGCAGGACTTAAATAAATTCCTGCTACTGGCAACTGTAATATTTAAAAAGGAAACACCCATTCATTGAGTGTTCGACCCTGACAGTATTACAGATAGATATGATGCAGAGCCTGAATTAGATCAGGCTATCAGTGTTTTACTTCTTCCCTGAACATTAAAAATCTCCTTCACTAATGTGGATATTTGGGCAGACTACTGAGGTTGTAATGTTTGAGATCACCATTTTGTGGGCTTTTTTTTCCTTTTTTTTTTTTCCTTTCATGCAGTATCACAGTAGTTTGTTACACAAATTCCCCATCCCTGGATTAGAGTCATTTAAACTAGCTGTTGGAACCACATAGTTTAGTAAACTCAGAATCAAGTCTGTAAGAAGTGTAAAGGTCACAAAGAACCATAGTTCTGGTATAATGAGGCATACCCTAATACATCATTTAGTGTACCCTGACTGCTCCTGACTGTGAGAAGCTTGTCTTCCGTGAGATAAGGCTACATCCTCAAGCAGGTGAGTCTAAATATCACCCTTCAAAAACACCAAATAAAATTACAGCAAAGGTAGTGTTATAAATAATTAACTGACATTTTCTGAAGGTAGTGTATGTAAGTTTTCCCTCCCCTCCCCTCTGGGTGAGCACTAAGCAGACAGCAAATGGTAAGTACGGTTAATTTAGAAAGAAAACAGTGGAGAGCCTAATTAGACCCAACTGATTATCCATCTAGTAGACAAATCTGAATTCAAGAGAGGTACCATTCCTAAATAATTTGATTTAGCTTAAATCTTTCAATCAACTGGATCAATGAAAATAAGGGGAAAAGAAAAAGATTTCTGAAACATTTCTGAAGAATGACAGTCTGATTTTCATTTGAAAAATGCCTGGCTTTAGGAGCGTGTCAGTTTAACAAAGTGGACTTATTTCTATAAAGGCAGATATGAAAAATCCAACATCAGAAGTTCAGGCAGGCTCTACAGGCAAGATGTCCACTTCCACAGATCTGCATTCTTTGTGAGGTAACTCAACTCTCTATTACAGAGAAACATGCAAAAGGCAAAAGAAAAATAAAAAAAGAACAAAGAAAGAAAGAGGTCAGTGGGCAGGAAGGAAGGGAAACTGCCATACCAGGCTAGAAAAATTTACAAATGTGACATTCAGAGCACATCGTTCACCTGTGTTCACATTAAGTCTATGCTAAACTGCAAAGGAAAGAGCATTGCAGTAAACAGGAGACTCAGGTGCGCTCAGTGATGGTTGAACTATGCAGTAGTGCTCACCCAGTTTGCAAAGTAATTGGCACTCTACAACATCCCTATTCATCTTTCAATTCATTCGCACTTTGTGCTGCTTCTCCCTGGGGATCTAATTCAATCTTTACTGAAACATCCTGCCCCTCCGACCTCATTAATTTCATTTTTTTCTTTGGAGGGTTTTTCAAAGTGCCCAGCCTCTCTTTAACTTTGTACTCCAGTGTACTGTGGGGGATGCCATAAATACTCTGAGCTTTGGAAACACTCATTTTCCCGCTCATAACCACAGAGATTGCTTCCTCCAGTATCTCGCTGTTGTACTGTCTGTATCTCCCTCTTTTCTTCCTAGGTTGCTTGGAGCCAGGATCTCCCTCTTGATCTGAGGTGGGATATGGCTGTCCAGAGGTAGACTGCTCAGCATCTGAGCCCCAGGAATCTGGTCCAGCATCCAGCAAACTTCTCCTATTTTGTTTAGGAAGGATAGCCCTTAACTTTTTGCTAAGCGCGTTCTCCGTTTGTGAACCCATTACCAAAGAGCTATAGCTGTACTGGTCACCAGTGCGGGACTCCCATGAAAGGTCCATGCCTCGAACTTGTGGTATCTTTAAATCCACAGGAGATGAATGGCTCACGTCCTTTTTCCCATCCTGTTTAGTTTGAAGTGCCATTTTTTGAAAGGCAGAGTTTTCTGTAAGAAAAGGAAGGTCACTGATGTTGCTGAGTGCACCATTTCCCCTGAATTTCATGCGGCTGAAATTGAATTCGTAGTGTGGTTTTGCCCAAGAAGCCTCCCTGGATAATATTAAGTGCTGTCCATGATTCTGTAGTCCAGATGGCCCATGGCTGGCAGCCGTAGAAAACTGGTTTCTGCTCAGCAGTTCTTCACTAATCTGGAGTGATCGAGCCAGCGGTACTTTAAGAGATGTGGAGTGGCCATAACCTTCCCTGGTTCCATCCTGCAAGCTTCTTGGAGGTACCCCATCACCACTCTGTAGTCCCTCCGGATGGTGCTGGCTGGGTCTCCCAGGACGCCTAATTGGATGGAAGGAAACTGATGTGAGCAGGACTTGCACAGGTAGGGAGGGATGGGTGAGGGGGCCACTCCTTTATTAGAAGGCCTTGCTTGGGTAACATCACTTTTTGTGTTATTTATTTTTCTCTAATTTTTTTTTATTAGTTTAATATTTTTTTAAGTCTCAGCATCAGTCAGTTTTAAAACTTGTTCGCAAAAAAAGAGAAGCTTTTTGGGCAAAGAAAAATGAAACCTGTTGGCTGGTCTCTGGTTGGGTTCACAAATTCTCGGAGTAGAAAAGGCTTCGCGCAAGCGTCTGGAAATAGCACCTTAATTACAAAGTAGTAATCAATCGCCATAGAACTACACACAACTGTGTTACTGGTGTGACGTTACCACTAAACAAGCACAGTAATAAAAGAGTAAGCCAAAGTGCAACATATTCAACATGCAAATATGACTGCCACCTGCAGTATCTACACATAGGCAGAAACCCTGGATAGTGTTTGCTTACATCACATTGAAGAATTGCTGCTCAGGATAAAAGAAAAAGCTTAGCAGGCTTTAAAGGTATTTGCCTGACTTTCATTAAGCACCAAATATGAAAGCTGGGATACTGTGGATCACAAAGAAAAACGCTGCGTTACACTAGACTTACCAAACTGTTCTCTTAACAACTAATTGCATATATACACAGCCCTGAATCTCATTTGATAAAAAGCATGGCTAGGAAAAGAAAGATCTAAGTTTCAACTGTCATCCAGATCAAGGGTTAGCAACAACAAAAAAAAAAAGCAGTATGTATTTTTACCATTTCCCTTTCATCACAAGTGTTCTATGAAATAAAGTACTACAGCTGCAGAGAATCACATCTATTTTAATGCTTTGATTGCTTAGCCCCCTGCAGTTATTAAGTCACACTAGTTTCAAAATCCACCTCCAAATTTCTCCATGTTCAACATACTGATTAACAAAGAGAATCTATTTTAATGCTCTGGGACACTATAGAGGTGTAAAGCTCTCTGGCTAAGTCAGCATTATTTAAGGATAGGATACATAGTACTGAAAAGCTACATTATTATTTTTAACATCACACTGGGATTAAAAAAAGTCTTTACAGAAAAGATATCCACTGAAAGAACCTGGCATGTAACATACACAATGCTTGATACGCATACTGTTCACTTCTCTCCAGGATGCAACAAGTCATAGATGTGCAGAACAAAAGTCAACAAGGATTCAGAACAAAATCCAGAGAAATGGATCAAAGTTTGCAATTCCAGAGAACCCTTTCAGACAATGTGCATTCTCTGCACCTTACAGCATGTATCACCATCACAGAGTGCACCAGTAATTCTACACCTAAATAAAGGTCATACTGGCAGCTAACAGAGGGTTACACCTGATTTAGTGATGCTAAACAGACTGCAGCCAGCTTCATGTACCACACACCTCTACAAGCAACCACAGGTGCCAGTATGCCACATCCTCTCTGGACCCACAAGACTGAGCAGGGCAGTGCCAGATGCTGGCCCTGTCATGCCTGTGTGTTGGACTTTAGCCCTCACTTGATTCACAAACAAGAGAACAAACAGTACAAAGCCTCAGTGGCTTCTGCTGCCTTTCTAAGAAAAAGCTGGAAATAACCTGTTCAGAATTAAAAGAGAAGCGCTGCTGGGGAAGGTTTATGCTATTTAATTGTAAAAAGTATTAAGACTAACTTTTAAAGAAGGATTGAAGTATATTATCAGTAGAAATATTGAGCGGAAAAGTAATCTTGAAGGGAGTAATCTAAGACAGTAATATTTTTTTGAAGAGGAATGCAAAAATTCAATCAGCTGTAAGCAGTACATGGGATTGGTGGTGGAAGTGGGTTGTTAGTTCAGATTTTCAAGTTTTTCAAAGGCTATCATAAAGCTAAATCCAGCAATTAAATAGCACTTTAAACCATATACTATTTCTGTACTTCAATAAAAAAATTATTTGCTCACAGTAGCAACAAGATAATCAACACCCAAAAACCCTCTTAGTCCCAGTCAGCCTCTCCAGCTGAGAGTAAAGGGTTTCTAAACGTATGCAAATGGTGACCATTAGAAATACAAAACCTAAAAGTTTTTTTAATTTAACCATTTTTCACACCTTGAACTGATTAGGCAAGAGTAGTCCACCATCTACTTTGTGATTATTTTTTAAAAAACTTGTTTAGTACTAGAGTACAATCGCAAATCCAAAGTCACATTTAAAGCTTTCTGAACTACCAGACTCCCTGCCCCAGGTCCTGTTCTAAGTTGTGGTTTACACTAGAAAATATTAACAAAAATCATGCAGTGAATTAAATCTAATTCAGCATGGTTTATCACCTGAATCATTGTTACCCCTAAAACTTTCCCATTAGCCAGTTTTGCCCTAAGTGAAATGAAGTCTGAATATACTGCAAAGCCTCTAAGACTCTTCATGCATTTACTGAACTTGCATCTCCATGGAAATCACCTATCACTAAATCCAAGAAACAGGTAATGGAAAGATCTCTGACTAAGCACCAAACTGGCAAAAATAGCAGATATTACAGTCCTTAACTGCAAGTTAAACCTATCTCAGCTAGCCACAACTCTTATTTGGCAGGTGGGGTGAAGGTATTTGCCAAAGGTACAAGTTGAAAACACATTACTCCAAAGGGTTAACACCAAAAGTAAGTTAAAATTAACAGGAGCTAAGCACACATTTTTAGTAAAAAAATGTTTTAAAAGGTCATAGTAAGTTGCTTTCTCTTACCCATTTCCTGAAGTACTGGAGCACCCTGGAGAGTGACTAAGAGAGGTGCTGCCAGCACAAGGACTCTTCTTAGTGGATAAATCAAGCACACCGTCTGTAAAGACAAAAGAATGACTTCAGTGTTTGAAGAAGCAGGATCAGCCACGCCAATCTTGTCTTTAGCTGAAAAGACAAAGCAAGTGTTTTGCGCTAAAGTCACATTTAGTGCACAACATTTTTTTGGTTTATTGCATTTTTAAACAAAATAAGGCTTGGATTTTTTTTGCAATATGGTTTACATGTGACTTCAATACAGTCTTCAGAAATCACAACAAAAATAAACAAAATTAAAAGTGCACCTGTTACAAGAAACATAGCATTAAAAATTACCTACAAATGACAGTTCTGGATACAACAGAGCCTATCACATAACTACCTCTGAGTGGTTCAAGGATGTGACCATCTTCAAATTCCTGAGATATTCCCCTGCTTAACGGGAGGCTGCAAGGCAGTATTTGGACTTTTTTTTAAAATCCAAATTCCTTGTAGGAAAATTCATAGATAATTTCATATTAGAAATTCACTTTTAAATGAACACACGTAATAGATGAGAGACTCCTTCTCACATGGCAGCCTGCTTCACCTTTTTTTCTCCATGTCTCCAATGGGTCCCTACTAGAAAAGCTGCTGCCTGTCCCCTCTGTTGTGTCATTTTATTCCCTCTCTTCCATATGCCAAATTGGTTTTCCTGCTAGACTGCTTATTCCACTCTCACTAATGGCACTTCCTCATGCTCCCCCCATGCTCCCCTGTAAACCCTTACATAAACTCTGCTTTTATAGGCACCAGAAAAGGGAGTGTGTTTCACCAGAAAAGCCTTGCTCTTACTGCACTGAAGCAGCTTGAAATTCTGGTCATTTTAATAAGGGCAACGTTGTGATTGAAGCAGCCCAGCCATCTGAAGTTCCTGGAAACTTTGAAACAAAGAATTTATGAGGCATAGATAAATAAAACTTGTTAGCAAGGTAAACTCAAGATGTTTCAGAGCTCCTTGCTCATTCCAGCTAATCAAGTAAATACCACCCAACACAAGAACAATGTAAGACGACTTTCAGTTTGCTTGAAGTTCTCATTTGACATATGGAGAAAAAACATGATAAACAGTGAACTAGAATTAACTTACGGAAAGCTGTTCCACCCACTGCATTTAGGAACATACCATAACCCAAACTTAAGCAAGGAGAAAATTAAATTTTCTTTTTGAACAGCACTTATGCAGGCACAAGAGACACAGACTGGATCATGTCTTTCCTCTTTTTCAAGAGGCTGGACAGCACAGGCAGCTGCAGGAGGCACTTGCATCCATGCTTCCTCCATCAGAAGGCTCAGTACAACCTAGAAGCCCCTGAGGGAAAGTAGGACCAACCTCATAACCCAGGGAGAAGCGTACGACTAGCTGGATTCCCCTCAACGCACTAGAACAAAATATAGCACAAAGCACCACTAGCAACCTTTCATGGCAGCCTCTGAAATTTCTCATTAACAAATTTGGCAAAATCTCTTTCCAATTACATTAAATGTAAATTGGAAAAAATTTTTATATCAGCAAACAGATTACTGTATAAATCAATATGCACATGTTCTACTTTCATAACAAGTGTTATGAACATTATACATTATCTTACAGCTTTTTCCATCACATGATAGCTAAAGAACAGTTCAGTACATGCTTTCTTTTTCACCATACCATCCTCTAATTAAAAAGAACCAAAGCAAAACTTATTCTCTCTCTCATTCTTTCAGCAAAAAGTTTAACAATGGGAACGGTTTAACATTTATAAATGTACATGCAAAACACACATTATAAAATGCATTTATAATAAAGAGAGCTAGAATCACATGCCTATCAGCTAACTGTACAGGTTCACATTTCAAGACAGACTCTATTCAACCTCTCATTGCAGTTTGTAACGGAAGTGCAATGACAGCTTTCAATAAGTGCTGTAAGAGCAATACACGCCCAAATGTCCAAGCTGCATATTGTTGGACATATAAAATTAACTTTTTTACAAAAGGCTTCATAAACCCAAGTTAAAAGAATAAAGGGATACCTACTCTTCTGTCCTAGCTAGAAAAAGGCTTTTTTTTATTTTTGAAGGCACCTTTTCCATTTGCAGATGGACAGCCTACTGTGATGCAATGACTTCAGGCACTAACATTTTTCTAAAGGATAAAGGGTCTAATTTTAATCAGTACGATACACTTAGGATATTCTATTCAGCGGTTTAAAAAAATTTCACATACTATATCACTCACAGAATTTGCTTCTTTAAAAAAAGGGCATTTTTGATGGAAAGCAAAGTTTTTGAATTAAAATAAGCTCTGAAACACTGTTACCAGTTATTCAATCTGTGCTCTGCAGAACAAGTCTATTTTTAAGGTAGAAAAGAGACATTTCTTCTAAATACACAAACCTGGAAGTTTAGTGCAGTTCATGGGTATCATTTTTTACAGCTTTCACAAAGCAATTTCTCATAGACTTTTAAAAGATACTCTTCTCACATCATGACCAGAAAGAAAATAAATCAGCCCTTCAGTCAGACTGTGTACTGATCCCTCAGAGAAGAGACAACATTATGATTTTCATGATCACATGAACTTGTGTTATCAGCGAGTGTACAGTCTATTTTGGCAGACTGTTTCTTGCAGCTCCCGGTAGGAACAGCACATTTATCCTCAGATTCTGGAACACGTCCATCCCCCCTGCCCTTCTTCAGAAGACTCTCTCATGTCTATAAACCTACATTCTTTCAAAACGTATTTCTCTCATAGCCACATTGAACTAGTAATTATTTTATGGTAAAAACACCTACTGCTTTTCCACTTTACATTTTATGCAAAAGTGCAACCTTCTCATTGTCTGGTTCTGCAACAAGAATGCCATTAACAGATTGCCATAGGATGCAAGACACTGGTAAGAGTCCTACCTTGTTCACTAGGTTCTGACTGAGACTTTCTGACAGTAAGGTCCAGAGGTGAGTCTTGGTCAGCCATGAGCAGTTTGCTGAGCACAGGGTTCTGAGCAGTTGCAGCCGTGGGAGAGGAGGCGACCAGAGATGCTTTCAGCAGGCTTTGGTTCTTTGTGCTATTGGGCTGGCTGGAGTCCTGAGTAGAGCTATTTTTTGAGGTATATTCAGCAGCAAACTGTCGGATCATTCGCTGCATGATCTCACGGGCCACTAGGGGAATACTGGGGTCAGAGACCCTAGGACTGTCTGCAAATATTAGAGATTTCTTTTAAGGACGCACTTCAAGTAAAACATCTTTTATATTAAGTCATTGTCTAGTTACAAAAAAGAAAATCCAGGAGGAAAAAAAAAAGAAAGCCAAAGACAAAATAGTTTCTGTAAAAAATGTACTTTAGTCTTAGAACACCTGAATAAGAACCATTGCTAATTCTGGTACAGCCTTCCCAAACTAACACTTTCCTAAAAGAAATATGCAATCTTGCATTTTGTTTTTAAACACAGATCTATTCAACTAGACCTTTAAGAGGTGTGGAAATGGAAAGGAGAGCTAAAGTACCAAGTAATGAAGCTCATTCCCAAAATACTGAATGGGTTATTCAGTGGAAGAATTGCATAACTTACCTGCAGCTACAGAAGGGGAAAATGGAGAATAATGTTGCAGCAGTCCCCTATAAGTTTACTGAGAAATTAAGCCCTATAGTTCTAGGGCTTATTCACATGAAGATCAAATGTTCAAGTGTCTTTCATCTCATTCTATCTATTCCTTCTGACATTTCTACCATTGTAATCAACACAGCATCAGGAATTACCCGAAGAACTTGCATATACACAAAAAAACAAGATGTGCCACATAACAAGTAATTCTATTTCAAGAAGAGTTGCTAAATCTATTGGTAAGGGATGTGAAATAGAACAAGCAGGCATTCCAATTTATTTATATGAAACAGTGTATAAATAAAAAGGTATCTGGGGATGTGGGCAACCCAAAAATTTATTGACAAAAATCACTATTTTAGACCAGTAGTAATTTGTGATGTGAAAGTAAATCTGTAACTCATAAATCACAGAAGCTAAGTCCTGCCACTTCACTTCAAACATTGTCTTCTCTGGCCAAATCAGTTTTTGGTTCTTTAAACAACCAAACAAACCCACACCCAAAAAAACCAAAACAACAACCACCACGAACCACTCAAAATACGCCCCAAAAAACCCAAAGCACACCACAACCGCACCACCATTCCAGAAATAGCTCAAAAGGTTTGTTTTCCTATTACCCAAGAAACATTCAGAAGAAAAACTGTGCAGTAGAAGACCAAATAAATCTTTAAAAGCAGCTCTCAAGAGGGAACAATAGAGAGCTGTTTACTACCTTTTAAAAAAAATTGCCCAGGTTGAAAGGTAATCTACTGAGATTGAGCTATTAGAAGCATTAGTAAGATCTTCTAAGGGACATTTCAGTGTTAGATTTGCCTTTTGGCACCACTTTTGTCAAGAGTACATCAATCCAACAAACCAGCTTTACTGTATGTGTATAAGATGGTTATACATGAAGGTTTGAGCAAAGCTGCCCACAAATCAAAGAGCAGCAGTAAGCAGCCCACTGTGTTTCTTGATGAAAAACTATAATGAGCTTTAAATACTTATCAAGCCCAAATTCCTTTCTGTTAAGCACAGCTTTCTACACCTAAGATCTTATACAGTCATCATGCACATTCTTACAGGGGCATAATAGCTGTAATTTTCCAGGACATTTATATAAATATGTGACCATTTTCTTTAAAACATCCTGAAGATTTTACTTGTTGTGAAGTATCAAATACTACAGTTTTAAGAAGACACCAATAAAGGAGCCAAACTTAAATTTTGGTAACTTTATAATCTCACTTGCTTCTCAAATGGTCCACAAGGACACCAGAATGGAAAAGTGTGGAGGCTTTGTTCTGCTGTGGTGACATTTCTTCCACCTTCTAACCTCTTCACTACAACCTGCTGAAGGACATAGAAAGGCTCTAGGGAGGCCCAGAGGAGCACAAACTGATGACATGATCACAATGATACCAACTGTTTGACATGGGCTTGTAGCATGTATAAGTGGGGCTGGCAGGAACGCAGAGCTCTATGGCTCTTGTGTTTTCTGAACGAAGAATCAGGTCTTTACTGTGCACCATGTTCATATGTTCATTTCAAAAATACTTACAGCTGAACATATTTACACATTCAGAAATAAAATACTACATATGCCTACAGACATACATCTTTGCAATCTGCAGCTTCAAAGAATCAGCCCAGAATGACTACTTTCTAGTGCTGTTCAAGATAAACTCACTAATTCAGGACACAAAACTCCATTTTCAAGCAGAAGGGCTGGTACCTAGCACATTAAAGGCTTTTTGCTTAATACAAAGCCTGAATGCTGAGGATTAAAGCTGTTCAAACGAGTGGAAAATATGCGCTGGTGCCCCTCCAGCAACACTTGAAATCAACCAGATTATCTTGACTCCACCTGTCTAGGTTTTTTAAAGAAAATAAAACTAAAATTAACTAAAATACAGAAACTTTCCGATAAGAAAAAATACCGCAAATAATTATCAGCTATAAATAATATAAAGCAGCACCTCTGAGCTTTAAAGTCTTAATAGCTTTTGTATATTTTTATAATGAAATTTTAAAAGGGCAGTATCAAACAAATAAAAGCATGATCCTATTAAACCAGAAGGTCCTGTCCTGCCACAAAGCAAAGGTAACAGACAACTGAGTACTATCACTCTGCTTTGACTGAAAAAATATTAATATCTGAAGGAAGCATTACTGGGTCAGAGTGCCATGGACACGAATTTCAGAGAAAGGACATAAGATCAATGGACAGCAAACCTGTTCAAAGAGTTTGCTGATCTTGTTAATTCCTTATTCATGTTCAAGTACATGAGTGTGTGGGCCAGTGTTCAGGGAGCATCTGCATTTTCTGTGATCCACCTGGGCTACAAAATACCCATCTCAAACGTTACTGGCAGTGAGGATGGAAAGAAGAAAAAAACTAATTGCTAACATGAAGCCAGGAAAGTTCAGCATCTCTGAGCAACACAGGAAGATCAGAGTTCTGCCATTCTTTCTGTCCACTTTGGTATGACAGTGCCTGGGGATCTTATGGCAGTAGCATGAGTTAGATTTCAAGCAATCTAAACACAGGCAAGCTTGATAATGATGCATTAAGGATTCAGAACTGACTTCCTGCCAGGCTTCTACCCCTTGCCTATTACTCTTGCACCAAGCATAGCTTTGTCCAAGGAAGGAAAACAAGAGACTATTAAAACAAATTCTCAAAGATTCTTAGGTATCTGACATGTTCCATTATCTTCCTTCTGGGTATTAGGCCATGGACAGAGTATTAAACCCTTCATTAGCACACTGCAGTATCTACTGCTGGTTCCCCAACAAATTTTAAAAAGCATACTTTCCTAAAAAACACACACACACATGCCATACTCAAAAATTTAAGTTCAGTGTTAAAGGAATGAAGTCTTTAATAAACAATTTGGAAATTATGGAAGTGCTTTTTTTTTCCCCTCACCACAAAAAGCAATATGGAAAAAACCTGCATTTTCTCTAGATTTTAGTTTTCTTCAATTCCTTCTGGATTTGAAGACAAATGGGATAAATTCAAAAGCAAAAGGAAACATTAACCTTACAAGAAAAAAGAAAACTTGAAAAGCAAGCCTTGGAATAAAGGCATTATATGAACTATCAGTAGTAATGCAGTAACTATCCTTCCTACCATCCTGCATGTACTGCAGAAAGTATAGAAGCATCATAATGTATAACTTGTTTTTATTCATTTGAGTCATAAAATAAAGGCTAAGATACTGTTATCACCTTAAAACACCTTTAAATATTTTGGTCACTGGAAGGAAGGGCTGAGGACTGACTACAGCAATTACTAATTTGTTAAACTGAAGCCTTGCATTGTCCCCCAGCAGATAGGTTGGAATTACTGATTTGGCAGTTTTCTCACACATGGGCTGGACTGATTAGTTTGTTGTACTTTCATTCAGGATGCATTTGGAAGCAACCTCTGAATTTATGTTTCTCAGATTTGTAGAAAACAGTGAAATGAGTACTGTGCCTTCCTAAGAGCAGTTTAAGCAATAACTCTCCAGAACATATTTAAGGTGATTTTCTAGCATTGAGCATGTTCTCAGCACATTCTACAGCAATTCTTTTGCTGATCACATTTTGAATTCTCCATATATCCCCCTTAGCATTATTCCAAAAATATTTTATACTGTAGATGATTGGGAATAGGGTGGGTAATCTTTACCCATACTGAAAAAACTGATGACCATTAAGAAAAAATGCATTAGTGCATATACCATCAAAATAAATATTTAAAAAATAAAAAAAACCCCACATTACCCACCCACTACAACCATTGCCACTTGACCTTTCTTCCAAACAGCCCACTCACCTAAACACTGGTTATGGGGAAGAGTTCTGCTGGGTAAGAACTGAGTCATCTCTCCAAAAGTGAAAACACCAGTGTTCTCATGGAGAGAATTGGTTTAGGGTTAAATTGTTATACTCTCTTCCTCTGCCCCAAGCCCACATTGTTGTATTGCTACTTTACTGGAGAGTCAATTTTTACCCTTGATAAATATATATGAAGAAGATGACTGAAAAATACTGAACATACAGTAACAACTTGAACATCAGATCTTCGATACCTACATTGCATGCAAAAAAGGACACAACAGACACTATTTCCCGCATTCTGCTCCCCCCTTTAAAACCAACCTTTTCTGTAAAAGACTGCATTGAGGAACTCTTCCGCTTGCCTTTCAAAACGAATGATTTTTGCTTGCTCTTGTCTAAGCAGAGCTTCTTGTCCAGCTTCCGAGGCTGGCTCATCCAGACTGACTAAGTGTTCCTGCAAAGATATTTAATATTTGTAAGATCTTCCTGACTCCAAAATAAATAAAGTTCCTTAACCATTCAATATTTTACTAAATTCAAAACTTTTTTACGTACTCAGCACAGAGCTGAATCTATTGAAATTACAAATTGTTTTTTGGCTGCTTCAGAACATTTTGCTTTGTCCTGTTCTCTTATTGTAAATTGTGCTGGTTTGAAGGTAAACCAGTGGGAGAAATAAACCCCATACAAATACCTTGCGAGAGATTTCAAGTCGGAGCTACAATTTAATAGGAAAATTACAACACAGGCAATAGTACAGAAACACTGGCTTAAAGCAACAAAGTCAGAGTACAGTCTGACACCCTGTCGGTCAGGCTGGTGGTAGCAATCTAATTAAATGGTGCTTGCAGCCCTGTTGGGGGGATGGATGTGGTCTTGTTGAAGCAGTCGTCCTGTGGAAAGGTCTAGTCCTTCTCTGGAAGCCCAGTGGTGGTTCCTCCAAGTCTCCAAACCTAGAGATTATATACCCTCAAATCCAGGCAGGAATGTCTAGTACCTCCCCCAGGGCAGGGAGTTTTACAATGGAATCATGTAATCCTATGAGTCATAGGATCTTTTGGGGAGTCCTTGATGGCCCATTAGTAGAGATGACCACCCTTAGGCTGGGTGTAGTTACCACATGAAGACAAAGAGAACACTACACCCAGGTCATAGGTGGGATATGCAGCTGTTACAAATGAGCCACCATGGATAGTTCACCAGAAGCTGATGTAGGTGGTGGTAGAATACAGACTTTGGTTACACTTTACATTGTAGCCCAAGACATTATCTACCCCTTATTCTACGCCATCTACATCATACCCAAATTATTACCCTTCATTAACTCTACTTTTATATATATATACATATATATATGTATACACAGAGTGAAACATTACTCACAGTTCTCACTTCAAATTAGGTCCCCTTGAGGTACACAATGGCTTTCTCCATCTTTCTGCGTTATCACCAGGAGTAACCAGGTCCTTGAGCAAACACTATCCAAAGGATGGGTTTGCCTTTACCTGAGCTGGGATTAATCCAATCAGTCTTTCCTAATGTACCTCTTATATGTACCACAGGGACTTTATCTCTATCTACAGTGTGCAAAGGTTCTGACTTGGCAGGACCAGCTCAATTCATGGAGCCTCAGGTGTTCACTAACCAGGTGGCCTTCACTAAATACAGCTCCCAGTTTCTGAAGGTCCCCCCGCCCAGTGCCTTCAGGGTGGTTTTTAGCAGTCCATTGCACTGTTCAACTTTCCTGAGAGCTGGTGCATGATAAGGAATGTGGTACACCCACTTGATACCATGTTCTCTAGCCCAAGTCTTTATAAGGCTGCTCTTGAAATGAATCCTGTTGTCCTCAGTTCTTTCAGGGGTGCCACATCTCCACAGGACTTGCTTTTCAAGGCCAGGATGGTGTTCTGGAGTAGTATGAGGCACAGGGTAGGTCTCCAGCCATCCACTGGTTGCTTCTTCCATGGTCACCACATAGTGCTTGCCTTGGCGAATTTGGGGAAGTGTGATGTAATCAATTTGCCATGTTTCCCCATACCCATATTTTGACCACCATCCACCATACCACAGAGGCTTCACCAGCTTGGCCTGCTTGACTGCAGCATAGCCATTGCACTCATGGATGACCTGAGAGATACTGTCCACGGTTAAGTCCACCCATCAGTCATGGACTGATTGGTATGTCACATCTCTTCCCTGATGGACAGAGGCATCGTGGGCTCAATGAGCTAGAAATAATTATCCTTTGTGTTGCCAGTCCAGATCCATCTGAGGTACTTTAACCTTGGCAGCTCGATCCACTTGTTGTTACGATGCCCTTCATTAGCCCGATTATTGGGTACATGTGCATCTACATGTCGGACCTTCACAGTCAGCCTCTTTACCTGGGCAGCGATGTCCTGCCAAATCTCAGCGGCCCAGATGGTTTTCCTACTGCACTGCTAGCTGACCTTTCTCCACCAATCCAGCCATCCCCACAGAGCATTAGCCACCATCCACAAGTCAGTACAGAGATAGAGTCTCAGCCACTTCTCTCGTTCAGCGATATTCAAAGCGGCTGGACGGCTTTAAGCTCTGCAAGCTGACTTGATCCGCCTTGTCCCTCAGTAGCTTCTGCAACTTTCCATGTGGGGCTCCATACAGCAGCTTTCCATTTCTGATTTGTTCCTACAATTCGGCAGGAACCACTGATGAAGAGGATGTATCCCTTTTCATTCTCTGGCAGTACGGTGGAGGTTCCTCAGCACATGTCACTTGCTCCTCTTCCTCTTCAGAAAATAGTCCGAAACTCTCACCTTCAGGCCAATTTGTTACTATTTCCAGAATCCCAGGGCAATTAGGATTTCCTGTCCAGGCTTGCTCTGTGATCAGAGTGATCCACTTGCTCCACGTGGCATCAGTGGCACAATGTGTAGAAGGAACCTTCTCTTTGAACATCCAGCCTAGCACTGGTAGTTGGGGTGCCAGAAGCAGCTGTGCTTTGGTGCCAATCACTTCTGAGGTGGCTCAAACCCTTTCATAGGCTGCAAGAATATCTTTCTCAGTTGGGGTATAGTTGGCCTCAGATCCTTTGTATTCCCAACTCCAGAATCCAGTGGTCATCCTTGGGTCTCCCCAGCTCCCTTCTGCTAGAGGTTCCAGAAAGGACCATTCTCCCCAGCTGCAGTATAGAGCACATTTTTTACATCCTGCCCTGTCCTGACTAGCCCAAAGGCTACTGCATGGTCAATCTCCTGCTTAATTTATTCAAAAGCTTGCTGTTGTTGTTCAGGAACAACAACAGTGTTGCCCCACTGGAAATAATTTTTCTTTTGTGTCATGAGATAGAGGGGATAGAGAGGGCTTACAATTGTACTGTAGTCTGGGATATGCATTCTCCAAAAGCACACAGCACCTAGGAAAGGCTGCGTTTCTTTCTTGTTGGTTGGTGGAGACATCGCTGCTATTTTGTTAATCACTTCCGTTGGAACCTGGCAACATCCTCTTGCCACTTTACTCCTAGAAACTGAATTTCTTGAGCAAACCATACTTTTTTTAATGGCAAAACCAGCTTTCAGGAGAATCTGGATAATCTTCTCTCCTTTCTTGAAGGCCTCCCCTGCTGTATTTCCCCATACAATGTACTGTAGATGTTCTGGAGCCTCACCCTTTTCCAGTGCAGTCTGGATCAGTCCATAGCAGATGGTAGGACTGTGCTTCCATCCCTGGGGCAGTTAATTCCAAGTATATTGCACACCCCTCCAGAGGAAGGCAAACTGGAGCCTGCACTCTGCTGTCAAAGGAACAGAAAAATGTACTGACAATGTCAATGGTCGCATACCATTTTGCTGCCTTGGACTCTAACTCATACTGAAGCTCCTGCATGTCCAGCATAGCAACACTCAGTGGTGGCATGACTTCATTCAGACCACAGTAACCCACCATCAGCCTCCATTCTCCACCAGACTTATGCACGGGCCATATAGTGCAGTTAAAGGGTGAATGAGTCTTGCTGACAACCCCTTGGCTCTCCAGTTCACGAATCGTCTTATGGGTGGGAATCACAGAGTCTCGGTCAGTGGGGTATTGCCCATGGTACACTGCTGCTGTCCTTGTAAATTCTTAGTTTGTTGACCAACGCGGCCACCTTGTCTTCTCCTTTCCTCCACTGCAGTGTCACTAAGTAGTGGGAGTATATTTCTGGTCCAAGCTGTGCAAACGTGCACAGGACACTGTCTAGGCTCCTAGGGAATCTCTTGTCTTCCAAAAAAATTATCTCCAGCACTGCCAATTCCCTTAGGCATCAGATACTTTGTTCCGTTGTGTTTCATTTTCCTTGTTGCACGTGGAGGTCTGCTTTACAAAGGTATCTATCCCTTACACTCTGCAGCGGTCACTGCCAGAGGCTAAGAGTGTCCTGGGTTTTCCTGATCCCCTGGTCAATGACCATATCCTGGGACACTGATCCCAGTTGCCTGGCCTCACTTCCATCCAGAATGGCGTCATTAGCTTCAGCGTCCCAGATGTGGAGTAGCCAGGTCAGGATGGACTCGCTTGCCTGGCAGATAAACTCCCTTCCGCAGGTCACACAGCTCACCCAGGGCTACAGACCAAGTGATGATCTCTGGCTCCCTCTCTTCCTCTGGGTGCAAAGGTCCAGCTGCCTCATCCTCAGTCACTATGCAGACTGATTGCTTTTTGATTTCCTTTTCTGAATGGGGGCTACTGCTACTGGCTTAGGCTGTCCTTCTGGTTCAGTGACAGTTTGTGTGGACACAGTGCCTGTTGTTTTGGGTCCTTTTCCCTCTGGCTCAGCGACAGTTTGCGTGGACATGGTCCCTACTGATTTGCTTCTTTTCTCCTTCTCCTCCTGAAGACGCTGTAACACACCAAGCATTGTCCTGACTCCAAGCATGGAGTACAGAGTACAGGCCATAAAAAGAAGACAAAGCAAAACTAACAAGATGATGCCGTCCTTGACATCCAGAGGGAACTCAATATTCTCAAAAATTGCTATGTCAGGCCTGAAATGCTGGAAGAAACTATTCTTTACTCTTCCCCCACATGGGCTGGGTGCGATTATTAATGAGGCCCCAGTAGCAGCCCAGACCAGGACAGGTGAACAAAACTCAATATACATTCCAAATGAGGTTCATTGCCTCTGGTGTCATCATGTAATAGACAAAATAAACTAACGAAGCAATTTCCATACCATTCCCTCGTCTCAAAAGGAGTAGCACAACTGGCAAATGGTTGCGTGGAAAAATATAGAGAGCAAGGTACAACATCCATGTAAACATGTCAAGCACCACGGTGAATAGACTGTTTCTGTAACACAACGCAAAATTGCAATTCCGACTTCTCTCAGGATGTTGCACATCGGGCACCAAAATATGTGCTAGTTTGAAGGTAAACCAGTGGGAGAAATAAACCCCATACAAATACCTTGCGAGAGATTTCAAGTCGGAGCTACAATTTAATAGGAAAATTACAACACAGGCAATAGTACAGAAACACTGGCTTAAAGCAACAAAGTCAGAGTACAGTCTGACACCCTGTCGGTCAGGCTGGTGGTAGCAATCTAATTAAATGGTGCTTGCAGTCCTGTTGGGGGGATGGATGTGGTCTTGTTGAAGCAGTCGTCCTGTGGAAAGGTCTAGTCCTTCTCTGGAAGCCCAGTGGTGGTTCCTCCAAGTCTCCAAACCTAGAGATTATATACCCTCAAATCCAGGCAGGAATGTCTAGTACCTCCCCCAGGGCAGGGAGTTTTACAATGGAATCATGTAATCCTATGAGTCATAGGATCTTCTGGGGAGTCCTTGATGGCCCATTAGTAGAGATGACCACCCTTAGGCTGGGTGTAGTTACCACATGAAGACAAAGAGAACACTACACCCAGGTCATAGGTGGGATATGCAGCTGTTACAAATGAGCCACCATGGATAGTTCACCAGAAGCTGATGTAGGTGGTGGTAGAATACAGACTTTGGTTACACTTTACATTGTAACCCAAGACATAAATGCAGCAGAAGCCTATAAGACTTGATAACAATACAGAAAATAAGAGCCCATTATAAAGAAGAAAACTTAAAATATTTTATGATATCTGGTTGCAAATCTCATATCTAGCACTTATTTTTTGACTATTACTTTTGGATCCAAGAAATAACTGCTGAAGGCAAAACATAGGCAGTTCTTACTCTACACAGCATTCGTGCAAACTGAGCAAGAAACGACCAAGCATTATCAACAAACAGGTCCTTCTGTGAAGAGGCTCAGTAGTAGCTACCTTCAAATGAAATAAACTAAAGTTAGCTATTACAACACCGACAATGAAATAAAAATCCATTCTCTCACAATTGGAAGCAGCTGAGTAATCTCAAGAATATATTCAAACTAAGATAATTAAGAATGTGAGATGCCAGGATAAACAATTAATTTTAAATACACTCAAGAAACTAGAAGACAAGGTTACAAAAATACAAAATCTAAATGCTTGGGTTCCACCCCCAGATACACACACCTTTTCTCATTTCTTTCAGTTTAATGCCTTGTTCCTGCTCAGAACAATCTCTTGACTGGCCCCCTCTCCTTTCACTTTCATTTTAAGCTTTATTAAAGTTACCCATATTTACCTACTGCAGGAATGCATACACAACCACTCTTTGTGTTTAGGGAGTGTTTTGTTTTGTTAACTTTTAAAAGTATCAGTTACCACAATATCTAGGCTGCATCTGGTTTCTTGTTCTCTACTGTATTAGTTGATTTCAGATTCATTTCCTCATGGGACTAGAAGGGAAGGAAAGGACTGGAAATTCATTTATGAACCACAGTAAATGAAAAAAAATAAGTAATTCTTATGTTGTGCTGTCTCAGCTTCAAGAGGTTTAATGAAGCAAGATTACATGAGCAGCCCATAGTAAATTAACGAACACAGCCGTCACATGAAGTGCATGCAAAGGGTAATAATACGAAATGCTGTGGACTCTGACATGAACCACACAGGCTCTCACATCATATTTGTAATTCAACAGCTTCCAAAAGCTCTCTATCAAAAGCAAAGGGAGATACTATCTCAGACAGGATGCAGAGATAAAGCAGTATTTTATGACAAACAGAAATATAAGGAACATGCGATGACAGAGGTAACAGGTGAGTAAAACACATTTGATTCTACGAAGGTAAGAGGCTGCAGAAGTAAATGCCTCACAAAATGAGTGATGCTTTGTCCATACCAGAGAGATTCAAACCTGCTTGTTCCCATAGGAGAAGCTTCTATTAAGATAGACTTTAATTCTTTCATACAAATTTGAATTGATGGCTATCTATAATAAAAGTGTTCACCTCTGGTACAGGGGATGCCTGGCATCCCTGTACTAGTAAGCAGTAGCAGTTCACTTCCATTTTATGAACACACTGAAAATGCAATTGTACTTCTTCGATACTAAATCACATTGAGTATCTGTACAGGATTTCACATTAAAGATATTTCTGCATAGCAAGCCAAATATCTTTTGAGAGTTACTCTTCAGGTGGCACTTCACAGAATACACCTGTATCCTTTTTTTGAAACTGTGTTACTGCATTTGACAAAGCTTTATTCAGGATCTAGTGTAATTATTGACAGAGTCCAAGATCAGCTCCATTATCTTTTAGGCATTACCAGGATAACAGTAAACTCATCAGTTTGCATAAAAAGCAGATGTGCAAATTAACCAAAAATATAAGTAATCTAGGCATACAGAAATATTGGAATAATCCCTGAAATTTCTAAGTCTTTACAGAAGTTTTGCTTTAAAAGGAAACTCTGCAAACTAATGCATAGAGATGTGGCTAGAGAAGATCCATCAGAGTTAACTGGTATCTTCTATCTGAAGTCCCATGTCCCTTGCAAAATAATTTTTAATTCAAGGGTCAAACAGAGAATTCAGAATGGAAGGAAACATTAGCCCTTCAACCTGATCTGACACCCTGTCCTTTAACAGACTATTGCTCTGGAAGAAGCCTAAAATAAAAACAACCCTTGGCCAACATAATGAATTGCAAATCTTCCTAGCACTTTCTGCAACTAAAACAATACAAAGTAAATACTGGCCTGGCACCTCAGTGGAGCAGCACTCTGCCTCACCATAAACAAATGTACTTTATCTTACTTATATAAAAGCAATGTAAGAAGAGTACAATTTAATCTACTGAGGCTAACTAAAGCTGTACACTTGCTAATAGAGAGGGGACTAAGAAAAAGGGATCAGCCAGAAGAAAAAAACTTCTAAGTGGCTTATGCTGGTGAACAGCTGAATAAAGGATCTCTTGATCTGCATTCAGGAGAGGAGAGGAATAATAGCAAGAAAATGGCAGTGCTAAGTTGGTACCCCTCAAACCAAGGAGCATCTCCTTACATGTATGGTTTCTATCAGAGTACACGCTAAGACATCAAAATGTAAAGAAATGGAGTTATGTAAAAGATTCAGATTTAACCTTGCACATAGGAAAAAAAAAATCTTCTGGCATCCTCAGTACAGCACTGACGACATGAGACAAAATATGCTGGAAACATTTCTGCTTATTGCACTTTTTAATTGTTTTCTTATCCATCGTACCATAATTATTCCAGCGAGCTGCAGGTTTTTTTCAGCGTGGAAAGAAAATTCAAGTTTTCACACTAAGTATTTGATTGTGATTGCTGTTCAAAGTCAACTTCCAAAAGTGAGGGGTTTTTGTTTGGTTTGGGAGTGTCTGGTTGGTTGGTCTGTGTTGGGGTTTTTTGTCGGTTTGGGGTGGGGGGTTGTTGAGTTTTAGGATTTTTTTTTTTTTAACATGTTCCAGCATTTCTTCCCAATAACCATTATTCAGAAGCACTACTTTAAGGCTTACCCATTCACTCCACAGTCCTAAATCGCATCAAAGTTTTCAGTACCAACATGCAGGTAGTAGGAAGAAGAAAAACCCAGTAATATCTTGATAGCATTGTCACTGCCTTTTTTTCAGGGTGTTTATAACCAGTCAGTTACTTTTACATATTATTTATAACACAGGATTCTTTCTATTCTCTTTGTGCTCCTCTTCAGGTGGGAAGCATGCCCCAGAGCATTCCTGGAATCCACCAGTGAATACGCAGTATCACTATACTAAACAATATACCTTCAGAGAAAGATACCTGGAGTGGTTTGCACATGCTCCCTGAGGGCTAAAGGTCTTTTTGGACATGAATATAAACAGCGTAACTATGTAATTAAGTCAAAGAGCCTTAGAAATACAGAGCTCGGGTTTTCAAAACGCAAGGTCAATGCATGACCTTGCGAGACCATCTAATTGTGAGCAGCCCAGCCTTGTCAGCACTAGTGCTGGATGCTCACTGAGAGCCTCCTTGTAGGAAATGTTGATACAGCAATTCCAAATGCTAAACTGCCAACATGAAGAGAACTATATGATGCAGGCTATTGTTGTGTAGAGGTGGAAACAGCAGTTTCATGTTTAAGCCACAGGACACACACAGATGGAGTGGGAAGAGCCCACAAGCTAGAATAGGATAATTCCTATCCATCTTCACACAGAAAAAGGATGAAGGCTGCCCACAGACCACCCATGGCTGACTGGTCAACCCATGGACCCTAGGGATACAACCCAAACTCCTACCCTACCTCAAGGCAAAATCAGGAACCCTGAGTAAGAAAGCAATGTTCCAACATTGCTAGGTTGTCTTCTCCAATGCTTCTTTTTTCTTAAGACTGTACAGTCTTTTTAATTCACAGCCAATGCAAAGGAGAGCAATTTTCCGTAGCGAAGCCTTAAGGGCTTCTACCTGCAAGACAGTATCATTCTTGTTCTTTTCATTTTAGTGCTATTCAGCTTGTTTACATCTTTCAAAATGCTACAGTCAGCTGCGGCTTCACCAGCATTTAGTTCTTCCTCTCCAGGTATTAACACAAATTCCTCTCTTTATACAGTCCCCAAAACAGTCTACTACTTTTACAATCCTATCACTTCTCAGACATCTGTAACTTGTGACTTGACAAAACATGTCTGTCTGTCCTGTTTTCCAAATTTATCAAGATAATTTTCAATTCCGAGCATGTCCTTTAAAGCATCTACAACTAGTCCCAGCTTAGCATTAATAAAAATTCAGATGGTTTAATTAGTTTTAAGACCTCCCTCACTTACTGAACATATATATTTTATAGTAAGTTGACCGATGTCTTATTTATCAAATTGAAAACAAATGGCTGATTAGCTATTGACCATCGTTTAATATCTATACTACAAGAAGAAGAAATATATCAATGGAAACACAATATGCTTACATTAACATTGATGCACAAGCAAAGCTGCAATACTGCATTACTACTAAACACAGCTGGAGATTATTACAAACAGCCTCTTCAAATTTAGCCGCTATATAAAATTATTTTAAAATTACACAATACAAAACTGACAGTCTGAATGCTTGAGTTTTTTAAGCTATGAAATCCATTGAAAATGTTTTAGAGCATGTTCCAGCACACTTAGGGATCTCTGTACACAGTTTAAACACATTCTAAAGCCATCAAAAATTGTAAGGGTTCTACAACTTTAATTCATTTTCAGGTATTTCCTTTGCCATCTTCAATTATTCTACACGTCAACGCTTTAGATGAATGATAATTTCTCTTCAGAATTATTCAGACATTTACCACAGTTCTCATCCTACTGTTTATGTTCCTCCAGAGTGAAAGGCCATCATATTTGTGTAAAATAATAAGCTTTTAAAAACACCCAAATCATATCAGAGCAACTTTGAATTTTAAAATTACTCCTTCAAATGCTGTACCCTACCACACTTCTTTACAAATGAAAGAATTATGAGAGAGCCTTTCACAGAAGCCCAGGTATTTTAGAGAACTTTGCAGACCAGAATCAATCTTCTGGCATCAACAGCATTAAGAACCCAGAATATGCTCCTAGAAATAATTTTCTCTCTTGCTATTTTTGTAGCTTAAATATACCTATAAAATAGTTAATGTGCTTATGAGTATTGTCCTTCTTGTTCCGCTCTCACCAACTAATGAGATTAGGGGTGTGTCCATGTGTGTGTATTCCTTCTCTTAATACATATGAATTGCTTATGTCACTATAGACTGTAGTGTTTTCTTTTCCACATGAATATATGCAACTGAAACCTCTTTAAGGATTCATTTTCCAGCTTCTCCTTTCTTCCGGCCTTTCTTAAACTAGGCTTGAGGTCCAACTATGAGCAAATGACACTAGAGACCACCTAATTTGATACAAACATTCTACATGGAACTGAAGATAATTTTCTGCAGTGATAGCTCGGTCAGATGATTAATAAGCCACATAGAAAAATTAGGAATCATAATTAAAGAGGTAAGTCAAGTACACTTCAAGTTCAATTCATCTGAATTGATGGGTCTTCTCTGTACCACAACCTTTTAGAAGGAAAAGCGATAAAGATCACAGGCAATAGAGAATTACCACAATTGCAGATTATCCAAATGTGAGTTCATCAGATTTGGTCCCATAAAACCAAATCTTTCTCTCACAGTGTGTAGGCAGCCAGAGCTGCTAACTTGGTTTTTTTTGTCTTTCTTGCCCATCAAGGTACCTGTGCATTTCTGCACACAGGCATCCACATTAATAACCTCGTAGCAGCTCCTTAGGTAACCAGTTATTCTCTGATCACACCATACAGAAACAACTGCATATTCTGCATTCTGTGATGAAAAGAAAAAAAATCCAGTTTCTAGAAGTTCTACATTATTGC
Source organism: Dasyornis broadbenti (assembly GCA_013397935.1). Taxonomy (NCBI): domain Eukaryota; kingdom Metazoa; phylum Chordata; class Aves; order Passeriformes; family Dasyornithidae; genus Dasyornis; species Dasyornis broadbenti. The sequence goes on from VZRN01001324.1 coordinate 4,735,074, forward strand.
ACATAACCCTTTGGATTTGGGAAAAAAATAAGTTTGAGAAGATGCTAGCTCCCTACTTTGTCTGTATTTTAGTACCCCTTTCAAATGAAGACACTTAAGTCCATTTCTCTATCAAAACCTGTCTTGTATTTTGACTGCCAAAAAATGCATGTATTTGCTTTGTATTTGCAATTAGAACTACTGCTACAAACAAATTAATCTTTTTAGAATACTTCAGCAGATGGTTTTCCATCCTTTGAAGAAGCCACGTAACTGAATCTGACTGCTTGCAAAAGTAATAACCAGTATCACTGAAAGGGTGGGAGAGCTAATGTAGATTTTTGCCCTTTAAGCAGCTCTGCCAATAAACTAATACTGGCCTTCAACTCTCATCGTACAATCCAGAACTCCATTTTACTTATGCACAACTACTGGTCTCGTAAGTTACAGGTAATTCTTAAGGGCAAATGAAATCCAGAAAAAAACCCTGAAGATTTTTATTGGTTTTGAACTTGTTACGCTAGGTACCTACATGTCACTCACAGGTGAAAATCAAGCGCATTGATTAATTATTCAACTAATCCAAAAGGAGGTATTGGTAATTATGTACTCAAACGGAAAAAAAACCAGGCCAGCCACAGCCACATGCTATCCTGATACATGGCTTGTGGCTATCTCGCTCCTAGCTACAGCATCAATTACACACCTTTTCATTCTGTAACTCAGCACTATACAAGCACCAACCCAAATCATCCCACCTGCCCAGTTCTTTTCCAAACAAGGTGAGAGGATACACATGAACAGCATGGAACTCCCTAAAAAGAACAGTTAAAGATATCAGCCCAGATGTTCAATGGAAGCGATGTCAAATAAACTAGTACCATTTCTAATTTAGTTGAACTACATTAGCTGAAGACTTTCCAATATTTACCCGAATACCAAATTAAGTTACAAACTTTTGTCTAACAATTATGTCTCTGATATTTCAATTCCAATTAAGATGTCAAATTCACACTACTTGAAGACTCTTGTAAAAGAATCATATTTAACTCTGTATTGCAAGCTAATGACATCAGTGCCAGCAGGGCAGCAATCTGCTGCACCCACAAGGGAAAGGAAGCACTCCCACCCTACCATCTCTCAGCTGATACACAAAAAACCTTATACCTGAAAGCAGCCACATTCCTCTCTCAAAAGCAAACCAAACAAAAAAAGAAAACAAAAAAGCCAAAATATCCAAACCTAACAGAACTGACAGAGAGGCTGGAAGGTAGTAAGACTGCTTTTTTGCATACCTACCTATACACTGTCAGATTGGCCCAGACTACTTACTCACCACAAAATTCATTTCTGAATCAGTTCAGTGGCTTAACTAGAGCGGTGGTTAACACTAGACTTTGTCCTTTTATGAGATGAGGTAAGAAAAAAGACAGAACTCCTTACACCACAAACATACATACATGTCACCTGCTGGGAGCCTCAATGACAGAACTATGACATATCTTTTCTAAATGCAAACATTTCTAAACCTCCTCCCTTGCCTTAACAAAAACTGTAATACAAAAACAGGCATGAACTGGCAGCATGGCAAGTACCAGTGCCAACAAGGTACTTCTTTTAGGGACAAGCCATGCAGCTACATATTAGCTACTGCAGAGGAAAGAGTGCTTCTGTTTCTTTACTATGTTGATAGAAATCCACTCTGGTGTTGTTTTACAATGTGCAGGAAGAAGTAGTAGTTACAAATTCCAGTAAATGAAGTTTTGCCAAGACAGATGATTCTTCCTTCCTATGTTATAGAACAAATACAATTTCAACACGTGGGCTGAGCAACAATCAGTATAGCACCATAGCTTTTGTTTTATATACAACTATAATCTCCTTAAGGAAATAAACTGCAAGTTTATTGTGTTGGGAAACCTGACATGTCCATGTTTAGGTTCTGACTTCGTTATGAACAAGCACAGTACAAAATCTACCATGCACAAGAGCACTTTAATAAAAGGATACAGCTCACAGGGAAGGAGATACCAAGATACAGAACAAGACTCTAGGTTGTTAAAATGGGCCACATTTCCATACTGAAGATAAGCCCCATCATCTGACTATAGCAATGCTGCACAAGCCACAATCTGGCTCCCCTGGAGGGTTTCATGATTCCCAACAAGACCTTTTACAAAGAACTCAAGAAAATCCAAAACAAATAAAAAACACCAAATAGAAAGAGCTAATGCACAGGGGAAAGAAAAAGAAACCCACCACCTACATTACACACTACAAAGAAAAAGTTGCAGAGGCAAGTCTGTTCATTAACTTGCATATTTTAATTCAAAAACCTTTTTCCAAAGGAGGGGAAAGGGGTAGGAGGTTGCAGATTTTACACATTCAGTTAACTAGAAGCAGCAAACTCTCTCCCTTTGTCCCTCCCCTACAACTACTAACTTCACACATCTGCATTGTTACCTTCACTTTTTCTCTTCTCAGGCAGCAGAAAAGACAATTTTCATCAAAAGACCAATCAGAAACACCTTCAGGCTCACAGTCTGTAAATCAGAAGAATAGCAAATTACTTCATATTCATAAACCACAACTGGAGCCAAAAGAGAAATGCTGAATTAAATACCTGTTTCACAACATTCTTGCCTGCATTCTGAAGATTCAGGCTTCATTTCGGCCATTTTTCTAAATCCCCAGATTACCAAACTATATACATTTTATCTATGCACAACAAATCTGTTTTTCTGAGCACTGCAAAATACACTCCCAGCTATATAAAGATGAACACACACTCATTAGTAATTTTAGCCAATATGAAACTAACTGTGAGCACTGCCTGGGGGAGGGGGAAAAAAAAAGCACAAATCACCACGGTAACACACATTTTCTAGAGGCAGAGCTGGGGATGCTTCTGTCATTAGAAATGCAGAACAAGATACAAACATAGAGATTGAATACCTTTAAACAAACTGAGATCTTTTAATAATCCAGGTCCAAACAGGCCTTCTAGAATACTTTCAAACCCTAAAAGCAAATAAAAGAATTGTTAGCTTTCTAGATTAAGTACGTCACTACAATATTCACAATAGCAGTTCTATATTTATCTGTTCCAAGACCAGAGCTCAATGTGTTTTCTCCAATTATTACAAGACACATGGGTCAATTGTGATGACTGAACTACTGATAAATCATAGCACAATCTATAGTCCACTGACTCCTGTACTTTTGTAAATAGCTAGGTTAAAAACAAAGAATATTACAATATTGAAATAAACAATTTTGAAAAGAACATAGGAAGCTGCAAGTTCTATAACATAACCAGGTAATTTCTACACAAATAAAAATACTCTCATTTAAGCCTCTGAACTGAAAGAAGGCACATTTTCCTAATTAAAAAATTACATTCTTCCATCTCAGAGGCATTCAGTTACTTTTCTGAATTTCAGTAAACAGTAGAATCAGTGTTTCCTGAAGAGTTGCTGTTTTGAGGAGAGAAAACAAAAAGGAGAGGGATTCAGCATTGCTATGTCACTAAGGAATGAAATTTCAATCACAAATCTGCATCCAAGACACACACAGTCCAATTTGCTTCAATGCTACAATTTATACCTCACTTAAAATAAATCTAATCAATTTGCGTTTTTTCCAAAAGACGGAAAACCTGCATCAAAATTCTGCCACTGTTTGGAAATGTTAAATCAGTATTACACTAAACCCCTGCTGACAGTAAAAAACCCAGCGCTATTAAATACCTAATACTGTGAGAAGACGGGTTAGCAGAATGAATATGAAAAGTCCAAAGATTACTTTTAAGGAGGATAGACAAATTCCACCTGGCTATAAAAATGTATAAAAATGCAATATGACCAGAAAAATTCAAGACTACAACTTATTATACTGCATACCTCCCACACCCCAATACTTTTGCTTTGTAGGTTTAAGAATGGTTTGCAATTAGCTAGGGGCTTCTAGTTTTTCCTACTTGTTTTAGTCTTTGAGCAGCAGAAGAAGAAACAAAAAAAAAAAATTAAGAAACAAAAATACAGTCTTAAATTTAGAGAAACTTGCATGGGTGAATCAGGGACAGATAAACTACCCAAAATAGCAATGTTTAAGAAATCAGTCAAAATCTAAATGATCATGTACTGTGAAGTTTATTACACTTCAAAAGAGCAGTAATTCTAGAATAATTCTGACTTCATCCAAATCTAATATCAAAGTTACGTTTTGGAGAGTAGTCTTCAAAAGGAAATGACAAATAGCATTACACCCCTCTGGGTGTCAGCAAGAGTGTCAGTGCACCAACATCTTCAGCTATCAGATGCAGGATCCTACAGAATTTGCCGCCTGCAACACGACTTAGATGGCCAAAGCATTGCTGGGGTACAACACTAAAAATCTAATCTCAGAAAGGACCAACGACAAAAAAAAACCAAAATCAACAAACAGTCAAAAGTGAAGAGATATAGGGAGAAATCAGAAAACAAGGTGGAAGAGGAGAAACTGGAAACATATCCCATTGAACAGCACCTTGTCAGGCAGAGAAGTAGCACTGCCTCCAAAAAAAGCCAATTCAGGCTTCAGGAAGTGGCAGGAACAGTGGGAAAGGGCCGACCAACCTGACCTAGAAGAAAAATAGGACAATCAGGGTAGTGACCCATAGGTTTATAACGTTGAATAGTTTATAACGTTTTTAACGTATGGGTAGTGACCTCTCAGAATTTGACTCTGAAATGAAACCGTCAGGAAAATAGCTAACCAACCTTGTTCTTTACCTTTTTGTTTAAAACTTATATATATATACATACATACACATATATATATATCAAAATACCTCAGATATTTTACTCAAACTCATCAATCTTTAAATAGTAACTGCCAGTGACTCATGCCCCACAGTTTGCCATGTATGCAATTTCACACTGAAGTCCCTGCCAAGTTTTACAGCTTGGATATTGTATGATCATAGTTTGCTAGCCCACTGTTCTGAGTGATGCTAATGCCACTCGGGTTTTATTAATATTAAATATTGGATTTAGCAGTTGCATAGCAACAGCAGAACATCTTATGTGCAATGTTTGACATTAAAAAAGGCAAATAAGAGAAGTATGAATGTATTCAAAAATTATACTAGAGGCTGGTAAAACTGCCATAAAGCTGAGCCCTATTCCCCCCAAATGCAAAGTGCAATGCAGCAAAGGCAGTTTAAGCCCTGTGATGTCATGTTCAGTCATTCAGGGCTCCAAAAGAGCAACTGTGTACAGTTAATCATGCAGAATACATTGAAAACAAAATCTTGAAAAAGGAGCTGCCTACTTTTTATAGTATTTTTTCTCTCCATTGTCACTGCTCTTAGAAGCTTGAAAAGAACATTTCTTTTCCCACCGATTGTCCTTTTCCATTTGGCAGATGATATTTTCCTGCATTTCAAATGGAACAAAAATTAACATGGCTGCCTCTGCTAAATTCCGGCTTCTGTATTTTCATCATCTGTATTTCAGGGTCTGACAGTTCATAGCAGCTGAAGAGCAGAGCCAGTGGAAAAGTTACAGGAATAACAGAATTAGAAGAACGAAAAAGAAAGAAGATTCCAATATTTTAGAAATCGGTATTATTTATATAGCAGATTAGATTTTCAATATCAGTAGTATTTAGATCTCGGTTATGCTCTTCACAAACAAAGCAGCCACACATTTAACCCTTATAAATGTTACTGGGGACGTTTATAATGAAAAACATCTTTTGGGTGTTAGTGTAAGAATGTAGGAAAAAAATATTTTAATTTTTTTAAAAAATACATTTATAAAATGTAAAACATCTCTCTTTCCCAGAAGGCTCTCCAGGAAGTGAAGGGAAGGGAGGGGAGGGAGGGGAGGGAGGAAGGCCCTGAGTACTGAAGCAAGGGTGGAATAACTTTTTAAGTGCAGAGGTTGTTATGCAGTTATTGTTATTTCACAATTGTTAGCTCTACAAGTAAGGCATTCTTTAAAACATCCTCTGATAAAAATCACAATATGTATGCGCCATTTTTATGCCAAGAGTAGCAAGGAAAAAAAAGTAAAACTAAAGAGAAGAGGGGAGAAAAAAAAAGGTTGACTATGCAGTCTTCAGCGTGATCAATTTTCACTAGTTTTGTCTCTGCACCTAAACAGTTTTATTTTCATCTTTTCTTGGCATTTTTACAGATCTGTAACCAAATATTCTGTCATAAATTTAAACTGTAATTGTAGTTTGATGGCTAATGGTTTAAGACAACAATTTAACACAACAGTTTAATTTAAGCTTAGCAAAGAAAAGAAAAATCCAGTTAGGTCTTCATATGATCCTTTCCCTTAAAACTGAGAGCCCGTGTAATCATTAAGTAGCTACCAGGCTCCTTGAGATAACAGTATTAGAGAAGTCGATAGTCCAAGAGAGGACTTTATTGGCTGATCTCTAGCAATGTGGATTAGCCAAAGACACATTGTCCACTATAAAAAACAGGAATGCAAGATCTTCAGAAGAAGATAGGGATGCATTTCTGGAGTGCCATTGACACAGAGTCTGACATGTCAAACAATGCTTTTTTTCCCCTCAAGACAGCACAGCTCAAATATACCTTTGAATAGTCAACATATAATTCAGCCCTACATATGTATCTACTCAAAGTGGTAAAGCTTGACTTTAACTTCGAGGTACAAATAATTTTGGGGGTAGTAAAAAAAACAAACAATTGATCTGAATGTATTATTACATAAATTGTTAAAAACTCAATCAAAAAATATCAACATAACAAGGGCAGAAAATAAAAACCAACACACATAGTTGTCAACTCTTCAGCCCTTATCTGTGCATATCAATTTAATCTGTGAATATAAATTTATAAACTAAACCTCAATAGACTAAGTAAGTATTAGCCAGGGCAGCAGTTTAGTACAAGAGGTCACAGAACCAGAGAACCAGAATATCCAGAGCTGGAAGGGACCCACAAGGATCAAATCCAACTGCAATGGACCAGTTGCAACAGAAATTAAGATAAGTGATTCATCAGCATTTATTTATAATAAACAGTCAGTCTAATATATAGCAATTTGCATACTAAAAGGACAACTTAAAAAAGCTGGAAAATGAGTCAAGTCACTTAGGACATTAGTTGTCTACATATTTTGTTTAAACTTCTTAACTACCTAAGAACATATTAGAAACCATAAAAAACATAGGGAAAAAACCCTGAATTGCTAAATGGGAAAAAAAAAATTTAAAAATCCAAACCCAAGTAACTAAGAGTAAAAGCACAGAGGAGACAAGTGGTTGGAAGATGGACAGGAAGATTCAGAGCAGAGAAGATAAATCAAAATTCAGAAATGTTGTCAAAGTCCGCAAAGAGATGCACACAGTTTTAAAGTAAGCAAAGATAAAATCAATACCAAGGAACATACAGACTGGATTTTTTAGGTAATATATGTAAAAATGTGGTAGTATATTACAAAACATTCAATAGAATGGCATATAATTATTTATCAAAATCTACCAAGGTGGTGTTACTAACATTTCTAAGTTAACTGTCTTAATATTCAAAGGACATGTGTTCATTTCCTGTGATTTACTCAAAGAGTATTTGCAGCAGTGTTTAATTCCAGAAAGGCTTGAAATATTGAAAAAGTCCCAATGGGCTCAAAAAAGAAATAAAATTTAATTTCTTTGAAATGTCAAAACATTAAACAAGTAAGTATTAGGGTCTCAAATTGGTAAATGTTTTCAAAACCAATGAACAGTTCTCAGGAATTGACAGCAAAAACTATTTCAATCAACATGGGCTTACAGAAATTCTTATTAGACTCTTACAAAACTAAAATTTTAATTAACAGGTCTGATACAATATTTTTAGACTTTTGGCCTGGCATGACACATCTTGACTAAAACCAGAAAGAAAAAAACCACAAAATTAAAAAAAAACACCCTAAGCCAAACCAAACAAAAACCAGTCAAATAAATATAAAATAGATTAAAAATCAATTAAGTGACAGTTCTTGAAATATTGGTGTTAGTGGGAAACTACTGGTAGCAAGGTCCATCAAGTGCTGGTTCTTGGCCCTGTGCCATTTACCATTTCAGTCCTAGTCAGTGACTGGGAAGAAAGCAGTCACTAAATTTGCTGGAGCTACAAAGACAGGAAGAGAAGCAAGTAACGAAAGGCCTAGGTCACAGAAGCTGCTTACCAAAGCAAATGCAATTAAATATTACTTGGAAATGGGGTAGGGTGAATGGAGAAAGCCACAAATCACACATCTAGGAACAGGAAAAACAGCTTCTCAAAGACACCCAGATGCAGCAGCTGAAACTGGAAGCTGATCAAACTCAGCCAGACATAAGACACTCCAATTTTACAAAGGTCTAGTTGAAGAGAAGGGATGCACTCCAGGATCTGATTATCATTTTCCCTACTCTAGGATTCTGGAGGTGTTACTTAGGGAAGCGTGGGCTGGTCACTGAGATCTATTTCCCTTTCTCTCTCCCCCAGCACTTGGATTCATCGTGTTAGGAGTCTCATTAACTAGTATGAGGCAAGACCCACCACCATCAGATCAGGTTTATATTGGATTTCTCATGCCTAGATTTTCTGATCAAGATTGGTTATATTTATCCACAGCTATGGGATTTGAAGCAGGAATTAATTCAGAAAAATCCTACAGTCTATATATAACACGGGAATTCTGTCTCTTTCAGGACAAAAATCTATTAAACTTGAATGTTTCAGTCACAGGCACCTTAATAGAAAAGCAAGACCATGCAACAAGGGAAGGGGGAAAAGTCACAGGACAGTTATTAATATACACTAAGTCTCAGGATATGCATATAATTATAAGTTGTGAATATTCTTTTATTCATGCAACAAAATAAAAGAAACTCCCATCCACCTATGATGAGAGATCTCATTATCTAAATTGAGACCAATTAAGTACTCCAACTACAAGTTAAATCAACTTTGCTTTAGCTTGTTGGGGAACAAAGAAAGCTGTGCATCTCAACAAATTTTTCAAATTTCATGCTTCCCCATTCTTGTTAATGAAACTGCACTGTTCAGGGGCTTACTGCAGACACTCCTGCTCCAGAGGATTCTGGGGACCTTAAATATCAATAACCTGGTTCTATGAGAGCAATACAGATACATGCTTATAGAAGGAAAGAACTAAGGATATTAAGAGAGGTACTGTTTAAAAGAACAGGTATATCCAAGTTCAGTATAGCAACACATAGCTGTTCTGTAGCTTTGCACTAAAATACCTTCTGTTCTCAAGACAGAATGCAGGGTTATCACGTGCTGGGGTCCCTAAACAGGCCCTTGGAGTTCAAGACAAAAATAATTCTTTGGCCTTAGAGTAATGCATTATTCACTGTAGAACAGCATCTCCAGTAGAGAAGCTTCATTTGAAGCAATCAAGAAGCCAAAAAGGTGCGTGTTCTGCCAAACAGCCACTTCACTGTTACGTAACCTACCACAGCAGTAACCAGAGAAATCAAGAAAAGCAGCAAAAACCTACAAGAACTGTTGACAGAAGTGCTTCTGACTGACCATCCAACCTGCACGACTTAATTAAAATTCCACTATTAGTCTGCAATTTTAATAAAAAAGCTGCAGCAGACCATCCTCACTCTTCTCTCCAAGCATCCCTCTCAACCAAGCTATTCCTTTTCCTATGAGAACCAAGTCTAAGAACATTTTCTCTGATGCAATCCCAAACTCACAGCAAGGCACTTAAAATTTTATGAAGTAAATATGACAGAATAACAGCTACATATTGGAACTACAGCACTGCAATGCACTTGCCTTCACAGCAGGAGAAGTGCCCTGCTAAATACCCCACAAGGGGGAAGACCTCTCCCCACCTCTACAAGGAAGAGCAGAGAGGCAAAGCAAGTTACCAGGCTGTGCCGCAGTGCAAGAAATGGAAACAGGCCTCTCCATCCAATGTTAGCACTCTAATTGGCAGATTATCTCACTCATTACAACTAAAAATTCAACCCCAAAAAACCAGAAATGACAAGTTATAAAGCTTGTTGCCAGAGTGCAGAGTATAGCAAAATATGGATCATCTCCTGCTTCCCACCCACGAGGAGTATTTTTGTGTGTGTGGTCTGATATCAAGAAGAGAATTACACAAAAGCACGCAAACTTCTTATCTCCAATCAAAAGTCTCAAAAGTAGAATTTTAGAAAAGCTAAGGACTCTCCAATGGCTGTGTCAAGATCACCTCAAGATACAGCAATTGTTCTGGCAGGCTGAGCTGTATTCTTCATATGGATTTGCAGGGGTTAAAGGATCCTCTGATTAGTAGTTACTGCACCACTAATCTGGCTAGTTGTTCAAGTCAGGGGTTGTGGGCTTCTGTTTTACATTTTTACTCAAGATCAGGAGGTTTATTGTATGACTGACTGGTTTCCTTCACAGTCAGTCATCACTAATGCAGGACCTGACTGGAATATTCTCATGTAAATACCTGTATTTTATTACTTTAGAAAATCAACCAGAAAATACAGACAGCACAAAATGGCAAAGAATGAACACAGAAAGAGTTTCAGTAATTACCAACTTTCTATGCATCCTTAAAAAATACAGGTTTTACTTAATGGTAGAACAGGATCTAAATTAAAAAAAAAATAAATTAACTAAAATCCAAGCAAACAAATTTTAACACTAAAAATTGAAGTAGGAGTTTCTTTGCAGTATCTCAGTTAAAAGACAGTGCTCTTATTTGTTCAACCTCCAGGTATGGAGTTCCAGCAGGCAACCAGGTACAACTTTCACTAATAAGAAACTATAAAAATTAGCTAGGAAGTTTACGAACAGATTGAAATAGTCAAATGGTCCAAGAATGAGAATGCACAACAGCACAGATCAGCATGGACCAAAATATAGAGGCCCAAACATTTCTCAAACTTGAGGCAATTTTTTCAATTTCTAACAGTGGTCATTACTTATTGCAGCAAAATAAAAACCTTGAAACTTTTTTCCCATAGGAGACAAGCTGTTAATGCTTCACTTCCAAGCAAAGGTAAGGTGACATTCATTAACTACCAGTGTTTATCCCCATACCCCACGCTCCTGAGGCACAAGCTTAAGAATAGCCTTGCAGTAGAATTGATCTGCCTGGAAAATGCCTCCCACAGAAAAGACAGGATTTCCAGCAGCATCAATTCACTGCTCCACTTCATTTCATGGCCACAGTAATGTTCGTATCACAGATCAGGAGAGTCCAGTGTGCTATCAGGAGCAACTTCCCACAAGGTACAGAAGGGGTCCAAGTCAGTGTAAACCACAGAGGAACCCTCCCTCTCCCACAAAAGTTGCCTATGTGGACACACAGGACACCAGTGACTTTCACTCCAACCTCAAGAGATATGTAGTGGCATAGTGCAGAAGCATTAGAGGCACGAGTTAAACTGGTTGAGATATGAGCTATATTTCATACTTCACAGCTGTCCTGTTTGAAGACAGTTACCTTCCCTCAGCAAATCACTCTTGCCTCACATTGTTCCCTGTCTGCAACACAGACACCTACTGAAATCACATTAACTGAAATAATTCAAAGCAAAAAATTAGCCCTTAAAGGTAGGTACGAGCTGCTGAATCCACTTAAACAAGGACTGCTAGCAGAAAAAGCATCTACCAAACCACAGCTGTGATCTAGAAAACCCTTGGAGTGTGACTCAGTTTCAACTTCTTTATCCCAGGAGGTCATTTATACCATGATTCGTTACTGAATTAACTCAATACATTATTATTATTTTCTTTTGGCTCTCAGTTTATAGATATCCCTTTCACCATCTCTACAAGATTGTTCAGATCTATACAGTAATCTGCAAATAGAAATGAAAACATGATTCTGCTTAGGAAACTAAACATAGTTATATCACCAATCATTGACAATCTGATGATCTTCAATGAATAGACCCATGAAAACAATTGAACATTTGAGTTGAGAGGTGAATATACTGACCTTACCTGTAAGGTAAAAATTGCCAAGAGCATTTTTACTCTGTTATTTGTGACTGTAAGTCTGTCTGGTGTAAGTCTATCTGGTGTAAATAAACCTCCACAATAAGCTATTACATAATTGCCTCAGTGAACAGTACACCTTGACTCCAGCTAGCTCACAGCATCCTGAAAAATCTCATGATATTCAAAGATACACCACTTTATTAAGTCAAGTGATTATTTCCCTTACAACCAGAGAGTATATCTAAATTCTGATTAAGAAGCTAACAGAGGCAAAGAAAGATCTAGATCATGGAAATAAAGCTGAATCACTACTACAGTGAAAGTGAGGCACACCTGGATGTTTTGATAAGGCTTCCCAGAAATTCTCGAAAGTATCCTTAGCATCCTTAGCCTTTTCAGAAGGACAACTCAATTCTGTCTCAAAAGAAAGGACGATCTAGGCAAAAATCAGAAGGTGATACAGGCAGCTACACAAAAATGAAAGTGTAAATGAAAGCAGGGCAGGAAGTCACAAGTTATCCACCTTAACTCAGAAAACAAATGAAAACTAAACAAAACAAATGAAAACTAAATAAAAACTCCAAAAACAAATCAACACACAGAGAGGAGTATCTTAGCACTGAAAGACACAGAATTCATAGTAGCTACAGGGCAGGTTATAGTGACTAACTGTCATCACTAAAGTCACATTTGGAAGTATACATCAATTGAAGCATTTCATGAGTCTACAATACAAGGTGCAAACCCAAAGGAAGCAAAGCTAAGCCTAACAATGCTCTCCAGCTTTGTGGTTGTTTGCACAGCAACAGTATTATGAACACAAAGTTACAAAGTAAGCACATGACAACTCTTGTATACAGCAAGGAAGATACAGGTGTATTACTGTTTTTCTTGTGCCAACAGAACCAAATACTAGCAGAAATATTCTTAGCTATCCTTCAGTCACACCTTGGGTTATGCCTATGCATTAAAGACGCTGCAAGCCCTGATATTCCTCTGGAAACAGAAAAGTATAAGCATAGTTGCTAACAACTTCATAACAAAATATTACAGCAGAAAAACAATTTGGTGCTGAAATTAACGGTGGGAACTGAAACACCAAACCCAAACAAAACATCACTCAGTGTAGACCAGGAATAGTAAACCTTTTTTAAAAGAAATTACACTCATATGCAAGAAACCCACAGTAAATAGCTGTAAAAAAGCCTGACCTTTGTGGTTTAGTGAAATTTTCCCAAAGAGCGAGTGACTGATAAATCTCTCTCTTACTTTTGATGTCACATAATGTCTACCATCATTTCATGTAGCAACTCTTGGACTCTTACTAACGTTTTAGCGTCGGATACACATCACCAATTCTGCAAGCTACGCCTGCAGGTGTGCTTTTCAAGAGAAGCACTGCAGTTTTTTTGAGGCATTTTGCGTTCAACTACAACCTTGGGGTTACACAGAGCTTTTCTTTATCCTCCTTGACAGCAGCATGGCACAGGCTGCTTAACATCAGCATTTTTGATCACACTTTTGACTGACAATATAAATGACTACACAAGATCATACCGAAGATAAAAAAAAATAATCATTTTTGCTTGCCTTATTTCCAGACTGGAATGATTTCCTGGCCTAGTCCAGTTACATCAGCAGTAACAAGTGGCAGGACCAGGGACATCTTAGACAACAACGCTGCAGAAATCGAGATCCATCCAACTTAGTTGTTCACTCTCTCAGATTCCCTTTCCCTTATTCAGATTTGAGACAGACATCTGAAGTAATTATTGGATCAGAGCTGAAGATCGTAGTCAGAAAAGATCCCTTGGGATTTGGCTGATACAAAAGTAACATGATAAAGAACACAGATTTTATGATGGTCATTCAGGATTTCAAAGTTATTCCCAAGTGTCTTTTCTGGATAGCTACAGTGAATTTGGTGTCTAATGGTATATTTAACAGCTTATATTGCACTTAAGTGAGTTATATACAGTAATTTCACTTCCTATCATTTTCTTTAAGTCTTCCTCAAACCAAGCAGTTCTGTGCAGCTTTTTGACACTGCTCAGTCTTCTCCATCTCATTCATTCCAGACCTTCTGGAATTCCTGACACATAGCATATATTATTGACCTTCCTTAGTCAAATGTTTAATCCACTGTACTTTGGTTGAGGCCAGCCTATACCCTTCACACATTTGTTTTCAATCTAGTTAAAGTTCTTTGCTTCAAAGCATCATTTGTGATCTGAACTTGAGAGAAGACAGCAGTCCCATACTTTCTGCATACATTTCTCAGTGTCACTGTGTCGCAGCAGAAACTCAGTACATAGTAACAGTTAAACAAATTACAAGTTTCTACTCAAGAACATAAAACTGTTACAAAAACAAAGCATGTGGAGATTAGACTTCTACAACAGCCAGTCTTGCTCTAATTTTACAGCTGATATTTCAATAAAGAGATCTTAGTAAACCTGCTAGTGCCTCAGGTCTGTTCAAAGAATGAAGTCCCTATTTAGGATGATCAGCAGATCTCAAACCAATTCTTTGGTGCTAAGTCAAGAAACACTTAGGAGAGGAATCAGCCTTCCAAATCAGAAGTTGGGCCTTTGTTCCAAATCAGAATTAAATCTTCCAGATAACCTACACACAAATCTTCTCAAGCTGGCCCACTCTGTTGTATTGCTAAATTCATCAGAGTCTGAAATATCTGGTATGACCTTTATAGAAAGAAACAGCAGAAACCCCTCACAATTTTGAGTGCTGCTTTGCTAGAAGCTTCAGCTTTTAAGATCAGGGTCACTGTCCACTTATATTCAAAGCAACTCTTTTTGTAACTTCTTAGGTGTTCTTTCAGAGCAAAATCTCAGAAATGGATTCCCTAGTCCATGGCTAGGAATGGCCAGAAGCACAGTCATATAAACAGTGAAGGAATTTGATGCAAACTGAGCTTCTGCAGGCTACACCCTAATCATCTGATACTAAGGGATTAAAAGCCTACAGTAGCACTAACAACTATTCAAAGCTGGTTTATGTCCCTGACACTTCATAAATATCTTCCCTTAAGGTCATTTTTTTCTCCTACAGAATTCTTCATACATAAGTTTCTCTAAGAGAAAAAGACTATCATGCACAAGTAATGAACAAAGTGTGGCATGAAGAGTAAACAGTAAATTGCTGATGACTGTGTGTGCAAGAAGTATTAATAACTACTTCATGTGAATGCCTTGTTTCCCACTACTGTCAATTTTATATCTTAAATACGATGAAGATTATTTAAAATATAGTCAACTTAAAAAAATTGGTTTTGACACCAGAAATATTTCTAAGATCAAGAATATTAGACTTCTAGAACATATTGCAGCAACCACACATTTTTATAAAACCACAGCAATAATAACAAAGGTATGAGCGAAGGAAATCAGACACTAAAACAAAATACAGTGGGATACTAGAGCAAGTGTTGCAAAACAACTTGCATTATTTCTTCTTTTGCCAAAGAAGCCAAGCTAAAGAAGAATTGCAGTTTTACCTGGGTTTATTACATATGTACAGAGCTGAACACTACAAATTAAAATACAAGCAGAGAAACTATACTTAATCACATTAAAATCATAGCCAAGAAGATCAGCAGCAGTTTTAACAAAAGCAATTCAAACCCCAAGAGAAGGTTCCTTTCATTTAAAGGGAAAAAGAACAGCACACTGGAAAACTACGGCTGCAGAGAAACCTGCAAAATCCACAGCTACAAAATAAACACTGCATTCAGTATCCTAGTGACTTCAGTATTTTAAATACTTGTTTACATTAGTGTTCAGTAAGTAATTCAATTAAATATAGTAGCAGTTGAATACATGGAACACTCCAAGAGTAGCCGAGTCAAAAACCCAATATTTTTCAAAATAGCACATAGTTTAATGCTGCCTTTATCTCTGAACTGCTAATTACCTCTATACAAATACTTACATAACAGAAAACATGCAATATCTCATTTTTCAATAGTGATACAATCACAAAACATATTTTTAAGGAAGCTGCATTATCAAATCTGCAAAAAAAGTTTAGCATAGGGTTTATAGTTCCAGACAAATGGCTCCTTACTAGTCTCAGAATAGTATGACCTGTGATGCAGGGAATAAAAAAAAACTTCAGTGTGCTATCTTGGGTTTTGTTAACATTTATTTGATGCAAGTATTTCTACAGATATTTGACTATGTCAAGTATTTAAAAATCTCTCTTCATGCATTGAGAAGTCTGAAATGGTCTTTCATAAATATCTTGAACACAGTGTAAAGATTTTACATGTTCGTGGATTAACCTACAGTTAATCTTATTACACAAAGAGCCAACATTTTCAAGAATGAGTGCTAAACCTGTAACACTAAATAAGCTCATTTAAAAAGCAACCCTGAAATTCTTTTTACTCCTGCACCCATTTTAAAGTCACCAATAATCACTAGTCAGACTGCAGAATGTGTCTACCAGCAGACTTCTGAATATGCATAATGCCAATAAAGTTAATTACATTTAAAAAATAGTAGCCTATGTGCAATTAAGATTCTGGCAACATTTTAATGCAAAAAAAAAAAAAAGTTTAAATATACTAACATCCTAGTCTTGGGATATCCAGTCAAGCTACGCAAAGAGATGTGTTTGTCCCTTGCATACTCCCAAATGTGGAAGTAGGATCAGAAACTGGATCTGGAAGAAAGGGTAAACAGCATATTAGTTAAATTCACAGAGGATACTATGTTCGGAGATGTTGCAAACATTAGTGAAGACATACATAAATGACCTAGAGAGAAAATAAAATTAGTTTGGAAACAAAAACATCTCATGAAAAATAACTCTAAACACTTAATGTAGAAGAACAAGGATAGTGGAAGAAAATGTAAAATGAAAGGAACCTAGAAGCAGTAACAGAGGACAGTCAGCTAAATATTTGCATTGAATGGCAGTCTGGAGTTGCAGAGGCACCAAACAGGGCAGGGAAATTAAAGTTCTTTCTACAGTCTTTGAGCCAATAACAATAGCCATCTCTTTGCACAATTGCCAGGACTGAAAAATTCTCCTTCACTCTGAGCAAGTGGAAAGCTCCTCTCAATGGCAAATCAAGTTCTGCAGGAGGTAGGGTTTAATTTTTTTTAAGCAAAGTTAACATACGGTTAGCATAAGCCTACGCAGCAGGCTCTTCCAGTACTTGTGCTGCTCACGGCTTTGTGCAGAACAGGAGGAAGCTAAGAAAATGAATCCATTTTTACAGGTGCAACTCAACCTTGTATTGTTCAGATTTATTCCTGTGGTCCTTGAGAAAAGAAACCAAAATAGCTAGTTCAACTACTAAAAAGGAAGAATAATTAAAAAAAAATAAATCCTTCACCGTTTACTTTTTACGTTAAAATGTACTTTCCCAAGAATGACATCCACTCACCCAGCAAGGCAGATGTCAGCGCTATCCAGCTTTAATAGCAAAGATAACAGGAGGAAAGAATGCACTCTACCTCTAGAAAGGCTATAAGAGGATCCCCACCCACAGCAGACAAATGTTAATGTAAAAGCGTAAGTAACCAGCATACCTCTTCAAGGATTTTCAAGCTTTTCTTTTTCAGAAATACTTCTAGGCACAAACTAAGAACCATTTATTCTGATTCATTCCCAAATTAACAGAATATGCTAATTTTACAGGATTTGTTTCTCTCAGTAACAAGGCTTCCATGAGGCAATTACATAAAGGCTTTATACTCATGGCAGGACACAGACCAAAAATAAAAAGACAAAAACCCACCCCAAACCAAAAGGTACAACATTTTAACAGAAGCCATCTTTCTGCCTATCATGTTGCTGAATCTTAGGAGAAGCTCCAGCATGGAGACACATGCTCCATTTTATGCATCCCATCACAAGAAAACAGGAGACTGAAGGTTTTCCCTCCGCTAGACAGGTGCTAAACTATGTGATTTCTGAAATAAGTCATCCTTTGAACATCTACAGCTGGTGCTTGTGGTGTGATGGCAAGAACAAAACAGCTCCTACCAGTTTGCCTCATCTTTAATAGAAACTGGTTAGCCCTGCATATTTCAGTGGAGATTTAGACAACAGATTGCCATGCATCCCTCAAGCCAAAGGCACATGAAATGCAGCTTTTATGGGTTTTAAAGCAGTTTAAACTATAAAGACAGTACAGAACCAAGAATCACATCATCTCATTGACGAATTCAATGCAATTCAGAAAGATGCAATGCTTCGGACATAACAAAAGTTAATCTTTGCTTTTTGCGCCAGAGGACACTGGCAAAGTATCTCTGTAATCTTTTGCTGCTTTTGTAAGATCAGTGCTAGCATGAGGCAAGACTCATAGAGGCAAACTCCAATCAAGCCTACAGATTCAAAGCACAGTCTCCTGAGCAGATCTTTCAGTACCAACAACAGGTTTTGCAGCCCTTCCCTTCTCTACTCCATCACTCATTATTACTCATACACTGCATCAGTTACACCAGTACAAGTTCATGAGACTGCAGAAAGGATAAGTGATTTTGCACACACACCCCTCACTTTTCTCTTTTTTTTTTTTAAGCAGTAACTTCTACAAGTTCATCTGGCATGAGAATGGCTGCTCAGGGTTGAGAAAAGTTTAACTACCCCACAGTCCCAAATCCAATAATGGCTCAGTGGCAACAAAAGGGGTCGCCTTAAACAACGTCACCATGAAAAGCATGGCCAGCAAATGCCAGTATACATCTTTTCAGAAGTAGAAGCGTAGCTGCTGCTTAAAAGTCTGTTAAAGAACAGAGCCTGCAGTTACTCCAGTTTGTTGTATGTGTAACTGCACTGGACTTCTTTTAAGTGAAAAACATGACAGATGCGCATTACAGCAAAGATGCTGGAAAATCAAGGCCTGTTAGAATAGAAAGGAGATAGAGTTAACAATACTATGTGCTCTGTACATTTTGGCACAGTGTGCTGCAGAGAACAAATGAGACACACAGGAGCATGACAGACTCATGCTCCTGCCAGAGAGACCACCACACAGATCACATGGCTCAAATGGAAGGCAATGCCACCTACTGCTGAATGAGCAGACATGTTTTCTGGGAGTGGTTCTTATTCCAGCTCTCTCTCATTAACACAGAGCTGGTCTGACACAGCCCTATAGCACTCCCTGCTCAGCCATCAGGAGTTGCTGGCTGATGAATCTCAGATGAACTCAGCACAAGTGCTAACTGCCCTGAGCTCTACTTGTTTTTCCCCAGTGACTCCTGTTTGGGAGCAAGCCCTATGACAACTTTAAACCTTGTCTTAACACAAAATCCCTAAACCAGTAGTTGTGCCGAATATGCATCCTGACTAGCTGACCACATAACCCAGTCCAAACCTACACATTCCTCTGTGGTAGGGATTGTTTTTGCTGAAAATGGAAGATACTGCACTGGACCAAGAATGCTTCACACAGTTTGGTGTAATGAGAGGTTGAGGCTCAGGAGGTTCCCATGACTAGAAACCCACTGCCCCTATTGTTTGAGGGAACACTGCCCCCAAACAAGCTGTTTCAGCACCAGTCCATCTCTCCAACTGGCATCATAAACCTAAGGTGTATGGTACCCTAGCAGAGATTGTAGTCATTTCATTAAAGTCCAAATATGCAGATCACCCAAATAGGTAAAGAGAATCCTCCCTTTAGGCCAACATTCAAAAGTGTATTGACTCTAGCTCAAATGGAGAATTTAGACTACCATTATGTCATAGGAACCAGAGCAAAGAAAATACTAATGAGAACCACTACTAGGGGGATATAAAGATAGATTCAGCTGGTTTCATCCCTGAAACCCACTTTTTGCTAACAGTAACTAGTGATGACCCTAATGTCCCCATCAGTTTCTCTTTTAACTTCCTGCTAATTTTATGAAAAACAAACACATTGGATAAAGATTTTTATCTGCTCAAGACTTACTGCAACTTGAGGCAAATTCACTAGCAAGGCAGCATCAAGAGTAGAATGAGGCTTGCCTGACTCAAGTGCATTAAAGGAGGGTGATAAAAATTAAACAGCAGTAAAACGCATGTGCATGCAAAATGTATGACTGCATAATATACTGTGCAAAAATTGTTAATTATGAGAAGCAGAGTAAGAAGACTCAAAATTCTACAATTCACTTATTCCAAGTCACTAGAAGGCAGATTACAGCAACCTGAACGTTACTGTAACAGGGAAGTTCATTCTTTGAAGACATTAGCATGTCTTCAGTGTTTTGAAGCTATGATTACTGATCACCTGGCACTTTAATCCATGATAAATCCACCTCTCCACTGAAAGAGCTGATCCCACTCATCCTCGGCCCCCCCGCCCCCAGATGCTCACTCGTGACACAACAAGATGGTTCAGGAATCAGTTTCCTGATCCAACCCAGCACCCATTTACACAAAGTAAGGGCAGTGGCACAAAGGGGGTGGTATGATCACCCTTCTCCTGCAGCATTTTAGATCTATATAAGAGTAAAAACTGCTGTATAACCATGAACTGTCTTTTTATAAGGAAATTTACTTCTACTGCTATGCACCCCTTGGACATGTATTGTATTTACCTGTGGTGGAACCAAGATCTTTCCTGAATAATCTTATATATTGGTCAGCATTAAACAACTATACTCTCCCATACTGCTCATTTACGTTAAATGACATACAATAGTGATTTCTCAGAAATTACTCTAAGAATTACTGCCCAAACCTGCACCTACTCTAAATGTAACACAAAGCTGGAGTTTGGCAAGGTCTGTAAAGTGGACTTACAGTTTCTTCAAAAGCAGGGTGAAATGCTTTAGTACAGATGCTCTAGCATAACCTCTCCTTTATTTTAGAAAGAAAGAAAGTCTACTTAATGTTTCCTATAGCATCTTCTACACACAATAGACATCACTTTTAGGATATATAAACTATAATCAATATATTTCAATATTTTTTACCAAAATAGTGATATTGCAAAGAGTAATTTCATGTCTTTTCAGAAACCTGACCCTCTAGAAACTTGCTTAATGTGATGCAACACAGTTTTAAAAAAATAGATAGCATAATGTTTAACTTAATTTTGGACAAATAATAACTCATGGCTCAAAAGCCAACAGTAAATTCATTAGATATTCCTGAGGACCATTTTCTAATGTTAATTTCCGTAAAAGAAAAATTCAGAGAACCTATCTAGGCACATCTCTGTGGTGTCCTAACCTTTAATTCTTCAACTGAAAACAGTAAATTTTCAGAATAGCTTTTCCATGGTGACTTCTATTTGACTTTTTAAGTTTAAAACAACAACAACAACACCAAACCCAAACAAACTAAAATTTAAAAAAAACCCAACAACAAAACAAACAAATAAAAAAGCAAAGCAAACCCACCAGAACCTGTCTGCCTTCTCCCACCAGTGGTTCCCCAAACAGTATTCCCTCAAGTTTCACATTAGAACTTTAATAAGCAAAGGCTTCAAAAGAATACACTTTTCGCTCTGATGGGATGATCAGGTAGTTAGTTACCTGCAACTGTTTTTTCCCCTAAAGTGGGAAATATTTTGCCCATTCCTCAAAAATGCTTTAAGAGGTATTTGGAGGAGTTTAGTCTTTATACAGCTATTAAAGTTTATCATCTCCTTTTCTAAAAGCATTCTTTGTGAAGTTTGACCCTCATTTATGCTAAATCTGCATTTTCAAGAGGCCTAGTTTTGAAGAGATACTCATTCTCCTTCATTGGTTCCAAGAAGAAAAACTCTTAGATATTTCAAGGCTATGACATCCTGTTAGTTCATTTTCATCTCTACCTCCCTTCAGACTGAACTAACAGGGAAGAGCAACCTGAGTTAAAGAATGCCTTACCAAGGAGTTTGAAAGCCCACAGAGAAGTACTTTACATGTCATTTTGAAAACAAGAGTAAGCTTATGACCTTCTGTGAGGTCATCTGAAGCAAGAGATCAATTTCCTAAGACCACCTGATGCATGCTGCTTTAGACCCTAGCCCTACATGAGTGTGGACTGACAGCAGCGAGTGAGGCAGTTATTGCACTAACAGCCAAAGTACATTTGCACGCTGGCTGCCATGCTGACAGGAAGCAGGAATTAGTCCTCAGGAGAGCCTCACTTGTCACACATAACCACAAGGTGCTCCAGCAGGCACCGGTGTCCTTTCGCAGCCATTGAGAACAAATGATTCCTAGCTCAGAGGCACAAGACACCCCTTACAGGGATTCCTCCACACACCCACATCCATGGCTCTCGTTCCGGCCCACTCACAGCCTCCGTTGTGACTTCTAGGACTTCTCATTAGAGTCAAGGCCTATTAAACCTTGACTTAATGACCCAGCTTAGAAACAGACCAAATACAGCTGCACCGGCAAAACTATGGGGCAGCAAACCACTGTTCAGAGTATGATTTATTTATTAAAGAAATTTTTGACACCACCAACAGAATCTCTAAAGTATGCAATAAATTCAGCATTCTCAACCCTTCGAGTCTGCTAGTACAAACCAACTCAGAAATTAGCTGTGTGCTGCTTACCAGCAAGATTATGAAGACCCCCTCCTAGGCAGCATCATGGCATGCTGACAGCGAAGATCCATCTGCCTCAAAGATGAGATCTGAGGATTGCTCATCTCTTTCCTCTAACTGAATAAGAAAGAACTATTCTTATTCCCTTACAGCAGTGCAAAGCTCTCCAACTTCCAGACAACAGAAAGACAGACAAGAAGGACCATCAAGAAGGATATAGGGTTGGGATGCTGAAATGCCCATGAACATGATAAGCAGAAGGTGCCGATTTCCTGGGGAAAAGTGTTTTTGCATAGACTTTTTTTAAAGTAGGTTTAGTAGTTTTAGTCCTGAGAGGGGGAAAAAAAGTTTCCAAGAATAACTGCTTACTTTCTGAAGTTTGTGAGGTGTCATCACAAGTGCATTTAGCTGCTAAAGTTCATCACCATGCCAGTAAGTATAGACCAAAGCAGCTGTGATTGACTTCTTGATACATGACTTCCTCTCAAGCATCTCCCATTATATACCAAGCTGCGTAAGGCAATTCCTATCCTAGGGCCAGGACCAGTCCTTGGGCTACGAGGAGTTGAGAAAATGTAAAACCCTATCTGTCGTTCTTATTTGGAGCACAGAATTCACTTCAAAGTACAAGCAGCAGAAAGATACAAATTCAAGATTAGTCACAGGAAAACAGATGATTTAGGAACAAGAACCAATCTGTCATAGGCAAGGAGTGCAGGCTCTGTGGCAAAGGCAACTACAGTTCTGCAACATCTTTAACTTATGAAGTAAAATTTTAATCTAATTTTAAACTGGGTAACTTGCTGAGTAGAATAACCTCTGAACTGTATTCAATTTTGTACTGTTAGCATGCTCAAATTGTGACCTCAACTATAGTTCTAGCAAAAAAAGAGTGAGGTGGACAGTGGTCAGGAGGGAGACTATTTGGGTTTTGATACTTAGAACAGCAGTGCACCAAGGGATTACCAAACAGCTTAGTGTCCATCCCATACTTCAAACACCTTCTAGTCATTAAAATAAATAAATCCATGTCCTCTTGAGAACCGAAAGGTGGTTCACCTGTTGTTTAGAGCATCTGCCAATGCACCGCATGGAGACTGCATCAGTTTACACTCAAGCCTGCATATTCAAAGTTCCTGTCACAACCAAGTAAGGGAGGAATGCAATGAGATCTTTAGATCTAACACAAACTAGCAGAAGTTTGGTCTTCACAGCAAGATTCTTGAAAGGGAAAATACAGAAGCTCTGCATATAGGGAGTACCGTTCTATACACAGACCTACTTAACACCACTCTAACCTTTTCCCAGAAGTCAGCTTTCAACTTGAAGTTTTCCAGGCTTAGTATCCTCCATGATATCCATTTTTAGATAAAATATACTTTTAAATAGTGAGGAATGAGAAGAGGAAGGAAAGATAATCAATCCTAATCTAATGGATCACCAAATACCACCTCAGACTCCTTAACACCCACAGCCACTTTGGAAAAGAAAAATAGCCCTCATTTAGAAATCATTTAGAGGAGTAATTTTCAAATTACAGAGTCCCGAAAAGCATAAAACCCCCATTGAATTTAAACTATTGGCAACAGCTTTGTTTTTCCACAGTTGCTTCTTGCCAACTTCAGGTTAAAAAACCCAGATTTAAGAGAGCCATGGCAAAACACAGTTCTTCTCTGTGTGGCCTATCTCACCTGAGCACTGAAGCCATTCATTCCCAAATGACTGCACATCACTCAAGAAAAACTGCAAAAGCAAGATCAAGGGATTAGAATTTGTGAGGAGTTTACAAAAATACTCCTGTAAGATACAAGAACTAGGTTCTCATAGCATCCTACCACACAGTTCCAGATGATTACATTTTTCTTACTTTGTATGAATGCACAAGGATTGACAAGGATGACAGAAAAGTATAAAAATCCAAGAGAAATGTGTAGAAAGTAGTTAGGCATTTTACCAGAAAGACCAAATTTGGTGTTATACTTGATACAGTTTTGCCCACCAAGTGTAAGTTAGAATGAACCAAACATTCATGGATATATTTCAGGGAAAAGCTACTTTCTCCCCTTTCAAGAGACTTCAACATTTCATTTTGACAAAGGCTCAGTGCACTTGTCTTACATGACACATTCTGAAGTACAGATACTCACCTAAACCTACTGTGTTGGTTTTGCTTGGCCCAGTTTTTGCTAGTGGGGCAGCCCACAAAGATGGCTCCTGTGTGAAGCTTCTCGAAGCTTTCACCATGTCCAGCAGAGCCAATCCCTGATGGCTCTAAAGATGAGGGACATGCTGCTGGCCAAGGCTGGGCCAATTAGAGATGCTGGTTACGCCTCTGTGACAACATATTTAAGAAGAAATCAAACAATGGGTGGACACACTTCTTTTGAGCCAGAGGAGGAGGTGAGAATATGTGAGGGAAAACAACATGTAGACACCAAGGTCAGTGGAGAAGGTAGGGGAGGGCATGCTCCAGGCACCAGAGCTGGGATTCCTCTGCAGGCCATGGTGATAGCCATGGTGAAGCAGGTTGTCCCCCTGCAGCTCATGGGGTCCACGGCAGATGCTGAGATCCACTTGCAGCCCGTGGGGAGGTGCCCCATGCCGGAGAGGGTGGATGCCTGGAGGAGGCTGTGCTCCAGTGGGAGTCCCAGTGGAGAGAGAGGCCTTGCACCTGAGATGGAACGGGGTGCTCCACACTGGAGTGGGTGGATGCCTGAAGGAGACTGTGGTCCAGCAGGAGTCCCAGTGAAGACAGAGGTCTTGCTCCCGAGATGGAACGGCCTGGCCTCGGAGGTCTGTATCCCATGGACGAGGGACCCCACACCTCAGCGGTTTTGGGAGCGCTGTCTGCCCTTGAGGGGAGCTCACGCTGCAGTAAGTTCAGGCGGGCTGCTGCATGTGAGACTGGGACCCACAGCTATGCAGAGGAAAGAACTCCTCTCCCTGAGCAGCTGAAGAAGACCTCAGTGATGAACTGACCTACCCTCCACCCATGCCTTTTCCCCCTGTGCTGCTGCTGGGAAGGAGGGAGGGGGTGAGCGGAGAAACGGTGTCTTTGAAGGTTTTAATTCACTTCTCATTTACTCCTCTGACTCTGTTAGCAATAAATCACTTCACAACTTTAAGTTCAGCCTGTTCTGCCCTGAGTGCATCTTCTTCTGGTTCCTTATCTCAACTCATGAGCCCTTTGTGTGTTAATTATTTTGCTCTCCTCTGCCAAACTGTGGCAGGGGAGAGTGAATGAGCAGATGTTGTGAGTGCCTGGCATTTGGCCAGGGTCAAACCACAGCACCTATGTATAACTAATACTTCACGCTTAGTTTTACCCTCACACTTCTCCATCCTTCAGTCAATCTTTTAATATTTTGAAAGATAGTAAGGTACAGTATATGGAGATAAAGAATAACTACTAAGGTCACTGAAACTTTCCATTTTCAGTTGAATAAGAGCACAACTTTTCCAAAGGACATTTAAAACCAGCAACAGACACTCCTCCTACTTAGCAATGAGGACAATTAGATCAAGAAATGATCACTGACACAGAAGTGCAGCTGTTGGGGTTTTCTTTAAGAAAAGTTTTTTCACTGCTCGTTTGGAAATTAACAGTCAGATGGCTTTTTTCTTCATAAGATAAAAGTACGACCCTTGAGAGGAACCCCACAAGAGAGATTCTGGTATCATATAAAATTAAGTTTCACTAATGACTTTAAAATAAAAGAGAAAGCTAGGGAAAAGGTAGCAATGCCCCTCCTGTTCTGAAGGATGTAAATGGAATCACTGCTTTAAGAAGATTGCTTTTAAGTTTTTTTCGATCAGAAAAGGAAATTACCTCCATGCTTTCCTATTCTCTTGCTTTTGCAGAGTAAATGGAAGCATCCACCTCTGCAAAGATTTTCTTTATGCAAAGGATACAACAGCATGTTTTCAGAAAACAGACATTTTCAGCATCTAAAGACCATGATAAAGCATCACCTAGAAAGCAGCTCTTGTCATTTTTGCCACAATCACAAATTAACCCAGGAGATGACCAAACTTGAGACAAGGTCTGTTGTAACACTACCTTATCTTCAACTATTCACAACGAGGACAAAATAACTGCGAAAGAAGCCAAGAAGTAAGCCAGGTTGCTATTTAAACCAAAGCAAATCTGTTTTCTGCATTCCAATATATAAAAATATTTCTCCAGATGCCCAAGACTATAGGACAAGACACAGGCTGAGAGGACTCTTTCAACCACAAGATTCCCCATCTGAAGTGCATAAGCACATTACTCTGACTATCTGTGACAAAGTTTCAAAACTGACCTGCAAGTTAGTCTGCACAGGCAGACCACCAAAGAGCTTTGTGCGTATGAATTGCTGTGGAGAGTTTTAACAGCTGCAGGACTAGCCTGTCCTTGCAAGTCTGCAGGCTGAACTCAAAAGTCTACTACACAAGTAACATAGCAAGCTGCCTCCTACCACATACACACAGCAGCAAAGGGAGCCAAACAGCACATTGCTACAGATAAATTAAAGACACTACTACATGCACAGGAGCACAGGGTGAGGAGCCTCAGTGCAAAGAACTGGCCTTGAAGTATTAAGAGTGGGGAATTGCAGGCTGTGGGCTGAAACTTTCAAATCCTTTTGTTAGTTCAACCAACAAAAAAAGAAATAAAGAAATGGAGAACTATGACTCTTGACTACCTGTTCCTCTTCCTATTCTGGCAGTTACTCCATTTTCAAAACAACTGCCACCCCTGCAGCAGCAGAGGGCAAAGGACCACATCAGATGGACTCATCTCTCCAGTTACACAGTGAAACACCTGTACTCTAAGTGTATGCAAAAAACATTCAAAGACAACCAGGAAAGTTTTCATTAATAAACTCAGCTCAAGAGTTAAGATTGTTTGGTGGCCTCAGATGTCTTTCCACACTGCTGGATTCAGCTTCTGAAAGCTTCCTTTGTTAATGAATACTAGGCTCTTGTCCAGTTCTCTTTTCTCCCCCTCTACTCCCTCCCATAAAATATCACGGTCCTCAGGGCATAAGGAACATCCTTTGTCTTCCTGCAAGTCTTCCCCGTGCAGCCACTTTGCCACCCCTCCTAGAAAATGCAAGAGGAGTACCATCTTTTCTCTTCTCTGAAAGAAGAGTGGAAAAAACAGATGGAGATATCATCTAATAGCAATTTCACTACAGAGGAAGTGGTGTCCTCCAGAAATGTTGCAAAATCATAACCTCCACTTCATCTTTCATGTGCCAGCAGCATTGATGTGTAACTCAAATCTCCTACTAAGCTTTCAGAGTTCAAATTTTTGTCAACTCATCAGAAAGAGCTTATGATACTACACACAACATACAAGGTAAACCAAAACTGAGGTAAAATGTAAATGACTCAAAGACATCCAGAGAAATAACAGTAAGGCATTCTTCAAGAGAAAAAGAAAGCAGCTGAAGCTCTCATTTCCCAAAATGGCCACATATATTTATCAGAGAGAAATGAGAAACCCCAGAGGCCTGCAGAGATATTGGGGAGAGGTGGTATAAAGCTGCCAACTTATTAAAAGAGGAACTGGTTGGGAAAGCAAAGCCCACAGAGTTCATTATCAGGGAGAGAGCATGAAGAAGGAGATTGCTTCAATCTTCCTGCTTCTGTAAAGAACATGAAGCACATGAAAATTAACACCTACTCAGTGAAAGACGGATTTTTGCACATGTGACAACACCAGCTAAATAGTCTCAACTCCTCATTCTCTGCCTCTCCATCCTCTGCAGATGTTGTAGAAAAAAAAGAATGTTTTCTACTCAGGTCTAGTCAGGGAACTGATTCACCAGGCTGCCACACATAGTTGTCCTAGAACAGAGGGGACTATTTAAGCCAGTTTAGACAGCACTACTGTCAAACATAACCACAGTCTGTAGCATGGTTACAAGAAACAAGATACAAACTAGAAGACTCCGTGCCTTTGGAATAGGCTATTCTACCTACTTCCCTTCCCCCCACAGATGCAACACCATGACTGTTTCAAATGTGCTCTTCTGCTCATCTCATTCCAAGATAGGATGACTCAGGTTACTAAGCAAGATCAGATTAGCTGGTTTTCCAGACTTCTGTCAGTTTAGTAAAAATAAGCACAAACATCCCTCTTAGCTAGAGGCAGACCCTAAATTGGCTCAGCCCATCCCATCCAACCCTGCCCTCAGAAAATCCCAAATGCTTTGTATTTCTCAGTTATAAATATCCATCCCAGTAACCTTTGAGAACCAAAGCCTCATCCTCTTAAGAGTGAAAACATATATACATAGAAGGGTGAGGAAGAGGATTGGAAAGTCCCCCGCAAAATACTGCAATAGTGTTTGCTCTGCCCCAACCTGTATGACAAGGCCAATTTTCTTTAATCCTATTAAATGCTTGTTTTTCCTCAAACCTTGCCTAAACTGACTTCTAAGAAGTATTCTCGTTGTGATTTTACAATAGCCATGAAAGAACACAAGTTCTCAGACAAAAACAAACCCCAAAAACTCCATAAAGACACATGACAGTACTTGCCTGAATGTACAATAGCCTAAGATGGCAGAGTGTTGACTCATGAAAGCACCATGCAATAAAGATTTTGACAACTGAGCATGTAAACTGGGATTTTTTATCACCCATTCTTAATCAAAGTGAAGTTATTGGACTTCTGTGCATAAGAGTATTTGGACTATCATCAACATATGTCCCGAACTGGTAAGAAATGGCTTAACATTTTGGAATAGTCCTTCAGATACTCTTTAAAAATAGTACTGCATCACAAAGCTGTAAATCTGTAATACATACATCCCAAAACAAATACTAAAAAGATTTTACTTAGGTGGATTTTGACTATTTTCCACATGCAGGGAATGGATTACTGTAATTAATTTTGGAAGTTCTATTAGAGCAGATGAATTCTGAATTCCATTACTTCTTAGTTAAAAAGTCCAAACCCCTATACTTCCTACAGGACAAATATATCCCAAAAAAGAAACCTCCCACCTTGCAAAGATTATTATTAGCCCACATAAAATACATTTTTGTTGAAATGCGAAACAAACCAAATGATTAGGCCTAGTCCAAAATTTCATGTTGTAGGCATCAGGAGATCTCAAGATGGTATATATCAAAGTGATTACCAAGAATTTTTTTGAGTATGCTTTTGATTGGTTGACATCGTCTCTGAAAGGACAGAAGTTGTTCTTCATTTGCAAGCAGGGAAACAAGGGCAAATCCAGAGCGATTTGTAGTAAATCCAAAGAGATATTTGGAACAGATCTAGATTCATTCCCCGCATTTCAACTTCTACTTTCTTCAGACACATACCATCCTTCCATGTACATTTAAAGTAAAGCTAAATATCAAGCTGTAAATTTTACTCCTTACAACTAAGGATTTTTATTTTTGAATGACAGTTGCCTCAATTTTTTCCTGGCATAACTTTGTTAAAAAAGGGTAATTCTCCTTCCCCCCATTCATACTGCCAACAGGCAGAAATGTTGGAGCATGGACCGGATCTTCTTGAACAAGCCTTCAGTTACTATACTGTAAAATTGCTGTACAATGGATTTATGATAATAAAAAACCCCCAAACAAGCTGCATCTACATTGCAAGCAGGTTGAGACAAGGCAAACAGTACCACTCACACGTTTGCTGGGGACAAGGCTGGGGGTGTATCTAAAACAATTACCAGTATAGAACAGCCTTATACTTAAACTTTAACTTGCTTTTTATTATTATTTTTCAGCAACATCACAGCTATAATAAGCTTTCTCATTTTGGAACAAAGAAATACAATCTGACCTTTGAACTAGAACTACGTTAAAACACTTGGAGACTTAAGCCTACTTCCAAAACAAGATAACACGGCTAACTGTTTGGAAACAGCAGCTAAGTCATATCACACACAGGCTGGAGCTATACAGGAATCATAATCAAGATAAGAAAAGTACTAAAGATTTCAAAATTATTCAACTGCTGTACACCTTCTCTTGATGATTATTAGCTTCTAACACTTCCTGATGTATCATATTTCTTCCTCAGAATCCACACTTCAATCCTAAGAGTCCAAGGTCACAGAAGACCACCACTATACAACGAACTAAAAAGAAAGAGATCAGGTGTTTAGGTTGCAGTATTTCATCAGCAATAATTTTTTAAAAAAGGAAATTACTTCAGCTTATTTTGACAGCGTAAGAGGAGAATCAACAGCTAAGCAGCATTTCAATGAAACACTGGCAGAGCTCAAGACGGTAGGAAATCTTATGAGAATGTTACAGGTTTTCCATTGAAATCATCATCTTGCTCCCAAAACTAGGATCACTGCTGAAGAGCTGTGAACCATTTCCTCCCTGCCCCCACACCCCCAACACAGACTGTAATTAAGTCAGGGATTCTCCAAGAGTACGGCTAATATTTAACAAAAGGCCAAGCATCACCAGCTAGTAGAAATGCATGCGATCACCTCAAACTACTACTCCAGTGACCACGCAGCATTGCCATGCTGTTACTGCCTGTATAAAAGGTGTCAGGAGGGTTTCAGGGATACGTGGGTTATTTCCTCCCTCAAACTCCCTATTCCTTAGCAGATCCGATCTCATCAACCATTTCAAATTCAGCAAGTGTCTGAACAGAAGATGACTGGAGGCTGGGAGAGGGGGGAAAAAAATTAAATCACCACATGCATTTGTCTCTAGATATCTGCTTTTGTCCATTAAAAAGATGTTAACACTGAAGATTGGTACAGAGAACACATATGTCAGCATCAAATAGTTATCATCTGGCACATTGTGTCTCTACAGAGTCCTAACCAGGCGCCAGTCTCAGCTACCCCTGCTCTGTGGTTCTACAGCCCCATTACATCTCTCTTAGCAAGAGGTTAGACACCACACTTCCTTCCACTTCCAGACCATGACAGGCTGCTCCCCTAAATTTCATCACTGATCAACAGAACTGCTCGTAGACCTGTGCTCCATCAGCCTCTCCACCTCCCTCCCCACAACCAAGGTATGAAATCCACAACAGTGAAGGAAGATTTCAGCCAGATCAGTTCCCTGAACTATCTCCCACAAAAAGCCACACTGGAACAACCAAAGATGCAACTCTGTGACAGTTCAACCTGATCTATATCTCTGCTGCTGTGCTCTCACTCTTTTCCTTTCCATCAGCTTTGCATTCTCACAATCTTCCTTGTGCTAGTGTTGGTATTTGCTTGACCTGACAGTCAGCCAGTTCAGGGAGCTACACCAGCAGAAAATTATTCTACTCCCTCCAAAAGATGTTTTGTGCTAGTACAGCTCCCCTGAACAGGCTCCTTGTGGGCAAGTGATCTGTCAGCCCCTCTGTGGTTTTGCTCCCTTAAGAGCAGAGGCTTAGTTTGACAGATTGCCATGAACCCCCAGACCAAAGGTGCAGCCAACTGAAGACGCAAGAAACTAGGGGAAAGTGAATTCCTTAAGCCATTTTTATTGCCAAATGCTCTAGTTCAAACCACAGGTATATTTTTTCTGAATGCCACATGGTGTGTTCTTGGAATGACTTTTCAGGGAATGATGTTAACACAGAAAATCCCACACACTTCATTTACTTTCAGAACTAAATATGAATGAGTATTTCTGAAGTAACAAGAAAGATTTTCCCATACTGATACACAAATATTGGAAAGCAGAGTATTTATTACAGGAAAAAATTCTCAAAGACTTCCACAAACAGCCAAGGCGAAACACAATGTTACATCATTTAACAGCCTACTTCCACATCTCAGGAAACACTGCCAAAATCCACTTAAAAAGATGACAGAGGTGTATTTAGGGCCAGTGGTTAAAATCATAACATAATTTCAGCTGGACATGTTGGGCTAGTGCAATAAACCTCTTATAATTCTATAAAATTATGAAAACAAAAAAAGTAACAATTAACACATCTACATGATCCAACAATTTATGCAAGATTCATACTAGGAACGAGACAGGTCCTGAGACCTCATAAAGCTGATCAATTTGAAGCTGAAACTATTTACGACATAGTGCCATCAAGATAAAAGTCACAGAGCACTATTACACTTTGGACTTTATTTTTTTTTAAAATGGTTTTGTACTTTACCTCCAAAAAAACCACAGTCAACTCTGTGCTTAACAGTGTTCACAGTATCTTTTGTTAAACACACACAGACAGACTTTCAGAGAGGGAAATCTTTCAGAGGAACAAAACGTATCAAATTTAGGTATGAGGAAGAGATATGGAAGGGACAAGGGGAGAAAGCAACTTCACCAGAAGCTGGCAATTTAAATGGCTTTAGGGAAATGGAACAGCATGTGTATTAATGGGGGTGGAGGTAGGGTGTTTGTTTTAAGATTCAGCACTTAGAGTTGCTAAGAACTTCAATAATGTAGTGTTTTCCTTGAGCCTGCAGATGACACAAACTCCTCTAGCTACCCAGGATTTTCCCAAAGAGCAGCATAATGAACAGACACAATTCTTAGATTTCAACCCCAACACAAGATCTTCAACAGTAGCTTTTGGGGTTTTTCTTTCTTTTTTTTTTTTTCCCCCTCCACATTTACTCCTCACAGCTATCTAGTTAAACTCCAAGCAGCAGGACAGCTCCACTGGAGGATCCAAGGACCCAGTCCAAAAGCAGCAGGGACTGAAAGGAACACAAGATTACATTCTGCACGTAGGGAGTTTAGAAAGAACTAGAACAGCTGAACCCTAGCAGCCTGAGGTAAGAAGAGACGAGAAAAGGAGATAGAAGTAAAATAAATCTGGTTCAAGAAGAGGTGGAAATCAATGAAATGTAGCAGAGATAGAATCAAAATAAAATCCCACAAACTGAATCTAGAAATATCAATTATTTGTTGGAAAGAAAACCCAGCACTTTTATGTAATGTGAGTTTCTCAGGAACATATTGCCCTTCAATCATTTTATGCATAAAACAAGTTAATTTCTTGAATTAATCTTAAGTTAACAAGCATCTAGAGCACACTTTTATATTACAGAAATTGAAACATTTAGATGAAGCCAAAAATATACACAATAGCACTTACACACCCAGGTGTAACCAAAAATGGTGTTTCAAATCCCTGATAATGAACTGGGATGCTGAGCTAACTGACAATAAGAGGTTTAACTCTGCACACAAGGAACTAAAG
This sequence comes from Dasyornis broadbenti, assembly GCA_013397935.1. Taxonomy (NCBI): domain Eukaryota; kingdom Metazoa; phylum Chordata; class Aves; order Passeriformes; family Dasyornithidae; genus Dasyornis; species Dasyornis broadbenti. Next base: position 4,768,692 of record VZRN01001324.1, read on the forward strand.
TGAATCTGTGACTGTTATTACAGATTACCTATGCTGAGCAGTCACTGACAGATTATGGCCATATTTGCATATTTAAAAATAAAACGAGGATTTGTGCTCAATTACAAACAGGAGGCCAAACAAGATGAGACATACCAATGTTCTAGACAGGGATTTTTAAAATTACCCTGCAAGTACACAGTCTACTGTTGTCAGACCTTTTTTCTTTGGAGACACACTGAATTACCGGCCTAGAGCTGACATTTACGTGTATATTGGGACCCATAGAAAAGGTCTCAATTTCTTGCTAGAGAAAGAGAAAAGGACAAAATCTGTATTTTGAATGGAAAAAGTTACCCGAGATGAAAAGGACTTCCTCTTCAAAACCCCAAACATTCGATTGCAAGAAGGCTACCCAACAAGAAACGCGCGAAGGAGAGGAGGAGGGGAAAAAAAAAGGAGGTGGGGGAGAAGAGAAAAGCAATTACACATCCTTTTAACCCCGAGGCCCCGCTCTGGATTCACGGCATCAATCCGGCACCGCGAT
>VZRN01001325.1:0-17730 GCA_013397935.1 Dasyornis broadbenti
CCCCGCCGCCCCCGCCCCACTCCAGTCCTGCCAAACGGCAACAATGGGAGGGAGCAGGACCCCCTCCGGCTGCTTTGCCCTCGTGTGCTCCCTTCCCTTCCCTTCCCGGGGAGCCCTCGGTACGCGGGGCCTCCGCCCTTCCCGCAACAGCGAGGGGCTGCTGCTGCCTTCCTGCAAAAAACGGGGTCCAGCCAGTACCTGGCTGAATTCCCATCTTCATTCTGTGGTGCGGTACCATATTCCTGATCCACTCACTACATTGCAAGGAAGAGAGGTATCACTCAGTGACACAAAACTACAGGGGTACGGTCCAGATACTTCACAAGACCAGAGCCACAAGCCAAAGATCAATCATAGATCTTTGACATGATTTCATGCGTTACAGAATCACTGGGTCAATTAGGTTGGAAAACACCTCTGAGATCAAGTCCAGCCTTAAGTGCCATGTCCAACCTTTCCTTAAACACTTTCAAAGGAAAGTGACTCCACCACCTCTCTGGGCAGTCCATTCCAATGTCTAATCATCCTTATTGTGACGAAATTCCTCACAATGTCCAACCTCAACCTCCCGTGGCAGTTTAAGACTGTATCTTCTTGTCCTGTCACTGCCTGGGAGAAGAGACCCCACTGACCTCCGTTCAAGTAGTTGTAGAGGGTGATAATGTCACCTCTGCGCCTCCCCTTCCCCAGACTAAACACACCAGCTTCCCCAGCAACTCTTTAATTACTCTTTAATTAAAGTAGACAAGCTGGAAGAAAATACTATCATAACATTTCAATTGCAGAAAATGCAAAGGAAGCCGCAGGTGACAATAAATATTTCAGCTTTTTCAACTGGAGTTAGTTCTGATATTACATGCTTTGATGAAAACACTTTTCTTTAAAATAAAATAAATCACATTCCTGATCAATATCAAATGCAAGCTGGTCCGATACATCAGTAAATCACATCAATTGAAACCCCTTTGCCTGAAATTCTCAAAGTCGTGTAAGAGACAGAGCAGCCCAAGGCTCATCCAAAGCACAGAACCAAAGGATGATTTAGCTTGGAAGGGACCTCAGGGTCCCTCTGCTCAAAGTAGCCCTAACTTCAGTTTTAGATGAAGTAGCCCAGGGCCTCGTCGTGTATCACTTTTATATATCACTTAACTCTAATCATTTTTTGAAAACCTTGATTTTAGTATATTCTGTTTGCTATGATTGATCTTGGACAAAAACATAATCCTAATGGAACAGACAAACCCATCAGTATTTTATAACACACATTACAGTTTGGATTAAAATAGTATGTAAAACCACCACTAAGGCAATCAGTTGAAAGGAAACATGACCAGCTGGTAATTTTTAACTACTACTGGTTTCACACCTATCATAGGGTTTTCCATCCTTTGTGACAAGTCGTGAAAATAATGCAATAAAACTTTCTTAAACTGCTTGTTTAAGTTGATGGATCACAGCCCTGGCACTCACAGTTACCTTTGAAAACAGGTTTGTGACTTCAGGATGGCTATAGCCCTTCATTGTGACAGGAACAGAACTTACATTTTTGCTATTACACTTTTTTTTTTTTCTTTTTTTTTAAGTGAAAAAATTGAGATTAGGCCATAGTTCTCTACAGCTCTGGGAGCAAACGGTTCTTACTTTTGATCTCCATTGCCCCTGCTGGCTGGAATTCTGAAAAAGGTAAAATTAAGTATCTAGGTGGAATTTCACTGATTTTATGATAAGATGTTTTTGATGGTTAAGTACACTCAGGTCAGAATGGGAGTTTATCATGTTTTCTCACTGTACACCACGCACTTCTGTCTGGGTATTCTTGCTTTACTTTCTCCTTGCATTACTCAGAAGTGATCCAACAGGCTTGAAAATTACATGCCCATTTTTAAAAGTCAGGCTGCATAAAACCTGTAAATTGCTGGTCCTTTTATGTTTGAATGAATTACAAAGGGCATAAAAGACTTTTGTGTAAATGAATGTACAGTTCATTTACAGGTCAGTAGTACCTCTGCTGCCCATAATCACCTATGACAAACAAGGATTCCCTGTTGAATGTAGCGCCATAGATCTGCAATTGAATTTTCTAAACCATGGGGAAAACTGTTTGGCTTCTTCTGTTAACTGAGATCTAGACTGCTGGAGAAGCTGTAATTTTTAAGTGAGGAAAAAATTAACATTATCTTTGCTGTTGATGCATTAGTCTATGATAATTTTAACAAAAACAGACACACAAAAAATAGTGATAATGCCTCGGCTGCAGAATGACCAAGGCATTCACAACTGAAGAACTATATAACTGAAGAACTTACAGCTGCCACTGGTTACACCAGCAGTAGCAGAAAGCAGCAAAATGATTGGTCAGATTTACTGAGATTTACTGATTTACCTCAAACGTAGCAGCAGCACAAAGCAAAGATGTCATCTGACAAAACCAGCACTGATGCCTCTTTCCCAATAGTTCAGCTTAAACGAATAACAAAATGACCCATCTGAAAAACAATTCTCCATACTGCCACCATGTCCAACTCATCCTGTGAATGAACTGGCTGAATACAGAAGTATTGCATTGCTTCGTATTCCTTCAGAATAATTTCCACTGAAATCTTTTGTGGAAAACAGTAGTGGAGAGTCAGGAATCAAACGACTGTAGTTAATGTTTTTAACTAGATCCTCCAAACTGCTGCAAGCTCATGGAAGGGCAAAATTGGCTGTTGGGACTCTGCTTGTCTGTGGGTTCTTTTGTCCTTTTTACAACTGTCTCTTGTTTCTGAGTAGTATAGAATGCATACCATCCAAAAGTTATGGGTATCAATATCCTGCATTTTACAGCTGGTTTTGGTTGCCACTCTCCCTTCTTGCTTAAAGCTAAAAATCTTTTTTCTCCTTACCCTTTCTAAGCAGCTGTTCCCAGATGGAGGAGACAGTGAGAACTCAGCAATTCCTATAAAAACATGAAAACTGATGTAATAAAAGTTTCTGATAACATGGTTAAAAATTGCCTACCAAATCTTTCTATTGCTCAGCACAAATTCGTTCTTGGACTAGGAAGCTGTATGTTCCACCCATAGTTCATATTTCTAGCACTGAATTCTTTCCCAAGAGGCTGACCTTAACTGCAAAAGAAATCATACAAACAGCTCACTTTGGGGCAGAAAGCATGCATCAGGCTGGTAGAGTATTCAGCTAAGTCAGACAATCATGACTATTGCAGTATCACAATATCGCAATAACTCAGTAACTCCTGTTACAGTCAGACACTGCCTACTATTAGGAAATGAGGATGCAGGGAACCAAGCAGACAATGTGCTAAAAGAGATCCCAGAACAGAACAGAATCCTCAATGTGAGGATCTTCTGGAACTTCTTCTGGCAGATACCTGAAGAAAGAAAACCAGATCTTTTGAAAGTACCCCCTTACATGAAATTGTCCCACTTCCCTGGGGATGGTATTATCTATGGGATCAGCACCAAGCATAAAATAGAGGAAGAACCATTTTGCAGCATCAAACCTTAAGAACAAATCTAACAAGTGTGAAAAGGATGTGGACACTCCCAGCAAGGGCATGAAAATTGCTGCCTGTGTCAGGGGTCAGAAAAATCCTGTTTTCATTGGATCTTCTGTATTATAACATGCCATAATTTCAAAAGATCCAGCCAGGCTCACGTGGAAGGTTATCAACTGACAAGAAAGTAACTTCAAGCCACAGAATTGAATTGATATTTCAATCAAATCTATCAATTGTTAAGAATACTCATCTTATTCAAAGCAACTGTGAAATCATTAGGCCTTGAGAAATGTGACCAAAAAATCTCGAAACACAGACTTCTCAAAGAAAAATCTGTATTACCAGTCCCATTTTATAGATGAGGGAACTTAAGCACCGAGTCGTAAAGATGCCTGCTTTTATGTCTTGCACACATGCTCAGGGCTAAACCAGTAATTAGATTTGGAGTCAGGAAAGACTCTGCCCCTTAGAAAGACAGGAAAAGACCCCTGTGTGCAGCACTTTTTGGTTTTAATTTGCTGCTTTCTGTAGAAACACACTCTGCTTCCTAAGGTCATCCAGACAGTACCAGTGGGTGCAAGCCTCCAGAACAATTCCACCCAACTGGCTGCTTCTCTCTCAGGAGCGGCAAAGAGCACACAGCAGGCTGTCCTGGCAGCCAGCTGCCTCCTGCTCTGGCCACACATTTATTGGCACTTCTGGAGTAGCTGCTGCTGTGTCCAGATGGGAAAGTGGAATTAGATGCATGAATTCTATTTTGACACTGGCAGCTACCATTTCTATATCCAGGTGCTTTGCAACAAGTCCTGAAACTGAGCATCCCGTCCTTACTGCTGACTAAGCCAAGACCTTCCAGAATCCCATGCAGTGCAGTGGCAAGAATGTTTCTCTCCTGCTCCCTTTTTTTGACACAGTGTCATGTTTGAGGTTTTTCTCAAAAATCTCAAGTCTGTCTCCAGATATTTGTGGACATTTTGAGGCTTGTAGAGCTCAGAGAGAAGGGAGTGAATGGTCTTGTGACCTTTCTGGATGACTTAATCTCTTCTACAGGAAATTGCACTTAATGACCAAAGAAGTTTAAGTCCTATATTCCTAGAGGCTCAAGTCAGCATCAGATGTAGGAGTATGTTATGGTGAAAAGGAAATGACTGAACTAAACCAAACAGCTATTATATGAAAATTACTTCTGATCACCATCAAATTAACAATTTTGTCAGTGATCCATGGATGCAAATCTTCGTATAATATTACCACTTCCCAGACCTCACAATTCTCTATATTGTAGAGAAGTCTCCTTCTACTGGCAGAAAATGTTTGCAGTCAAATGTCAACTCTGTATTTCTGTTTAGTTTTGTATCTGTTTATTCATATGAATATAATAAAGGAAGTTCTCTAAGATTATTCAACTTAGTGATGTGCCACCAAGCACACTCCTCCCTGCTCCAAAAGCATACCGAAGCGACTCAACCTGTGGCCACATGTTGTTTCTGAGAGAGCTGGGCAGGACTCTATCTTTCAGCACCAGTCTTCTGTTACACTGCATTTGGTGTAATATGAAACGGCACTTTTAGAGAAAAGTAGATTTATGATGCAAAGAAAATTAAAAATTGCATGGATGAGTCATTTTTCAATAAAAATTCTGTTGAACTAAAAATATTCTGAACCAACAACTGCATCCCCAAAGTTATCTATGTTTTATTCTTTAACAACAAGTGAATAACTTGTAATGTTCAATTTTAAAATAATGTATTTCTGTAGATAGAAATTTTATCTCAAACAGCTATTAAAAGTACAAACCAAGATCCTCATAATGCAGTTTGAATAAATGCCAGAAATGTTAATGAAGTAACATCTTTACAAAAGTTTCCAGTTTTAGTTCTACTCTCAACCTTTTCTTATTGCAGCACAATACTTTCCATGCAGACAGCCTGTCATTTTCCTTCTGCAGGGAAATACGGGGGAGGGAGGTGGGGTGGGAGAACAACCCTAACCTGATTTAACAGTCTATTGTGCAATTCAACAGCATCCTGTGGCAATGTCTGCAAAATTAATCCTAGCACACTAAGGGACCCCTCACTGAGCATAACCTGCCTTAAACCCTTTGCCATTTAACTGAAGGAGAGCTATTTGCTCAAGCTCTTTCGGATGACATCATTTGTTATTTGAGGCCAAAAGCTGAGGGTAATTAAGGCTAAAGAAAATGTTCAGAATTTTTTTGCAATTAAAATGCATAGAGACACTTGTAACAGATACCACTGCAAAACAACAGAAACATGAATGGAAGAATTTTAAAAAGCCTGACTATTGTGCAACCTTTGTGGAAGAAGATTGGAAAGCCCTTTGTCAATAGCACCTCATTCTACTCCCACAAAGGGAAATACACAAACAAAAGAAAATACAAGGACTGGAGGCATATGGAAATTGCATATTTTGTTTACATGATAGATATTCCCCACAATATTCTAGTGTAATTTTAAAGCATTTTATAACAGATTTATGAAAGAATGTACAGCAATTCTACATTACTGGGCTAAAAAAAAAAAAACAAAGGGCCGTGTTAGGAATGACAATTGTTGCTGACAGCTCTATCTTTCAAACAAACAAACTCAGGGTTCTTTTTATACAGTCTGGCATATTATTTTAAAACACAAATTTGAAGCAGTTGGATATCAGGATCGAGTTAGCTGCTTATTTTTGGAAAGAGTAAGATAAATATGCAGATAATAACTGACTGATCAAATGCAGTGAACAAGAATTGTTAAGACTCCAGGGGAAGTTAAAGCCTGTTAATATGGTAAGTTACAACAGATGATTATCATTTCTTTCTAGTCTCCTCCTCCTAAACTGTAATTTGTGATAAAACTAACTGCCCAGGTTCATATGTTTACAGAGGAAAGAAGGAAAAGATTGAATCAGCTTTCTTATTTAAACAAAAACATCCCCAAGAAAAGATCTTCCATGTAACCAACTTAAATTTTACAAAAGTCTCTAGCTATAGCTAACAGCATTCTAAGGGCAGTGCTTATGCCTCCTGAGAATGTTTCCCTCTGACTTCCTTTCTCTGACAAAATGAATTAGAGCAAATTGCAGTAATATTGTCAGATAGCCACAACAGGAACAACTCCGCAACTCTGAAGTGACAGAATACTACAAATATTTGAATCATGACAGAAATTAAAGTGAATAGTATCATATTTCTTAATATTTTGCTCTGAATGAATGCTTTCAAATGTAATAAGAATGGTTAAGAAATGCACAGTATTTAAATAGCACAAAGTAATTTCCTACCCTTCTAAGGTGACGAAATAATGAAAAATTAAAATCCTGGTGGCAATAAGTGTTTCTGCCTGGCAAACATTTGCATTGACAATACTGTATTTATTATCACAGAAGAATTATATTAGTAGATATTGTACCAGAAGTCATTGTAAGTTTTACACCATGAGTGGGGTTATTTTACAACTGCAGGGTACTTTGTCAAAAGCTTTCACAGAATCATTTAGCTTAGAAAAGACCTCTAAGACCAAGTCCAACCCTTGACCAATCACCACACTGTCAAGTAGACCACTGCACTAAAAGCCACATCCAGTGGTTTCTTGAGCATATCCAGGGATGGCAATTCCACCATCTCCCTGGGCAGCCTGTTCCAATGTTTAACAACCCTTTCTGTGAAGAAATTCTTCCTGAGAATTCCCTTCTGGAATGTGAAAGTATTCTACTATAAACTGACAATGCTAGGCAGTCATATAGACACATACTCATGACAGTAGCCTAAATTCATTTAGAGGAAAGATTTTAGAAGTTGGCTGTTCAGAGTATCAAAAATATTAAGCACCCACACGTCGCTAGGTTCTGTTCGATATTGAGCACTCAGAGCTTTTGAAAATCAGACCTGACACCAAGCATTTGTATGCCTGCAGAATATAATTTCGGTCACAAATGTTGTGTAATTGGAAGGATCAGTCAATCCCCTGCGGGCATCCTATGCCCACGGCCCTCTCCAGACTGAGAAATGAAATCCCCAGGAATAGGTGGGGCTGTCATTACTAAATCCACCCACCAGAGGGCAGAAGCAGCCCAGCACTTTTCTAGGCCGTTCAACTACAGACTAAAACTCTCTCAAAATTTCTGACTTTAAAGCTTGTCTTAATACGGAAAAGCCAGATAAATAGCCAGCAATTTTCAGTGCAGACTACTTTATCTCCTCTCTTCTTAACTTCCTTAATACGTCATCATTCATAGAAACTGAATATTTTGGGCTATTACTATAGTCCATACAATCAAATTCTAAAGATTAAAAGTGTGAAATTTATAATTAAAACATATATATTAATTTTCGTTTAATACATAAAACATAATCTGGTTATACAGACAAGAGACTGCCCCAGAATCTAGAAATTGTGGAGAGGCACTTAAAACCTTAGAAGCAGTAAGATGTCATGGACATATAAAATAAAAATTCTGTGCTAAGAAAGCAAGAAAGAATCAGAGAAAAAGAAGGTACATTAATTGAGTTGGTGCAAGGTTATAGAATTTTTTTTTAAGGTCACAATGAGATAATGAGTTTGAAACATACGCAATTTGAAAACTGCAAATTCCCAAAATTTTATAGTGATTAATAAGACTAATGACATAGATAATTTTTAATGAAGGAGACTATCTTATACCACCTGCCTACTTTTGTCCTTTTAGCTCCAAATTGCACAAGATTCAGGAAAGAGTGACAGACTATACTCATTGTGTTTTCAAGAATATCAATTTAAAACAAATTATTATGCAGCCCAGCATCCCAATTAGGGTCACAAGCTCTGGATCTATTTCAGGAAAACACTACTAGAATATTTAAGCCCCATTACATTCAGAGACAGAGGCCCAGTATCAACCTGCCAGAGCCTAAATTGCAGCTACTGATGGCTGTTGACATGACAGCTTGTCCATTTTAAGAGAGGTTTTTTTGCTAGAACAGTTTTTCACCATCTTAGTCAATCTCTCAGCTTATCACACAGGTCAAATGATCATAGGAGCCAAAGCAAGGAAACGTGGCTGGAAGTAAAGGATGTGGCTTCATGAGCTTAAGCCAGAACTAGAAAAAAGATTAAGACTTTTCTGCATTCTGAAGGGCAGACATACAAACCGAAACACTGCAAGGCAAAGCAAGCAAAACTGGATTCCAGCATCCAGGGTGGCCTCTGCTGACAGCCTCATCCACTGCCGTTACTGGACTGGCAGTGCCGGCACAGGTAACCAAACGTGTGTCACACACATCGCCAAGGGAGCTCTGCACATTGCCAGCAACTACCAGACAAAGAGCCTGTGAGGTCCAGACTAATATTTTTCACGGTGGAAAAAATCCAGCTGTATTTGAGAAAGCAATGGGCACAATTTAAAGCTATACTGGTCAAAGTAGGTATAAATGTAGAGTGAGAGGTTCTTTTTTGACTTGCTGATGAAGGGAAAAACAAGCTAAGCCAAATGAGGCAAATCATGCAACTCTGCTTTTCAAATTCTTTTCCCCCTTAGCACTATGTGGGACACTGTCAGTACCTCACACCAATGATCCCGCTGGTAACATTTGCTAATGGAGAGCAGGATACCAGGCCTGCTGCTATTATTATTCCGCTACTATTCTATTGCTTCTCTTAAATTGCTTTGTCAGACTTCCCCGTCACTTGAGACAAGTTCCATTATAGCAAACATTAGGTGTATTTAGGTATTTGCCAGATAATAGAGTAAGGTTCTTAGGCAATCAATCTGTACAGATTAGTCTAATCTGTTGCTGCTGGAACCCTTGTTTCCAGCAGTAAACTAGACAATAGTTTCAGATTACCTGCAATAAGGTTAAGCTATGGGCTATATATGTTTTGAGGTGTGAAGAAAAACAAAATAGAAGAATGCATTCCCAATATTGTTTTTACCAGATCAGCCAGGTATCTGAATTGAGATTTCAGTTTCTCTAAAAACTATTCCTAATGGATCTGGCTCAATTTAAATTGCTTTACTTGTGAATGTTCTCTTAAGTATTTTGGAATGCAGGATACAACAGAAGTTCAGTTAGGAATGTTATTTCCCAAATCCAACAAAGCACAAAAAAGTAACATTTCAATATTGGGTAAAAGTTTGTTATTTTCATATTAAAATCAGATTTCAAGGAGCAAAGTCAAGCAAATTCAAGATTTTTAGGATTCTGTATAAAAGTGAAGGCAATGAGCAACGAAGTTAAAAACACAGAAGGGTCATTATCTGTAGCCCAGTTCTAAAGTAATGCTGTTTTTCAATGCTATTTTCCAGAAAATATAGAAATGGTTTTTATTTAAACTCTCACAGCTCAAACTATCATTCCAAATAGTAAGTAAGGACTGTCAGATCATCCTTCCCTTTAGCTTTTCCTAATATGACACTACATAATATGATTTTTTTAACACCCCATTTTCTCAATTTACCTTTCATCCTACTGGACAACAGATATGGATACAAGCATCGAGAAAGGAAGAGCAATACTGTGTCTGTCCATGAAATAATGAAGAATTTATGTCTAGCAAGAAACACAGGCTGAAGTCTCACTGAAGGACACCAGCACTTCAGGCAAGTGCTTAGAGCTCTGCTGAACAAACAGCACAAACCGGTACTTAAAATATTTTCCTAATTATGGCCATGAAGAGTTGGGTGGGTTTTTTTCATATAAGGCTCTCCTTGACTTCAGGCTGAATATGAGGATAATTAACTTTCATGTACTGTTTGATAAAAATGAATTCAACACCCTAAAACTAATGGCAAGGATCTGGATATCTGGTCTGGTCCCTACAGATTTGATCCCATGAAATGCTACATTCTGTCATTAAAAGATAACAGGACAACTTCCATAACTGGAACACTTACACTGACAAGAGAGGAGATAACCGAGTTAAAGAATTAAACAGGCAAATAACATAAATTAATTAAAATGATATAAATATATTGTAATCGTCAGCTTCTTTTAACCGAGCAATTGTTCAAACTGCAGTCAGTTGAATATTAGTCCTTCCATTTGAGACACCTTTTTCTAAAAGTTATGTTCTTTATGAAAACCATTGTTTTCTTTATAAAAAAGCTATTTAAACGCCAGTGTGACAAACTGTTTCCAGTAGCAAAATCTATTTTGCATATTGTGTATTTCAGACTTGAAACAGACTTCTAAAACCATAAAGCTTTGTCAAGTCATCTGCAGTAATTCATAGTAGCTGAAAATCTTGTACAACCTAGGGTTTGCATTTTTTTAAACTGCAAAAATATCTCAACTTCTCTGAAAATACTTACTCAAGTATATAGGAAAAGTTCACTTTTTCTATAAAAAGTAGATTATAATAATACTTCAAGTATTTACAGTTTATTAGAATGAAAATTATAATAAACTTTCAAATCTGGGCATAAAATCATAATTACTATATCATCACTTAATACAGATTATGAATAATTCTTCATTTTCTATTGTAGTACTATAACAGCAAGCCATCCTTCCTTCTACTCTAGCAGACTGGAGGTGAAACTATTTTTCACCATTAGAAATTGAGATTCTCTGTGTGATCTTTTCAGCTTTGCACGACGATTCTGGAACCAGATCTAAAATGGAAAGAGAAGGGATGCTTTTCAGAAATACAACAGTGGAAGCAGAATAATATTTGAAACTTAAAAGTATTCACACAGCATTACAGTATTTTGTGTGATGACAGCAGTTTATAAGTTCAATGTAAATACAGAATCTGCAGATGATAGCAGGTAGCTACCTCCTGTAATTCTAATATCACAGATGAAGAAAATAATATCCCAGCTTAACTGCAAAGTGAGAATCAGCTTCACTGTAATTAGTATAAAAACCAGTATTAAATTCAATGACAGAATCAGACTTTGGAAGATCCTGAACATATGGAATTCACACGTCTTATGGTGCTATTTCTTCAGCTGCTTAGCTATTTGCAACATCAAGTTTCCCATCAACCCCAACATAATACTTGCATCAAAGCTTGATAAACAACAAATTCTAATGTTTACAGTATACTTCTTTCACAGTCCATTGGACTATGTGAAAATCAATAATTAATATCCCTGAATGCTTTTGGCCAGATAAAGACATAGGTTTAAACACTAGTTTAACCCATCTATGCTCTACTGGCAGTCTCGCAAAATATGCAGGCAGTCACAAAAATTATGTCCATACCTGTTTCAAATATGGTGACAAGCAAAATACAAATATTATTTTAAGAAAATTATCAGTTCTGCACATAAAACTAGAGATTAACAGAGCAGATATTGTGGAATTATTACAGTGATGAATACCTCATCAGTGCTATGGAAGGCTTTAGATTCCAGAATGAATTCAGTAGGTTCCATTTCACAAATCACTGAATGCATATTACATGTATATACATTGTTTTAAATGGACAGTATTAACATTCTCACAACTGCTGGCAAACTACTTACTTATTTAACCAGAGAGTACATACAGCTAGAAATACAGAAAAGTTCAAATAAAAATTTAATTACCTGGATCCTGTCTTCATCTAAATCTAATTTGCGAGCTAACTCTTCTCTAATATCAATGCCAGGGTAGGAGTTCATTTTAAAAACATTTTCCAAGACTTCAATCTGAGGAGATTAAAATACACTTGTTGAATAGTCATTACTATGTTCATAGCAGTCATATACAAAATACGTAAAATGACAGTTAACTTTGTTCAACAGGAGACTTCTGATCAGTGTTTGCACAATTCTGATTCCATGCATAAACACAGGTCTGTTGAAATTAGCTACATTCCTGTTAATTTACACTAGTTCCTGATTACATTTTTCTCTGCAGAGGTACATCACACTGGATTAGTCAGCTTTTACAGGTTTCTTCCAACATTTTACTGAACTGCATAGTTACTCATCTGTCAAATACTGAGGAAAGCCCTACCTGATTTCTAGTGAATGCAGTTCTTGGTCTTCTACCCCTGTACCAGCTCAATTCTCGTTTGAAAGACAGCCTTTCAGTGACTGAAAAATATTTTTCACACTTCAAAACTTTTTCCTCTTGCACTGGATCACTTTTCGCATGAAATAATGGATTTTCATAGCAAACAACAGGGATTTGCAGATGGGGATTACTGTCATCACCTAAAACTAGAAAAAGCAAGCAAAGGAGAGCTTCAATTTACTGGTTTGGAGTAGAAACACGAAAATAGTCTTAAAGTGTAAAAGCTTGAGAGGTTACAAAACAGACTGACTTACCCACGCTGGTGCATTCATCCATCCAGGGTCTGTGAGGTTTCCCAGCTGGAATGCCATCTTTTTTATGCTCCAGTCCTAATATACTCTCAATTGAAAAGGAGCACTGTGTGGTTTTATTCTCTGCAAAGCCAGACACTTTGTGCAGATCCTGGGAGGCTGCTGTGCTAGCAGCACACAGCGAGGGACCAGCCATGCCTTCGCCCTCAGCCAGCATAGCAGGGATACCGTACTTGCATCTCTCCACAAGCCCTCCTTATAGCTATGTTGACAAGGGGGTTGGATTTGCAACGTCATTAATTAAAATCTTTTATTAGAAAGTTTTAGCATGTCAATGAAAACTCTCCACCAAGAGGCACGAGGAGTTAATTGTTTATTTGTTTGCAAGTAATTAGCAACTAATGGTGACACTAGGGGGGCCACCAAGGGGGACAAAAAGTGTTATCTCTCCTAACCAGAGCATCGACTTAACTTTCTCAAAAGAAGCTGTGCACAAATATAGTACTTCTCTTTTATTTGAAATCATTAATGTATAAAATCACTTTTTAAAAAAACTTTATACTCTAATGGACTCCACTTACCTAAACATAGAAGCATGATAGGAAACCAGTCAAGTAATAAGTAATCTCATTTAAGTGAATTTCCTTCCAAGGAAATTTAAAAAATAATCTCTTAATGCTATTAGGGTAATCCCGATGAAAATGCCTCTGTTTTTTCATATGCATATGTAATGGTGAACGTGGTCAATAAAACAACAATAGCTTTTGGCATAAGGCACTGTGCAGTGGGTTGGCAGTGTTGTCAAAGCTCAGTGTAATTGCCTTCCAAGTGCCTGGATTAGTTAATAGGAACAGTTGCACCAACTATTTTAAATAATTCATGCATTCATTTTTCTTATTAAAATAACTTTGTTGCAGCCTTTTTGAAACATACCAGATGTGAAATTTCCTGATAATTCTTCACAACACGAAAGCAAAACTTCAAGTAACAGAAGCAGTACATTCAAATTTACAGGTTTAAAAGCATCCTTTTTCTCACAGATGTCCCTCCCGTCTTGTAGGTTTATAGCAAATAGAAGTTTATTTAAATCCTACAGAGCCAACACGTAAAATCATATAAAACATATGAACAATGGGGGAGAAAAGAGATAAAGGCTTTGTAATGGGGCTCAAAGTGTGACAGAATTCTGATTTCATCCACTATAAAGCAAATACTGACTGCAACATTTTTATATTCAAGAGCATCTGTCAGTCATACAGTGGTTTACATCACATGCTCAAAACCAGCTTTTGGTTCAGGACAAGAATAGGAGGAATTTCTGTAGAGACACCCTAAAATCAAGATTTGTCCAAAAACAGCATGCAAAAATGAGAACAATATTTTCACTTCAGGAGGAAAAGTTACCTCTCTTATTGCCCTGACTTGTGTTGTGCAATAAGATTGTTGTCAAACCCAACTATTAAAAAGAGTTACAATTCCAGAAGCGATCTTACCAAGGACATTTCTCAGCATATATCAATGGATCATGAAGCAGCATCAATCCACCTGCAATGATCACTTGCAAGCTGAGCTCCAGCCATCATTTATAGACCTTAAGCCTTCACTTGAAAATTGTATTTCATGATTTTGGCCCATTGATAATGACCAGTACTACCTTGCAACCCATGTGAAATTACCTACAGACTTTCAGCTAAATACCTTTGTAGGAGCAATTAGGGCAACACAACAAACATTAAGTTAAGAATCCTAAGTAATCAATAATAGGAAAACCCACTGCTCCTTGGATATGCGAATCCAATCCTCTTAAAGCATCACATACTTGATGAGGCAGCAAACTAATCTCCCTTTCAGACTTTGTACCACTGTTTTTTGCCCAGGGACAGTGGAGTTCATATCTTTAGTAGATGAAGCTCTCGTTCTTTAGAGATGGGAAGCCTCCAAGGGCTGTTTACACCAGCTGAAGAGACCACACCAAGAGATCTTAGGGGCTTTGGTCTGAAGCCCCAGCCCTTATTCTTGCTCCGGTTGGGTCTTCTCAGCCATTGCTACTCCACTGCTGGGTCACCTTTCACTAGAGCCTGGGCAATATTTTCAGCTTTTTAAAAGGCATAAATGGTATATATTATCTTTCTTGATTACTTATGACACTCCAGAAACTTGCCCTTCGCCTCACCCTTCCCACAGCTTCTTTACTCTGCTGCAGCAATATTTTACCACCTCAGAAGTCGTGCTGCATAAAGCTCCCTTTCAAATATGTTTTGAACATTAATAACAAATATTACATTCAAGGCCAACTTCAAAATTCCCAAGTTTTTTTTAAGCAAGAATACCACAATACGGTAACACAAATTTTCACAAAATGAAAGCAGTTAGCTATTTCTTGGCTCAAGTAAAAGCTATTTTGACACAGGGAGACTGAGTGAGTACAGGTAAATTCAAGGTAAATCCAAGGTTGCCACTAGCAAAAATACAAGAAACAGTGTGTTAAAGAGTGGGAAATATTGCAAATAAAGCCTACCTTATCCACACAGCCACTTTTACCCTCCAGCAGTAGCAAAATGTTCTCTCCATAAAGGCACACATCTGGAATCCTCTAAAGATCTTTTCATTTCTCTTCTCCCTGTTGACAGAGTGCCAAATATTATTTCCCCACATTTTTAAGGCCTCTTAGTAGATATTTCACAGAAAGAACAACAACAAAAACCAAAACCAAATAAAATCCAACAACTCCCCTCAAAAAACCTCAAATCAAACAAAAAAAAAACAACCCCACAAATCAAAAAGCCCAAACAACAAAAAACCCCTCACACACTAACAAAAGGCTTACAATGCTGAAAACAGTGCAGCACTAAAACCACACTTAGAGGATTCAGAGGGATTCTTCAATTCATTACTATCACATTTGTTGCAGTCATATTTATAGCTCAAGTAAAACTTTTGGATGCCAATTACTGCCAATTTACATCTGTAAATACAAAACTAACTAAACCAAATTCACTTAAAGTTACTACCTTCCTGAATTCCACTGGGAAAACACATCTAACAGTACAAAACAGAGTAATTTTTTACAGGAGACTGCTGTAAAACTTAGTCACAAGTTAACTGTCTCAAAATGAGAAAGCAATATATTTATCAGTCATGAAGCTATGTTAATGTCCTGTCACAAGGTTACAGGTACAAGACATAGTCTTTAAAACACCTTGTAAGACAGACCTGAATTATTACCCTCATTGACAATGAAAGGGAGAGGTGGTGAGACTTGTTTCGGTCAGGTGAGTCACTAGCTGAGCTGGTAAATGAGTTGACAGAACAGAATATTAACTTGAAAATTTCTTCACCACTCCCTACAGCAAAATTAAAGCAACATAACAAAAAAACGAAAAAACCATCACCCACCAAAAAGGTTAAACCAAAAAAAAAAAGTGCACCTCAAAAACCTTTGTTTGTAATTTCACACACCAGCCCTCTCCTTTATCTGCTTCTAAAGGTCAATCATGACCTGATACAAAATAAAGAAAGGTCTCTGTAACAAGGCTGCACAATCATTAATCATTTGCTCTGCTGAATGACTTCGTGTACTTTCTAATCTGGTCACCTGGTCCCAAAAAGACAAAACCAACAAGGGGGATCGCCTCTATTTTTTTTTTTCCCCCAGCTTAAAAGTATCATGAAGTCTACCAAGTCTTGCTCTCTAAAACTACCTGAAAGGAGGTTGTAGTCAGGAGGTTGTTCTTCCCCCAGGTAAGATATGACAGAATAAGAAGAAATGGCCTCAAGTTGTGCCAGGAAAGGTTTAGATTAGATGTTGGGAAGTTTCGTCATGGACAGGGTGGTCAGGCACTGACAATCATCATCCCTAAGTGCTAAAAAGGTGTGTGGATGTGGCACATGGTTTAGTGATGAACGTGGGGGTGCTGGGTTAAGGGTTGGACTCGATCTTAGAGGCCTTTTCTAACCTTAGTCATTCTATAATTCTAAGTAATTTCAGAGTTGACCCAGTTTCAACTAATGATCTGGTTCAAGTCCAGTGAGCCCTCACAGCAGTTTTAAGCATTTAAAATTGGCCACCAACCTATATGCACCACACTTATTCAGTCTAAGAGAGCAGGGAGCCCGTCTTCTAATATCTAATATGAATCCACCCGTCTCAGCTTAATGACTCTTGTCCTCTCACTGCAGGCACGGTAGAAGTGACTGGCCTTCACCTGGGACCCCTCCACATGGCAGGAATAAGAGAAGCCTTCCCGAAAGGGATGCTCCAGATAACATGGAAAGAGTGCCAAAGATGGTACATCACAGCAGGGACCCAACAGGGTTCCCGCGCGGTGGGATGGCCGGCAAGTCAGTTGCCTGTGAGGAGAAGACAGCAACTCCCGGAGCACAGACAGACAGGCTTGGGAGGACACTTTGCTTGACGCCCCTGACCCACACTGCCAGGCAGTCACCTCAGCAGGGACACGTCCCCGGCTGCCTCCGCTCCGGTTCCAACAGGCTGCCCCTCACGAAATGCCGCCAGAGCCTCTGCCCTGAGCAGCTGCGCGCGAGAAACACCACGATCAGCCCCCAAGCCTGCGCGCGAACGGGCGGGACCGCCAACCAATGGGCTGCCGGGAAGGCGGGGCGGGCGGGGCGGCTCGGCCAATAGAAAGCCGACAAGGCAAAGCGGGCGGGACCACCAGCCAATGGGCAGCCGGGCAGGCGGGACGGCTCGGCCAATGGGAAGACCGAGTGGGCAGTGGGGGTNNGATGTCCGGCGCTCGACGGGCGGGGTTCAGTGCGGGTCGGGTCCGGCCGCGCCGGCGCGGGGGGGAGCGGAGCCGTGGGGGCTCAGCACGGCCGCCGCCATGCCCGGCATCGATAAACTGCCCATCGAGGAGACGCTGGAGGACAGTCCGCAGGTGAGATAGAGGTGGCGGAGGCCGCATCGGGCCCAGTCCCAGTCCCCGCTCGCCGGGCCCAGCGATGCATCCCTGTCGCTCCGGCAGCGT
>VZRN01001325.1:17753-111482 GCA_013397935.1 Dasyornis broadbenti
TGGCGGGGACGCTTCCCGCGGGGCTCCGACAGTCTCGGCTTGGGTTCTCCCTCCCCCGGCCGTGTCCTGCGGACGCCCGCCCGGAGCTCCTCTGGCCCCGCCGCCGCTGCCGGGAGTGCCGCGGGCCGGGAGCGGGGCCGCAGCTCGGGGTCCGGGTGCTGCGGCAGCGCCGTTAGGGCAGCCCCGGCACCGGCCCCCTGATTCCACCCCCACCTTGGCACCCAAGCTTGATTTTGGACACCTCGTGACCACAAAATTCGTGTTTCCTTCCCAGAATTATTTTTCATGTTTGTATTTTGTTAAAACCGCATTAAGGTTTAATAGACCCGTATGATTAGCAGGTACTGGATGAGGTTATCGCGGCGATGGTTAATGCGGAGTAGGTGGGAAGCACATGGTGCCCGGAGGCCTCTCATTGCTCCCATTCTTCTTTTACATTGCTGCTGCCTGATCTGTGTCAGCGATGCTCTGTAGTGCACTGGTGTTTCTTTCTAAAGTAGCAAATACCTTATTTAATTGCACTGGTTTCTTTTGCTGGCAGTAGCAACGGCAAGTCCTTGTACTGTGCTTCTTAGATGTGGGGGAAAAAGGTTGCAATATATTTTCTTTTATGGCAGCTTTTGAATGAAGATCTTTGTTCTGATGCCTGGTTTATGTAGTGAGCAGGATGTCCTATATTGCAATAGCATGTGCATTGGTAGTTTTAATTCTTCAGCCATAGGAAGAGAAAGTTTCATTGCCCAGTAGGGAATTTTAGCCCCTGAAATGACAATCATTTTAACAGTTCTACATCAAGTGGAAGGACGACTTAAGAAAAAGAAAGAGAAGGCCATGCAGAAAAGGAGTCATTGCTTTCCTAAGGACAGTGCCCCAAATAGCTCAAATGCTGGATGTGAGATGAGATCTGGCCTCTTAATGTGGGCTCTGGTCCAGGGGCAAAACCTGCTGTCATCTCATGAAGAGGAAAAAATTTTGGAAATCTTGTAATAATACTGATTTAAAAAAATTATCTCTTGAAGGTCAGTCTTAGTATAAGGAAGGCAGAGCTATTCATATTTATAGGAAATGTCAAATGAAGCATAAACTTAGGACATTAGGACAACCTGAGAACATTTGGGAAGCACATGAAAAAAAATGTTACTTATTGGAATATAATTCTAAATTCTAGAATATTCCATATGAGGTTATTTGTGGTACACTCAAGAAAAGCCTAATTCAGCCTGATGAATTTGAGGTGCTTAAATAATTGGATTTGCCAATATTGACTTCTGTTTTAGGTAGAAAATTTACATCTTCCAGTCAACTTAATATTTCAGGTGAATTCTGGGAGCCAGGTCCTCTAGTAAGGACTCAGCGCTTTTCTGTTAGATTAGTCCATTTCTGTTACTTTGAAATCAGTGCAGTGAAAATGGCAGCAAATGTTGCTTGAAGAAAGCAGAACCCTCTCTCTCGAGAAGTTGCCGTGACTTTGATATATTCGTGCTGGAATATTGCAATGCTCATCGGCCTTGGTCATTGTTTAGTGCTGAACTGTGGCTTGGAGTTCATGTTTCAGACACAAACTGTAGGTATATAAACATTATATCAAACTTATTCCGTGTCTGAAGGAAGGAAAGGCTTTTCTTAAATGTCCAAACCCATTCATTTCCTGTTGTCACAGGATAAAAATCTAACCACTGTGCTGTTAGGCCTAAACCAAATGCCAAATTTACATAGTCTTTTGCTTTGCAAAACAGGGCAATTTAAATATTAACTTAGGACATGTATTACACACACACAGTGGGTATTTAGAGAGAGTTTCTGCTCACACTGATTTGCATTCCCAAACCATTGCACTACAAAAAAGCAAAGAGACTGGTAGCACAGGCTCTGGCTCATGTCACTTGCAGTGCCCTCCCTTATGACGGCATAGTAGTCCTAACACTACCTTCTAACCAGGTGGTTTCTTTGTGCAGCTTCTCCCTGGTCCTTTCCCATTTGCCTGCTCATATGCATAGGTTGAAAGAATCCTAAAGAATTTGCAAAATGATGCAGAATTTTACTAGAAACACAAGTAAACAATTCCTCTGATTTTCTGCTAAGCAGAAGTCTGCCATAACTTG
This sequence comes from Dasyornis broadbenti, assembly GCA_013397935.1. Classification (NCBI taxonomy): domain Eukaryota; kingdom Metazoa; phylum Chordata; class Aves; order Passeriformes; family Dasyornithidae; genus Dasyornis; species Dasyornis broadbenti. Next base: position 19,856 of record VZRN01001325.1, read on the forward strand.
TTTGCAATTTCAGGTTAATTTCTTTCCATCAGTATCATACAATGTGAGTTTGAAGGCTAAACATCAATAACCGACATTTTAAAAATAAAACATAGAAATAGTTTTTTCCCCCAATATTCAGTTTTAAAGAGTAAGTATAATGCAGAAGTCTTACATGACACTCCTTTAAAATTCCAAGTTCAGATTTATTTATGTTCAGGTTTAAAGGTCACAAGTATGTAATTCAGTGGTTATAGTACCATGTAATCTTTTCTTTTGCATTCCTTCGTGTATGTCTCCTTTAATAGGAGAGTCAAGGCTGTTAGGATGACACATGTTGCCACATCTGGCAAAGATTTAAGTTCTCCTGCACCTTTTTCTTCCTCTACCCACTCTTTCCACTTGTTTTCTAGCTAGAACTGGCTTTAAAGCTATTTATTGTGTTGATTATGATGTTTGATTATATTTTTTAATATTTAAATATATTTTAGACATTATATGGTGTGACAGTAGTTGTGATACAGCCCAGCATCTAATGCAAGTTAAATAAAAGAATTTTATGTCAAAAGAATTGTCAAATAATATACTTCATACAGGTTTAATACATACTCTTTGATTATCATTAAAAGCAAAAAATCAGAGAAGTAGCTGAAAAAGACCTCCATGCTTCATTGGGAAATGGAATTCAGTGATTTCAAGACAGCCCAAGGAAGACTAAGAAATAGAATTTTCAATTTCAAGTTTTTAACCATCATATTTTGGGGAAAAAAACAATTATGTGCCTACAATGCTTTCCACTTTCTGTCTGGACATTGATTTTAGAATAAATCTGAAAACAAAACATGTTCCTTTTCCTAAAATATTACTAAAGTATTTCTTTTGTGACTCTTGCAAGTACTACTCCTGGTTCTGCAGCCAAGCTTCCCCAACCAATGTTTTAAGAAAAGCCAGCGTAGGCTGTGTGGAGTTACTGGTACATCCTCTGCTTTTCCCCCTTTGGGATTTTTGTCTTGGTGGAAGGAAGCCATTCAATATCCTGATGGTGAGGAGTAACCTTGCTTCCAGGTGCAAAAAGGATGCAAGAACACGCAGTCAGCATCTCATTTAAGCTTACAGGCAAATTATACCTGAGCAACCCGATTGCCTTCTCATTGAGTCCGTCATTTGGGCAGAAGGGAGAGCAGGGGCTGCCAGTCACCCTGACTTATGCAAGGACTCTGACACAGTCTGGCGACATTCTTCTGGCTAAAAGGGACAGGTACGGACTGTGGCCTGAGTGGAAAAACTGGCTGGATAGTTGGGTTTACAGATAGAGATCAGTGTTCTAGTCTAATAGGTGGCCAGTGGTAAAGAGGTTGTTTTTTTTGAGGTGGATGCTGTTAAGCACAATCACGGATACAGGCAGTGCAGTAGGGCACATCAGTCAGGCTTGTGGGTGACACCAGCTAAGGAACAGACAGACTGACAAGCAGCGGTAAGGACAAAAGGACAGATCCTTCCACTCCGTTTCAGTGGTGAGAGAAATGTATGTTGAGGACAATCAGATCTAGGTTGTATTGTTTGTTTTGGTTTGGTGTTCAGTTCCTCAGCCTTTTGATCACAGAATTGATTCCACAGGTGAATTATAGGTCCAAGAATAGCCCACAACTGTCTGTGTTGAGGTTGGACAGTATGTGAAAGCCACAGCTGTTACTCGTGTCTCACTGCAGAGGAAGTGGGTATACCTGGCAAGCTGTTTAATGCCAGTCATGTTTACCCTTCTCCTTAGGGATGTACCATAGTGGGTCCAGTGTTGCCCGCAGTTTCAACCTTTTAACAGTTACCCATCTCCCTTGGCCCTTTCCGTTCTGAAAATGTATTAACTTGGAGAGAGGCTGACAGGAGGAGAAAAGCTGAGCTTGGATATCTGTAAGATTCTTTGGCATGCAACAGGTATCATTCCTTCAAACAGTGTTGGAGGGTTTATAAAATTTTCAGTAATGAAACCTGAAATAATGCTATTTAAGTCTGATATTCCATTACATTTAAATTCTTCTTTTCTAACTTGTCATGTTGATGTTTTGGCTGTTTGATTGTTACAGACCCGTTCTTTGCTGGGAGTATTTGAAGAAGATGCTGCTGCAATATCCAATTACATCAATCAGTTGTTTCAAGCCATGCACAGAATATATGATGCACAGGTAGTGTTAGTGAAACTCTTGAATGCATTTTAAAGCTTTTGAACCACATTTCATGTCTCTTACTTTTTTTGACATTATTATGAGCAATATGTTTTTCTTTAACTTTCACTTCCTCAAGTTTAAAGAATATGGAATAAAATAAGAATTAATGATTGTGGTTTTGTATGTTAGGGAGTGTTAAAGACTAAATTCTTATGCTTTTTTTTGCAAAAAAAATTTCTTATGACAAGTGAAATGATATTCTGTCCTCCTAGTAGCTCTAGTGTATTTTCCAAGTGTTTCTAAAATGTTATACATGCTAAAATGATCTTGGTGGGTATAATAGTACGTATCAAGTGTATTAATTTTTTACCCACAATATATTCATGTTTCACTCATCTAGAAATAAGTCCACTTTTATGCCAGAAACACAACCCATTTTGTATGTTTTTCTAAGAAATTGAGTTTATGGCCATATTTTTAATTTCTATATACTTAACCTGTTTGACAATTTTACTGATTTTGCTTTTTTTCCTTTTTTTAAAATCAGAATGAGTTAAGTGCAGCAACTCATCTGACTTCAAAACTTCTGAAGGAATATGAGAAACAGGTACTGCATAAAAATCATTGTTGTCTATGTGTGGTCAGGACTCTGTATTTTTGTAGTCTTTTATCTCCCAGAGCACAGTGTAGAATGTATTTAAGTTTGGTCCAGATAAAATGAACTGCTGGTGGTTCAAATCTTTGCCAAAATAATCTACTGTCTTTATATTAGTTCTTCCAGCTAAACCAGAATGAAGTTTCTCTTACCATGAAGAATATTAAAAAGTTCTGAAATATTTTACTTTCAGATTAATGTTTTGGGAATTGCTTAGAGTGGTTGTGTTTAATTTTTACTTTATAAACCTGTTAAGTTCCATAGTTTACTCTGTGATAATAATACCATCTCTGAAAGCACAGACTCTGGAATCCATAACTTTATTTCATGGGAGCCTGTTCTGTGAAGAGTTCTCTATTTGTAGCTATGCTGCTGGGTCCCCTTTTCTTATATTAAAGACTTCAAAAACCAAAATTTGCTTCTTTTAGGAGCCTGCTGCTCCCTTTCCTCCTTTTCCACCTAATGAGGTGAACTGCTTCAGTGTATCTTAACTATAATATTTTAATGGAATACCTGATATACTCACAGAGGTGGTTAATAAAGTTTTGTGAATGGCAGAAAACACTGCAAACATAACTTTTTATCTTTTTAGCGTTTTCCACTCGGGGGAGATGATGAAGTCATGACTTCCACTCTGCAGCAATTTGCAAAAGTGATTGATGAGGTAAGTGCTTGTATTTGCTTTACTAAAGTTGCCATGTATGGACTTTAACTTTGCCTAATCATTCATTTTTTTAAGCCAGGAGGTACAGAAATGGCATTCATTTGTCAACAAGGTAACACTTAATTGTACATTGCAGCATCGGTGTAAAGTTATGTAACCTGAAAATAAAGAATGAATTCAAAATGAGGTTACATTGCTGAGAAAGAATGTAGTTTAAATTAGTATAGATACTGTAAAACATTACAGGCATTTGGCAACTACTTACTGGAGGGTATCTGTATTGCCTGATTTCAGGTACCTGACTGACAAAGGAACCTCCTGCTGTCTTGTAGACACTGACTCGCAGGACACGCAACTGAGCACCATTAAGAGCTCAGTGAGGATTTTTGCTGTGATCCCTTTCCTCATTTAAGCAGCATTTTAGGAGGAGGATCACATTTTGTTCTACCCCTATGAACTGGGAAAGATGGGCTGTGAGGTAGCTGGAGTGAAACTGGAGAAATAAACTGACTAGTCAGGATATGTTGAGGCTGTTTTTGGACATGATCCAGTAAATTGGAGAAGTTCAGACAAAAACTAAACTCTAAGGGTCTTCTGTAAAAAGCTGATGATGAGATCTGGAACCTAGAAAAAGGTAGCTGCAAAAAAAGGAATGTGCAAAAATGGGTTTGAGTTGTACGTGTCATCTTTGAGTGACATTGATGTCAACCTATTGTGATTTGATTTGGTGTTGGCACTCTTTTCCTGAGATCTCCTTTCTCTTGTCTTTTTCAGCTCAGCTCTTGCCATGCAGTACTTTCAACTCAGCTTGCAGATGCAATGATGTTTCCTATTACCCAGTTTAAAGAAAGGGATCTAAAAGGTAGAGGATTTGACCAAATACTGTTTTTTTTATCAACAGCAGCAATAATAAAAACATAGCATTTAATCTCTATAGCTCTTGTTTCACTAAATAGAATACACCACTTACTTTTCAGCTCTCAAAAGTATGCATCTCCCCATTTAAAATGAAAAGTAAGTTATTTCTATTCATGAGAGTATTAAAGTTGAACTTAACGCTATTATTGTTTCAATAAAAATATTACTTATATTAGGGAAGCACTTACCTTCTATTCAAGATTAACATTTAGCCGCTACTGAAAGATGTTAGGAGAGAATAATTTTCAGGTAATTTGCATTTTCAGGAAATATTTGCATATCAGATCATGACATCAATATAATTGCTGAACTAAATTCAAAAGGCAAAGTGCCAAGGTTGTAGCACTTACTATATTAAGATTTAGTAATATGGTTCTTCAGCCCTGCTGGTAATACAGGTGACTTCTTATGTGCAGACATAAGGTGCATCCAGCTTCTTATTTTTGTAATAATTGTATCTTCCTCTGCCTGGTTTAAAATAACATCTAATGTGTGTGATTATGCTAGATTTTACACACAATGCAGGAGTGAATAGACAGCTGTAGCAAATGAGCTTCAAGTGGAAATTATAAGAGTTAAACCTCAAGTAACTTAAATATCCCTATGGTGAACGTTCTAGAGTAGGTATAGCTAAGATATGAGTATCTTGAGTCTAAAATGAAATAAAAATTGTAAGTCTTTCATAAGCCTTCTAACTCTTTATGAATCTTGGAAAATACTTCTTTGGCAATAGTTTGCAGCAAAATTATGGAATAAATACATAACGCTTTTATTTTAGGGGGTTTTTTTGAGCAAGCATTCATAAATATCCCAAGGCTGATATTAGTCCTCAGAACCTGGAAAAATCTCCTGTGACTATTCACTGAAGAAGCATCCCTGAGGCAGTAATTGCAAATTAAATTTTCCCACTAGAAGGTTTTAGCCACCACGGGTGTAGTTTGTAATGACCCCACACTTCTTTATGGACTTCACAAACACTTCCTGGACTGCTTTCCTATGGTTTTTTGTATTTGCTTTACCATAAAGCTGACCATGGCTCTCTGCTAGTTTATGTTGTATTATGGGACAAACCACAATCAAGGACAGAACAGGTATAAGCTATTGTGCTGTTTACAATTCCCTGATACAGTGAGACAATAGCCAGCTGGAACTCAGCTGATTTTAGGCAGGATGAGTCACAGTGTGATTTGGGCTTTGATACTTCCCATCTCCTGTGCTTCCACTTCCCCAGCTCAAACCAGAACTCAGAATGGAACTATAGGTGATGCATTTGTGTTGATGATGACTTTCAAAGAATTTTGAAGAGAAGTTCCTCCTTACATTTTTGCAGTACAGTAACAGTATTTTTTTGTTGTTTTGTAAGCCAGACAGGCACAGAAATGATATTCAGGGCCCCAGACAGGAGCAGACTTGCCTGGCCACGTAGTGCCTGTGCTGGTAACTCAGTACGGTCCAAGGTGTTACCTTCAACTGCTCAGTAGTGAAACATTACATGAGAAACTGTAATACATGACTGTATGTTAATAACAACTTACTTAAATTGTGATATGTTGTTTTTGTAGAGATATTAACTCTAAAAGAAGTTTTCCAAATTGCAAGCAATGGTAAGTGTAAAATAGTTAATCTTATCAATATTACAAGGCAACAGTATTGTTGTAGATTATTGTTTGTATTTAACTAGTGAAGTCAAGGCTGTAGGCTTAAAGTAACTAATTAAGGTGTAATTTTTCTTGGTGATACTTAGGCATTTAACTTTCCCTGGTTCACTTGTAAATCTTTGCTTTGTGTGTACTAAAGTGTTAAAGCAAATTGATGGGGTTTTTTTACAATACTTAAAATGCATGTGTGATTATTAAATAACATAGGATTGTGTAAGGTGCTAGCTCACTTCTTAAAATCAGGTCTGGATCAATAAATAAATTTTACTTCCCTAAAATGAATTTAATAGTTTTTCTTCCCCATTGTCAGAAGTTATTTTTTTAGCTACATCTAATATATCCATGTAGAAAACTTATTATTTAATAAGTAAGATTCTGCGTCTCTCAGTGAAAATCGCTTCACTGCTTTAGAAGCAAAAAAGATTAGATAGAGGTTTTCATAATGTAAAGTTTCTCTACTTAATGGAAAGGTCTTCGTTGTTTAGGGAACTTTGTAACAATTTGGCAATATTTGCATCTGGTTAGAATTTTTCTTTAGCCCAGGTATTTGTAGCAGTGAAGTTGATTATGAACAAACAAGAAAAAATCGTCAAGGTGTTAATATGACAGAACTTTGCATTCAGCTGTCCAACACAGTGATATAAAAGCTTTTCTGCTCCGAGTCATAGTTTATGAAAATGATAATAAATTCTCTCTTGATTGCTTAGACCACGATGCTGCCATTACCAGATACAGTCGGTTGTCAAAAAGAAGGGAAAATGAAAAGGTTTGTAAAACAAAATCTTTATATTAAGATTTTTAGAGAAGATAAGAAATAATTTTCTTCTTATAAGTATTTATGATGCAACACAATGTATGGCACATTCCACCTGACATTTGATAGTTTATGTTTTAGCAGAAAGTTTATGTTTAGACAGAAAAGCAGGTTTCTCCAATACATGCCTGTCTTGTAATACTGATAATGCTTTAGGAATAACATTGTGATATCATACTCAGTTTATTTCGGTGAAGAAATAACCACGCTTTCCAGGGAGAAAAGAATGATGTATTTGTTTTTCACATATCTCATGTATAAATTAGAGAAGCAGAATTGCAAAGTAAAATACGTGGCTGCTGGTGATAGAGGGTGGAACATGACTGTGGGTTTTTCCATGGTGGCTGTAAAGCTGTGCAGAAGGCATGTGATCAGTGCCAAGACTCACACATTCCTTTTTCCCCTCCCCTCCCCGTCTGTGTCTCTTCAGATCAAGGCTGAAGTTACAGAAGATGTATATACTTCAAGGAAAAAACAGCATCAGACTATGATGCATTATTTCTGTGCATTAAATACTCTCCAGTACAAAAAGAAAATTTCTCTGCTAGAGCCTTTGCTAGGATACATGCAAGCTCAGGTAATTTCAAATTTTGAAAGCTGTAGGTCTGTAAGTAAAAGTACTTCATGAAGTTGAGGTACTGAAATCCATTGCAAGACCTCTTCTGCAATCCAAGGAAGGAAATGAAGAAAAAGATCCACCCATCCACTTGTCTGAGCTGTCACAGCTGCTGCCATGACTGTCCCATTAGCTAACACTGGTCACTGCCCACTCACTACAGGAATCTCTTCATGATATGCCCTCACTCCCTTCAGAGAGTCTTTAGGAAAGTCTGGGTGACAAATAAAAAGGTTAACTCTTCCCCAAAACCCCAGGTGGCTGAATTTGATACACTGCCTAAATTTTCATTGCTAGGCACTTGATTCCACTAATGAGAAGAGCTGATTAGAGCTTTCTTGCAGGCAAGTCCACATGGAAGTGTATCTTCTCAGCAAGTAATGTGCAGACAGTTAAACTCAGTCCTATGGCAGCTATTTTGAAATGAGATAATCCTCAAAAGCCACATCACTGCTGTTTTCAATCAAGGCTGTGGAAGAGCCAGAATGCTAAAAAGTATTCTGGTTTGGTTTTGCTTAATATAAGTAAATTTATGATTGGTTTATTTGAGGATGGGTGCAACAGAACATACAACCATGATATAGTTATTTGGAGAGACTTCATTTGTATTTTCAGAAGTATGTCCATTAAGCATGGGAGTTTTGATTGGTTTTTTTTTTTTGCAAGTCAAACTTCCCAGCATCTGGCACTGCCACAGTGACCTGAGTAGAAATTAACTTCGGCACACTGTTTGAAAGCTTTCCAAAGGCAAGAACTCTTGCTTTCTTTTGAAACTTTGCAGCTTGTATTTAGGAACCAAGCTCTGCATGTTTTGTGCAGCAAAGTAGTGCAGCCTGTTGCTTAGGTGAAGCTTTTTGCTGAATCTAAGAAACGGAAGGGCAGGGCTATGTCCTGTGGCTTCCTGTTCTGAGACTTCTCATGGCAAAACTCAATTTAGCTGTGGCAGATACTCTGGCCCATTATGAAGTACCTGTATTTATAATACATACTGTCAGTTTCCTGTGGATGGCTTTGGGTAAATCCTCACAGATTTGTTCTCTCCTATGTGCCACAAATGACTCCCCTCCCATAACACCAGGTAGCAGAGCCATGAACTTCTGGTAGCTGCCGGTAGCTGCCAGCAGCAGCCATCACTTGCAGCCACGAACACACATTCTATTCTTTCTATTAAGAGGCTTTGGTGGGAATGAGGAATGAAAACAGATTTCTCTGAGAAACTTTAACCTCCTATGGCTTCATCTGTTAATTGTTAGTGTAGTTTTAGCAGTGACTAAATACTTCCTTTTCTTCCTTTTATTTTTAAAGATAAGCTTTTTTAAAATGGGTTCAGAAAATCTTACTGAGCAACTGGAAGAATTTTTGACCAATATTGGCACAAGTGTACAGAAGTAAGTTGGCTTTGTTGAGTTTTGAACTTTTATTAAGACAATTATTTTTTTCTGTTTCTACTTTTTAATAAGTTATCTTCGTTAATAACACAGTTTTTATCTTAAGTGTTCGCAGGGAAATGGATTGTGAAGTAGAAAACATGCAACAAACTATAGAAGACTTGGAAGTAGCCAGTGATCCACTCTATTTGCCTGATCCTGATCCTATGAAATTTCCTGCTCATAGGAATCTAACACGAAAAGCTGGCTATCTCAATGCAAGAAAGTAAGACTAACTTACTATTTAAAAGTTCCACAGTAATCAGTTTTGGGAAAGGAAAGCTAAAGAAGCTGGGTTTTTTTGTTTGTTTGTTTTTTGCTTTATTTTGTTGGTTTTTTTGGATGTGAGCTATGCTGATTTTACATATTCAGTTGAATAAGTCGCATAGGAGGTATTCTGTTTCTTTCTTTGGACTTCTTCATTTAATTAGTACTAAATTCATTGTTACACTGTCATCATGTTTTCAGGTGCAAAGCATAATTATCCTGATTTTAGTCTTAATTTTGCCTGAATTTTCACAGTTAAAGTTTTAGAGTGTAATTTCACTGCATCATAACAGGGAAGTAACAAGATTCCATCTATTGGTATTGTTCCATAAGTACCTGTTAAAACTTTGGGATCCAAGTTATTAATAAAACATCGTAATTTTGATATAAACAAGGCAAAACATTCTGTTAACCAAAATAACCTTTGAAGGAGCTTCTGAATTCCATGCAGCAGCAGCTTGTTGTCCACAGGAGGGAGCTGTGCTTCTAATGAAATCCAGCAGCTGTTTTTCAGAGTTATTTTTAATCAGTTGTAACGTTAAGACTTTTTTACATTAAGAATTTACATAATAAGCTCCAAGGAAATTAAAAAAAAAAAAATTAAGAAAAAGAGATTACTTTTACAGCAACAGTTGAAGTAAAATACTCACTGAATGAGGCATGAATTTCTGTAGTAGAACACAATTGCAGCAATTAATAGAGTATCTGAGCAAAAATGGAGGCTAACTGAGGACCTCTTTTTATCTTTTAGTAAGACAGGGCTGGTGTCTTCCAGTTGGGAGAGACAGTTTTACTTCACTCAAGGTGGAAATCTGATGAGCCAGGCAAGAGGTGATGTAGCTGGGGGACTTGTCATGGACATAGACAATTGTTCTGTGATGGCTGTGGACTGTGAGGACAGACGGTACTGTTTTCAGATAACGTCTTTTGATGGCAAGAAGTAAGTGGTATTATACTGCTGTTTCTTGTAAGAAATACTGGACTCACTAGTTAAAAAAAGAGATATGGTGTGCCTTTGGCCAGATACTAGCTTGATATATTTTGTAGATGTTTAGAAGCAGAATCTGGATGTCATTTTAACTTTGTCATGTCTGGATTTTTGTTTCTAAGCTCTATAATGTAGCAGAGTAGTATTTCAGAATAAGATCATGATAACCAGTTTACAATCATGATTATTGCATTTTATGAGTACTTAAGTATTATTAGAGCACAATTAGAATTTTGTTGCTTTTCTGTTTTCAGTTGAAAGGAAAGCATAGGTTCCTCCCCTCCCTAATGACTGTTGACTGCACTCAGCACATACACAGAATCTTCAGCCTTTTATAGCTTGTTGTTCAGTGTGTAAACATGAAAATGTATTTTCCTGGATGATTATATATGTGAGGCATTTTAAACATACAGAATTGTCTCTTCCATTCTCCTCTTTCAGGTCTTCCATCTTACAGGCAGAAAGTAAAAAAGATTATGAAGAGGTAAGGTTACAGGAGGTTTGCATGGAGCCTGCTGATTTTCTGCTGCACAGAAAGAACACATTCCTAACCATAGCTGGATACTGCATGTATTCTAGTTAGTTTCCTCCTTCACAGAAAAGTTGAAAAGCCAGGAACAGGAGCAGATGGTTTTCCAGAGCAGAGAGAGAAAGCAGATTCTAGCTTGCAGATGCAAGAAATAGGCAAATTCCACTAAAGGCGAATTGAATTTTTATAATGTCTTGAGGAAACAGTGTCATCTGCAGCACCAAATAATGAAGTACAGAGAATCCTGATGAAGTTTTTTAAAATTTCTTAGAGTTGTGAGTCAGCTTTCCTTAGTTTGGTTTTAGTATGACTAAAATAATTTTTGTGAGTAAAATCGAAAATTGTAAGGTGCAGTATGCGGGTGGCAGTCAATTTAATGACAAGCTAGGTGTGCAGAATATTTGGCTCCTTGAATTTACAAAGAAAGTAGAAAAAGTGCTGAAACTAGCAACTCAGGTATTCAATCAAGTTTGTTTAGAAAACGTGACTAATTAATTTATTTTCTTTTTTCTTCCTCTTTTTCAGTGGATATGCACCATAAACAACATATCTAAGCAGATATACTTAAGTGAAAACCCTGAGGTAATTTTACTAAAATTTATACTTACCGGTAATATGTTTACATTTATATTTATATAGTAAATTCATATTACTACAAGCTTACATAAGGATTTTTACTTGCTAAATTTGGGGAATTGGCCCAGTAAAAACTGTTTTATAACAGAGCGTGTATCTATATGTGAAGTGTGTCTTCATGGGCTTTAGTTCACAGTTGAGGGCTGTATTTCTCAAATTAGTTTGTGTTTTTTTTTTTTTTTTCCTGCCTACATTTGCTTATTTTGCCAGACTTAAAATTGGAACTTTCCTTTATCGCTGTCTTTTATTAACACTGGCAGTATTGTAAAGCCAGTGTCTTCACTTAAATTGAGAAAGTTAACATCTGGATGTGTGTTAGAAGAAAAGGTAGAGGAAAATGCTACAGGTGTGTTAGTGATAATTTAAGAATGCAAGATTGTCCTGAAGGGTTGCGTTTGTAACTTCTCCCAATTGCATATACATAAAACTAAAACCTGAACATTTATTTTGAGAGATGTTTTCAGTTATTTTTTCCCATCTGTGCTGCAGGAAATTGCTGCCCGTGTGAACCAGTCAGCTCTGGAGGCTGTCACTCCTTCTCCTTCCTTTCAGCAGAGGCATGAGAGCATGAGGCCAACTGTGTAAGTGAAGCAACTAGAGGGCATTTGAAGTGCACATATAAAAGGAGAATCCTGGATGAAGTTCCAGGGGGATAATGTCTGTTTTGTTACGTGATTTCATAATGAGATTTTTCTTCACGCGTCCAACTCCTGGAAGCAGACCTCAGATTGCATTATACTTTGCGATTCTACATTGATGTTAAAACAACCTGATGCAATTATTAATGGAAGTAGTAACTTTAACTTAAATTTGACTAGGTACATAGACTCTATTTGTTTACACTCTATCCTGATCTGCAGGTTTTTAGATTTCACTTTGTTTTACATCTAAGTTCTGGAATATTGTATTGGTGTCCCCTATGGTTAAATTTATTATCAATCAACCTGAACTCGTATACCCTAATTCTGCCTTTTTGGTTTTGTTGTAGACAATCTCGTCCTCCTGCAGCTCGTACCAGCAGCACAGGGTCACTGGGATCTGACTCAGCAGCTCTCTCAGCACTTTCCTTGGATTCACTTGTTGCCCCTGACACTCCCATCCAATTTGACATAATATCTCCAGTTAGTGAAGATCTGCCTGGCCAAGCAAAATCTTCAGGGCAATCAGGCAGGTAGGAAATGTAGAGAGAAGGAAAATCCCTAAAGTTGTTACTAATTCAGAAGCAAACAAATGAGAAAACCACATTTAAACTGCAGCCCCACCATACACATTGCCTTTTCCCTGACTGATACCACAAATTTTTCAGCAGCCAGTGAAACAAAACTATTTGTTTAACTGTTAAATGGAATTGTGAAAAAAGGCTTAATTACATCACTGGAGTCAAGGTGTCGTTTTCTATTTTGCAGCAGCTTTTCTTGCTTTAAAAGCCAATGCTTTTATTTATTGATTTATTTTAAACTTTTGATTTCACAAAGTATTTTCCTTTCCTATTGCTTGCTCACCCAGCAGCTTGGGTTATTTCCTTTTGGAAACTCAAGAGAAATTTGGTAGCCCTGCCTCCAGGTGATGATGGCATATGATGACACTCCTCTTAAGCTGAAAGGTGAGTGAAAATGATCTAGGCTTCTAGAGTAATTTCACATACAGACAAGTTAAAATCATCTAAGAGTTCATCCCAAAACATAAAAACATTTTCTCCTACTAGTTACTATATTTGAGTGGGAGATGTACTTAAAACTAAAGACCTGTAAATCATCATTGCATTTCTGGAACTGTATCTATAGAATTCAGATATTAAGAAAACGTATTTGCAGAGCCAGCTGCTCTTAACAACAACAAAAACAGCCAAAGAGATGAAAAATAATTTATGGGACTCTTGTCACAAAATTGTGTTATATCCTCCTCCCTTCTAGGAAAATAGATGAATTTTCAATTGCATCTCACAGATGTAAGAGTTAAATACATGTTCAAGGGGTTTTTTGGATAGTTTTCTATTTTTGCGTTGTTTGGTATAGCAGGATAAGCAGGTGGCCAGCTAGATCCTTCAGAATATATTGAGCTAAAACACACTTGAACTGTATTCCAGGAAGTGGAAATTTTTACAATTTTTAGCAAAATTCCTGTTGTAGCCTGATCTAGCTCAGTTGATCAGAGCAGGGTACCAGTAACACCAAGGCTGTGGATTCAATACCTGTGTGGACTATTCACTTAAGAGTTGGACTCAATGATCCTTGGGGGTCCCTTCCAACTCAGAATATTCTGTGATGTCATCAGTTACAATTCTAGTGTAGAAAATAATGTTTTTCATAGCAGAGATAATAGAGTTGTGCTCAGTATTTTCAATTAACCATCACCTTCAATAAAGAACTGCAGTGTTTGTACAGTTAGGTAATACGCTTTCCTTGGTTTCTGATACTGATGACATATATTTAAATAGTATTTTTGGCTCTTGAGAGACCCTGTGAGATTTTGCATTTACTGTTCCAGTTTAATATTAAATGACAAGAAAAGTCTGAGCAATAGAAGATGCTAGTAGAAAGAATTTGCCTTTACTGTACTTAGCCAGGTCAGCATTTAATAGGATGGTTCTTGATTGAGTCCATGTTCTCTAAACATTGTAGCAATGCCATCTTGACTTCAGAGTTCAATCTAAAAAAAATTTATTCCTTTAAACCAGACATCTCTTAGTTAAAAGATTTTTGATAATTGATAAAATAAAATTAGCTGTCAGTATGACGTGTAACTGAACAATTTTTTTCTCATAGTTCTGAAATTTACTTTTAGAAGACTAACTATTGCGGTGACACTTTGATTAATCCCATAAAAAACCTAATTTGAAGTATGTTGAACCCTAGCCAATAGCTTTTCAGCTACCAGTTAGCCAAAGAGAAAGGGTGATTTCTTCTTTACAAATTTTAAATAAAATGTCCCCATTTCCTGTGCTCATTCCTTTACTGTTTTTTAAAAATGCAGACTTGGAAGCCTAGAGTATTTTCACTTTCCTTTGTAACGGATAGTAATTCTGTCTTTGAGAGCCAGAAACAGCCACATTTCTCTTGACCCTCTAGGAGTAAAACCCCAGTGATGTTTTGAGAAAGCTGCATTTGAAACAAACAAACCCAGGGGCTGCTCTTGAGTAAGTAATTGAACACCTTGAGAGTGATGAGAAGTGGGTGCTCCGGTGGAGTACCGAAAGGGCCTGGCCTTTGGCTGTGCTTCCTGAAGCTGTTCTGTGAAATTTCATCCCCTAAACTACACATTTTCAAACATTAACAAGATTTTGGGTTGGGTTTAATTCAAATATACGAAAAAGCCCAAAATCTGAGAAAAACTTTCTTGTGGCAGCAGTAGGACAATATTATCTGATATTTTTCTCATAATGTGGGCCTTCAAATACAGCAGTTTATGTCTCATTCCTGATGAAATTGCTTCTCCTTTATGATTCACAACACATTATTCTTCCAGATTACAAGTTTGTGAACTCATTATATGTTGTATTTGATGCAGCATGAGACTACTGCATTATTCATGAATGATTCCTGGAATCTGACTCCTGGTTTAATGTTTTCATTTTTTAATAGACGTACAAATCCTTTTGGTGAATCTGGAGGCTCAAAACCTGAAACAGAAGGTAAAACAACAATTTTATTTCAATGCAAATAAAAATAAAATTTGAAAACTGTATTTCTTTTTTTATCTCTAGCTTCTCTCTCTTTTGGTCTTTTAAAACACCAGTTTTAAAATGCTTAATTACATTGCAGTGTATTTGATAAGTTAAATCAGACCACTGTCTGAAAATCTCTTGTAAGAATGATTCATTGCATTTTTTTGTATTCCTTAACCAAATGAAAAGATGTGTGATGTGCTGTGTAGCAACTGCACCTCTAATTATTAAGTAGGAGCAATCTCTTTCCAAGTTAGTTTAGAGTTTTCCTGACTGCAGTCCACCTTAGGTTTTGAATGGGAGACCCAAAATGGAGTTTGCTTTTTTCAATACTTTCCTTTTTTCTTAGATTCAATTCTTCATCAGTTATTTATTGTAAGATTTCTTGGCTCTATGGAAGTGAAGTCTGATGAAAGTCCAGATGTTGTTTATGAAACCATGCGTCAAATACTTGCCGCTCGCGCCATCCATAACGTTTTCAGGATGACAGAATCACACTTGTTAGTCACTTGTGACTGTTTAAAGTAAGTTTGTTTCCTGACCCTACTGGTGTTTATTTACAGAATGATCTTCTTTCACTTTGGTAAAATTTACTTTCTGGTTTGTCTTTAAAAACAAATTTTTAGGTTAATTGATCCTCAGACACAAGTTACAAGACTACGAGTAAGTAACTTTCCATTTTAAGATAAATACCCAGCAATGTAATTCTTTTAGTTTATAAATATTATTATTAGATGATAGCAAAAATCACTGACGGCATGAGCTTTGTAGCCAATTTGCCAGTGAAATTACGAGACCAATGCAGACATATAGAAAGCTTGCAAATCAAGTTTAGGGGAGTGAGTTCAGTATGTCAAATTGGCTTTTGAGACTCCCTTCCCCCTGTGATCTGAGAGGGTAAAATATTAAAGACAACATTCATGATGAAGTCACATTAGTTCTGAAGTCCAAGAGGGTTTGTTTGCAGCTTGTTTTTGTTTTGTTTTGTGGTTTTGTTTTTAATGCATAAATGCCTTGAGGGTGTTTAATGGTTTTAGGTTTGATTTCTTGTTTTTCTAATTCTTTATTAAAAATGCACTTGAAAAGAGTAAGTGGAATTCTGGTTAGGATATCAAATAAAGCCAGCTTAATTCTTCAGTAATAGCAGTCTTTATTCTTCATATTTCAAAAGTACTCCCTCTCCCCCTTTTTACGCACAGTTTATGGTCTCTCATTTAAAATTTCTCTGTGTTTCTAAAAACGTTCAATTTTTTAGAGGCTCTGAATTGCTTTCCTTTCCATAAAAGGAAATCTTGAGCATTGAAAAGTATCTTGATATTTAAAGTTTCACATTAAGTTCAAAAGTGCACCTAAGCTGTAACCCTTTACAGGGGAGATACGTGAACTGAGGGTATGTCCCATATGCTAAATGCCAACATCTAATCCTAGGAAAAGCTCATCCTGTCAGTTTACAGCAGCTGTAGTAGGGGCTCTCAGAATTTTATAACTTATTGTTTGATAAGTCTTAAAAAGATAAAGTCCAACCTCTTTTAAGAATAAATGCAAAACAGTTTCCTTGTAACAAACTAATGAGGGTATGTGGTTTGTATGGGTTCGTGTTTTTTCTTTTCTTGTTTGTATAATTCAGGAGAGCTGAGCTAATTGCAGTAAAGCATTTTGGGAAGTAAACCTTTAGATGGAACTAAATACTGAAAGCTTAGTAATAAATGTAACTATAATGAGTGATTAAAACAGCATAAAAAAGGAGTGTATCTGCATTTAGGAAGACTGACTGACTCACACTGCAAATGTGGTCCCTTTTTTGTACATGGAGTGTGTTTTTTGTGTTTGCTTGCCTTTGGAATAATTTAATCCTTGCTGTCTCATCTGTGTTTCATAATTACATGTTTAATCAGATCTTGTGCTGTGCTTGTGCATTAATTCATGTGCAATATATTGAAACCTCGTGTAGAAAATTATTTGGAACTAGTTTTAATCTGTCCATATTTGATCCTTTTGGCAGTTTCCTTTGCCCAATGTAGTTCTGTATGCTACACACCAGGAGAATAAGCGCCTGTTTGGATTTGTGCTTAGAACCTCAGGAGGGAGAGTGGAGAGCCGCCAGACTTCCATCTGCTATATATTTGAATCAAATAATGAAGGGGAAAAGGTATTGGTGATGGTTGTAACTTGTATCAGCTGGGAATCTGGACTCCAAGAGGCTAGATCCATTCAAGCTGACTAAGGGATTTTTTTGTTTATGTACTGAAAAACAGTTAAACTTGTCAGTTAAAGTAACTACAAGTGCTGTAACTAAATGTGCTGTTATATCTAATTGGGGATGCTGGCTTAAATTTAAAGGCATTTTTAATTATTTCCTATCTGGTTTGTGTTTAGATTTGTGACTCTGTTGGACTGGCCAAACAGATAGCTTTTCATGCAGAACTGGTAAGAATCTTTTTGGGGCAAGGGATACTTGAGAATGGAAGAAAGGGGGTATATTAAATAATGTATAATAGAATATATTCTGCAAGATAGTTCTAGATGCAGTAATACTGTTGTATTTTAAGAGATTTTTTTTTCCTAGAATTTAAATTCAAATAAAAAGACTGACCAATATCTACTGTAGAACAACATTCAGTGTAGAATTCATTTTGCAACTTTTACTGACCATACCAGTCCTTTAAAAGCAGAATAACCAAAACAGTGATGTCACAGTCTTGAGCAAGCTTGTATCAGTCAGTAGTGTATCAAACATGTCAGGCTGTTGTTACTGACTGTATTTACATTTTTGCCCTTTAGGATCGAAAAGCATCAGAAAAGCAGAAAGAAATAGACAGAGTCAAAGAGAAACAGCAAAAAGAACTGAATAAACAAAAACAAATTGAAAAGGTACCTTTCATCATTATTTCTTAATATTAGTTTTTTTCTACTTACTTTCTTTGCAGTTTTGTCCTCCAAGCTGCACTATCATATTCTGTGGTATGAGTTCATAGAACATTATGAAGTTAATTATCAGAAGTGTTTCCTGTGCAGATTTTGTATACTTTTGTATGGTAGTTTTTAAAAAGAGCTCCTTGAGAAAATAAATGACAAAATATCTTTATAGGAATACCCAAGAGCAGTGCTTGAAGGAACACCTATCACAGGCCAAGAAAAATTTCAGTTGCTGATGAGGGTTCAGTCACACAATGAGGAGAGGGGCTGAATTGTTTAGGTTAGAAAAGACCTCTAAAAGATGGATTGTTTTGGTTTCCTATTCAGTCTTTTAATTCCCTTTGTGTAGAAAGCTGTCCACTGATAGTACTGGCAGATCATTTAGAAATCATAATAATGGTATCTTGTGTCAATTGTAGATGGCTTTAAGGGTAATACTCTTTTTCTGATTTTACAACACCCCTTCTCAACGTAGGACTTGGAGGAGCAGAGCCGGTTGATAGCAGCTTCCAGCAGATCCAACCAGAGCAGCGCAGAAGGACAGTTTGTGGTCCTTAGCAGCAGCCAGTCAGAAGACAGTGATTTAGGAGAAGATGGAAAGAAGAAGAGAGAATCTGAAGCCTAAGGTCGCCTGCTTCGTTAAAATTGGAATCATGGATATATCTGGTGAAATGGCACAAGTTCTACAAGAGGTGAAATATAGGTGGAGGGTCTGTCGTGTTATAGAAAAGACGTCACATTATATAGACCCTATTATGCCTTGATTTTTCTTTCTCAGTTAAGTGATTTCCATTTCCTGTCCATGTAATTTCTCATGTATGCCAGATGAAGCATGGTGATGCTGCCGTGTTTATTACAAACATGTTTTCTCAAGTCTTCTCTGCAGTATGGGAAAAAAATGTGGGGTTTTCCCCCACTTACCTCTGTGCAATTGACTGCTTTGGAAGCAAAACTGAAAATTCCTCGGGCTTCAGCAGTAACACTGAAATTCATTCTTTACGCTGCACTATGGAAAACACCTTGCTGGAAACAAAAGTGGATGTCCAAATAAGACAGTGCTAAGCTTTACCCAATTTGTTGCATATACCCGTTCTTAGATATAGAAAGAAGGGATCCTCATTAAGATCAGTGAGATGTACAATAGTTCTAAAAAGGATTTTTTTTTTGTTTCATTTTGCACTGTATGATACTCATAAATTTTTTTTGGTGAATACAATGCTGAAAAACTTCTTCAAACAGGAGAAAAAGATACTGTCAGACCTAGAGAAGAGCTGATGAGATGCAGCTGAACTTTGCTGCATGAGGAAAAACATTCCTCATCAAATTATAAGAGTAATGTATATAGCCTTGTAGCACAAGTGCCATGTTCTTGGTTTTTCCCCAGTACTTGGAATAAAAAGCTGTAAACCTTTGAGTTTATTTTTATAAAACTTGCTTAGAGTTGCAGGAAATTCTTGAATTCCATCATATGAAAAATCTTCTGCATATGTGAAGCCTTGCTGCCAGTACACTTCATCTACTGAAAATGAGTTGAGGCTCTTCAGTCTTTTTATAGAAAATGATTTTGCAAACAGAATTTACCGGTTCTGAAGTAAGAGACGATACTAATCCTACATCCTAGAGTCAATCCTGGAAAGCATTTTTCAAAGTGGTGTCTGTTTACAGCTTGTAATCTGCACTCCATATTCCATACACTGTGTAATATTTATTTTGTATAGTATTAGATGTCCATTCACCTTTTGATCCAGAAGAGAAATCTTGTTTGAAGAGAAATATTTATTTTTGCACTAATTACTATAAATATTAAAATCCAGTGGAACAGAAGATAGCTTTCTAATAGTGGCATGAAAATAACAGGATATGTAAAGAGAAAAGAATATACTTATATTCCAAGTTATAATATAACAGTTATGAGTGATTTACAGTTCATTGCAGAGCATTTCTGGTGTTCAGGAATGGAAGCAATTTTGAGAGTATCTCCTCAGCAGCTGGTGATGGCTCAGCCCTTCCTAGCTGGAGTTGCTCCGTGCTGATAAAGTAAGTGAAGAATCTCAGGTCGTGTCTGCTGGATGGCTGTAGGTGCACAGAGGGCTCTTCTAACACAGGGGAGTGCCCTGCACTGGCTGATGCCAGCATCCTCCTCCTGCCTGTGGCGCTGGAGATGCCACTTTGTGTGCAGGAGTTCATGGCCTCAGCTCCTGTGACAGGAGAGAAGGGCTGCAGTGCCTGCCCTCACAGCCCTGGGCAGGACCAGCAGAGGCAGCTGGAGCTGGAAGCAGCTCTGTGCAAATGTTGCACTACAGCCTGGGCAGGGGCGTGAGCAGCCACTAAAAGGCCCTGCCTTGAAAAAGGAGGGGGAGGCTAAAGAGGAGAGAGCCCCCAGGATCTCTTCCTGAATTAGTTACCGGGTCCTGTTCCAGTGCATTTTTCATCCCCAGAATAGCCAGTCACTTGCAGAAATATCTGCTTTTGCTGTTGCCCAGTTAGGTCAAATAGTATTGCCCTGTGGCCAGATTTGGCTGGCACACTGCTACATGGACCACCAACCAACCTGAGGCTTCTTTTAAAAGACAGTGGTATTTTTATTTCATATCTAGGCCTTCATTCTCAGCTCCCATTTTTAAGAGACTATTTTAACTCTTGCCAGCAAAAATGTACAGAGAGGCAGCAAATCCAATTTTTTCCCTTTTTGTGCTTAAATCAAGGCTTACAGTGACTGGCAAGACAGACTGTCTCTGTAAATTAGTCCAGTTTGTGTTTGTCTGGGTTTGTTTTTATTTACTGATATTTCTATTTTTTATCAAATAATATCACAAGGTAGCTCAAGGTTACTGGGTCTTACTCATATCTTTTTTCAAGTATATACTGAGATGAAGCAGTTTTGAAACGCCACATGTGGTCTGAAATCAGTGGTTTCCAGTGTCTAGAATCCAGTCCTCAGCTTGTCAGAGAAGGACTGATTGTGTTAAGCACTGGAGCTGCAATAGCTCGGGCTCCAGAGGGAAGACAGATAATAGTCGAGCACTCTCATGAGAAAGCATTTCTGATCTATAGCCTGTTTTGCATTAGCCTTATTGAAGAAATGTCAGAAAATGGAATTACTGTATCTTTCTCAAAATCTACCATTGCTATTTTAGATATAAATCTGCAAAGATGAGGAAGTTGAAGTTGACATAAATCTGCAAAGATGAGGAAGTTGCTAGTAAAGTTGGCAGAGAAGTTTACTGTCATATGGGATTTTTTGGATTTAGCAATAAATATTGGAATTATTCCATTTGCTTTTCAGGCTTTCCATATATGCCATTAAATGTAGCTTTCTAAAACAGACAGTAGGAATGAAGTGCATTTCACTTAATGTTGGATGATTCTCATCTTAACCACTAAACTATTGATATGCATGAGTGAAATGTAGGGGTTGGTTTTTCTGCTTATTTAGGGGTGTTTCACTGATGTAAAATGAGCAGGAAGGTATAAAAGCATCTGGGATAATGATGAAAACTGCAAGAGCAAAGGGTGTGTCAGCAGAGCTGAGGAAGTTAGACAGGGAATGGTGATTGAGTTAGCAGTGGGTGAGAATTGCTGAGCTTTGCCTAAGGGGAGGATCACACAGGTTGTAATTAGAACTATCTCAAAGCAAAAATAGCTGCTGAGGTTTTATCCACGCCCTTCTTCCCAAAAGGAAAAGTTATTTGGTACCTTTTTTCCTGTAAGGTTTAGAATTACTTCATTAGAAAACAGTTTTGTTAAATAAAAAAAAAAAAATCAGAATGCTTGGTTATTTTCATTGAGAGCAGGACTTTTAGTGGGAACACCTCATGTTCTGCTGGGAACTGCTGTGGTAGGATTTCACCACCTATTATTGTAACTAAATTACTAGTTCGTGTTTCCTCTCCTAAATTTCAGAGATTAAATGAAGTCTCCTGTTTATTATTTACTATTGCCTTTTATTCACAAACTGATCTTTCAAGCACTTTCAGCTGAAGCTGTAGTTTGCTTCATGTGCATCTACTATTATTTCAGTCACTCCTGAAAATATTATTTCAAGTCTATTATTTTAAAGTGACTTCATGTAGGTACTGCATTGGCAGTGTTGTTCAGGACTAACTTATGTTGCTAATTGCAGCCTCATAATTACTGCCACACCTTTATCCCTTAGGTAAGAGATAGGAAGCTTGTTACACTGTGCAGATTTACACACTGCAGACCAAGCCAGTCTTGCCATCAGTTATTTCAAGCTACATACATTCTTGATGTATGTAATGGCATGAATATTAAAATACATCAGGTGTGCTTATGGGTAAGCATTTTATTGCATTACAGATTGCTGGCACTCCTCTGTGGCCACTGCCAGATTTGGCCGAGTCTGCACCCGAGGACAAGGTCAAAGTCATGTGCAACTTAAACATATCTAACCGGGTATGATCAGGTACTGAAAAGTCATTTGAATGTCATAGTCTTACGTCCTTAATCTGTTTAGGTTTGAAATTGTATCAAGACAACTTACTGATGAACAGTAAAGTACTATTGCAGAGTTAAGAAACATTCCTCTTCTAGAGGGCTGTCAGATTTTTTCTTTATATGGATGTAAGCCCAGAGCTGAAAATTGTGAAACAGCTGAAACTATTTATGAAGCTGTAATTGATGTACATGGATATAAAGAAATAAATTAGACTGTTTAAGGTAAATTCTGTCTATGTTTAAGGTAAATTCTGATTAATCAGTTGCACAGCATTTGGGACAAACCAGTGGTGAAAACTATGCTACAGTGTAGTCCCTTTATTATTTAGGAAATAGTTCACCTAGAGAAAGAAAACTGCCACTGCTTAGTGAATTTAGTAGCGCTATTGTCTAGTGTAACAGCAAAAGCTTATATTCTTTCTCTTGTTCTGTATTACAGAAATTCTTGCAAGTTAATTAGTTCCCAAGGCTTTTTGTTTTAATTAAGCACTAAGTTGACATTTTTTTTTCCCTGCCACAGTGGTATCTAAGTTGTCATGAAAACAGTAAGTCAGTGTGTCATTGTGAATGCACTTGTATTCCTAATGAAGTTTATATTGCAAGCCAAAGATTTTGTACAATCTTTCTGGTCATTTTTATAATAGAGTGGAGTGGTCATATTCTTATGATGGTGTTCTGGATTGGTCCTGTTCCGGTGAAGTCTAAGTGATTTTTGCAATGTTTGAGACTGACTTGCACATTTTCCCTGAATAGCTGTATTAAAAACCACCAATGGCATATTTATGTCAATTCGGATTGTTGTATCTTAATCTTGGAAACATGGATAGTGACCCCATTGTGCCAGGGCTCCAGTCAGCATTTTGTATATTAAATAAAAGCTTAACTATAGTAACTTTCTGGGTGGGACTTGTACTGATGCAGAAGCCTCCTGCATTCTTCTGACCTTCATACTGACCTTCAGGAAGTACCATTATTGGTGGCAGGATGTTCCCTTCCATTAAACAAAGTTCTAACATGCAGTTATAGCCCTCTGTTGTCAAGTGTAGCTCAGTTCTCTTTAATTTTTATAGCCAGATAACCTCAGAGGAAATTGTTACACTTGGGAATGCTGATAACTTATTTTTGCAACAATCAAAGCCTGAAGGTGAACAGGAGCTGTGGCAGCTGGCTGGGCAGGGCCTGTGGTGGTGCAGTGACACAGGACAGTGAGAGCTCTGCAAAGCCACGGTTCTGGGAACAAGCTTAGTGCAGAGGCTCTACCAGCACAGCCAAGACCAGAGGTACTAGATAGATGTTCACAGGCTGAGTTAGTTTATTATGTGATAAACACCATGTAAAAAACCATGGGCCATAACCACATTATGGTTAACTTTGTATTTTATAAAGTTTGTAGATTTTTCTGGGGAAAAGCTGACTTTTGAATTCTGTAACTTCTGTCATAAAGATGCATGTATAACTAGAAAAAAAAAATCTATGCTTACTTGATTATGAAGGAATAAATACTACTAATGCCAAACATGTTGATGAACTACTTCTTCTAAAACAGGGACTGACATTTGCAGTATTTTTAAAAAGGAACAGGCATGCTGTAGGTGTTTCTAAGACTTCTGTAACACTTCCTAAAATGACAGCGCTCCAAAAGATTAAGCTCCACCTCTATAGCGAAAGAAACTCCAAAAAATTGCAAGCAGGACTTTGGACAGCACTGTAAAAAGAAAATCCAGTTCTAGAGAGAATAATCAAAAGTCCATGGTGGATAGGACATACCAGTACCTGATAAGGAGCTGCAGACCTAACATGTCTTTCAGCAGTGCCACCTTTAAGTAGAGGGTTCTAAAGCTTAATCCCATTTCATTGCCCAGAATGGGGGATTGCTTTATTGGGTGGAAACAAAACTTACTTAAGCTACTCTTCAGAACGTCACTGTAGAACTTCACAAATAAAAACTACTTCTTGTCAAGAAAAGGGAGTAAGTACAAGAGAAAAAACAGTGACATCCCTTCCTGTTTTTAGTCAAATCCCTGACCTTAAACTCAGGGTTTAGTTAAACACTGGAATGGGGGCAGTGGTATCTGATATGACAGGCTTTAACTTAGCCATAACACAAGATTTGCAGCCCTGCACTTTACACTTCCTTAACTTGGCACACTAGACATTTAAAATATTGTTGCCTTAACTTTCAGATAGGTCATATCCTAGCGGAACTATAGAAGAGGATCACTAATACTTACGTTTTGGAGTTCTCGCCATTTTCTTCAGGGGGTGAGGGGAGAATGCTGGCATTCCTTAATACACAGAGGAGAGAAAATCCCGAAAGAAAAAAGCACAACAGTCTTATGCGTGTTAACATTCCCTTCAAAGTACAGGACTAATACTTATACACAGTTGAGGTTGTAGATCCCTGTGAAGTTTTCCTGTCCATAAAGATCATATTCCTTGTACAGTATGTAGTCTTTCAAGCAGTTTGGCAGTGGAAGGAAGGTCATGAAGACAGGACAGCGAAGACGGAGCCGGCCCATGCACGCCCGGATCTTCAGCCGGCAAAGGTGCTTCAGAGAGCGAGGATTTGCTAGACAGGAGAAGGAAAATTAAAATGCTACCAACCAAAAAGGTCCCAATGCCAAACCACCTTGTTTTCACTAAAAATGTAAGCAGATGCTTACTTAAAATGAAATTGATGTCTGGCCAGAGTTCTTGTTCTTTGAGAACTGCTTCGAGCTTCCAGCAGATCTTAACGTGATCAACGTAATCTAACATGACTCGCACTACTTTCCCAGACACGTGCTTCAGCCAGGACAAGGTTATCACTTCACAGAACTGATAGAAACAAAACGTTAAGTAGGGTAATATTCAATACTGCAGCAAATGTCTCCTGTCTCTGAGGACAAGAACAATTAACTAATGAAGAATGAATGTTTTGTCAGATAACAGGTTTTAGAGGTTGCCACAGCTTGCATAGGCCTCTCTAGTAGAATCTAAAAATCTGAGAGGTGGTTATTTTGTACCAGATCCAAAAATAAACTTAAGCAGCTGTATATTTGGTCAGTTGGTGCCTAAAAAGAAGTGCTACCACTCTCTAACTGGAATTTAGACTTGTGTCCCAGGTACTTAATAGGGGGATCCACCAGCTCAATGTATGCATCATCCCCTTATCTTTAGGTTAAAGAAGGGTTTATTAGGTTCAAATGGACTTTACAAATTACAAAACAATTACACTAATGGGTGTCTATAGGGACCTCTTTAGGATTGCTAATTTCTGCTCATTGCTTACCCCACCAGCTCCAGGGGTCCTTACAATAGCCTTGCAGTGTTGGTGTTCTGGTACAGGACAATGGAGAGCCAGCCTGCAAATCCCTGCTTTCATAGCATGGACAAGACTGCCCTAGAGAGGCAATTCCATACTAATCATTAGCATATTATCAGCTATATTTTCACAATTCAAAATTATTGTTCACAATCATTTGCTGTCATGAACCAGGCTTCATGGCAACATCTATTTAATTACAAAGCCTTGCCTATTCCTCTCTTTATGTGCAAACTTTCTGCAAAATCTCCTTTTCTGACACTACACTGAGCACCTTTCAGTTTAGTTTTAGGAAGGACAGTGCTAGTAGGCCAGCACAGGAAGCCATGTGACACACATACCATGGTGTCTTTGATAACGGTGGAGGTCCAGCCATCGGTCACGTACTGGGCATGGGAGCCGTTGCCCAGCGGGCAATCGAAGCAGCGGTGCACATCGTAGCCGTAGTTCAGCAGCATCCTCAGCATCACCTCGTCTTTGAGGGCGTACTGCAGAGCCGATGGGAAATGAGTGGTGTTCACGCGGCAGAAGTAATTGACATTGGCCCCGTGGCGGAGCAGCAGATTCATCAGCTCGTAGTTGCCCATTCTCAAGGCTATTTGGAGGCAGTTGATCGGATCTTGGTTTGCCAGGGCTCCAGCATTCAGCAGCAGCTGTGTGGAGCAGATATCCCCGTTGGAAACAGCGAAGTAAAGCGCTGATTTCCGGTGGTCGTCATAGCCTTTGCGAACTCTCTGAGCTAGCATAAAATTAGCATCAAAGCCAGACTGGAGGAGAAACTCGAGGCACTGAGGATGTGCTCCTGCCGCTGCTGAGTGAACTGGACTTATCCCACTTTCTTTAATGGCAGCAAAATCAGTCACTGGAACTAAGTATTTTAGAGCTCTGAAAAATTAAAACCAGAAGCATCTTAGAATCTTAAACATATTGGTTCAGCTGATTTAGCTTTGAATTTCTCTGTGTTGCTGGGCTTCAGAATTCATCATGACTGTTAAATAGCCTTAATATACCAAATCAGTACTGTGGCATGCATTGACTTGAACTGCTAACCCTTAAATTGGTAGCCAGCAATGGATACTGACTTACTAACTTAATATCTACCACATATAAAATATTATTATACTATTATTCATTAAAAACCCATTCCTTGTTACAGAAATTAAGGATTCCTTGTCATTACAAGTTCTTCCTGAACGTTGAAAGCACAGCGTTATTGCTTAACCTATAAGAATTAAGGAATTAATAGAATATATATTATAACATGAATACATATAATCTGTAATGTAATATACACATCTAAGTTTAAATACAACAATGTATACAAAGTATTAATACAGAAATTAAGAATTCTCAGATTCTTGTTTCTCATTTGTTAGTTGTGATTTTAGCATAAATATCATCCAGTAGTCTTACTCTTTAAAATAGGGATAACCCTTATTCCGTAAGTCTATTTGCCTATTTAGTACATTCACATTTCTGTGATGGGGTGTACATGAGACATTGACCCAAAGAGAGTGAGGATGTACTAAGAACCTCAGCATCAAACTAGACAGTGTTACTACTTGTGACAAATGGAGAAATACTATAGGGATTAAGATGTACATCCTAAAATGATGGTTTTATCCTGACTGGTCTTTTACATTCAGACACAGAACAATATTTACACAGTCAAAAATAATTCCTTGTACAAAACTACAGATTTGCTGCCTGTTTTGAAAAAGGTAAAATTAGTAAAATTAATATTTCTGGTGTCACTATTACTTAAGTATATTAACTTACAGGAAATGTCCTCTATATGCAGCTCTGTGGATTGGCAAATGACCCGAGTGCTTTGGTACATTGGCATCAGCCCCATATTCTAGTAAAAGATTCACGGAGTCTGGATTTCCTCCTCCTGCTGCTTCAAACAATATAGAAGCACAGTCCTTTGCCTGTGAAAGAACATCCGCACCTGGGAAGAAGCAGCAAGGTTTTTCACAGTAGTCACTGTAAATATCCAGCTGTAATTAGTATCTCCTACCCCTCAGTGACGTGGTATTTTAACTTCTATTCTTCACCAAATAAAACCACCACGGGCATAAATCTTCATGTTGGATCATTGATTTTAGATGTGTTTATGTAATCCCGGGAACAAGAAGGTCCAGATTGTTTTGAACACAATTACACAGTAAGAATTTCTCTTAGAACTGGGCCAACAAAGGGTTTGGTTCTTATTCATCCAAACAATTGCTTTTTGGCTTACATAGAATGCATTTCAATTCTTTCACTTTACAAAGACCAGACAGGTATAACTGAAAATGTGAGAGAACCCAGTATCCAAACAGTTCATGCAATCCAATTCCAGTGCTGCTGAACCATCATGTAAAATTCCCCACAATAAATGTCTTGTCAGGCCCTCCCTAAGGTGACCTGTCTACCTTCCATTTGAAAAACAATACAGCATTTAAAAACAATTATAAGTCCTCACTAAAATATTAATATATTACTTTAACATAGAATTTGATCTTTACACAGAATCACAGGGTTGGAATAGACCTCCAAGACCACTGAGTCTAACCCATGCCCTAACACCACCCCAAATAAACCATGGCACTGAGTGCCACATCCAGTCTCTTTTTAAACACGTCCAAGGACGGTGACTCCACCACCTCACCAGGCAGACAATTCCAAAACTTTTATACTCTTTCAGTAACAAACCCGTTCCTAATATCCAACCTAAATTTCCCTTGACGGAGCTTGAGACTGTCCTCTTGTTCTGTCAGTTGCTGCCTGGAAAAAGAGACCAGCCCCCACCTGACTACAACCGCCCTTCAGGTAGTTGTAGGGACTGATAAAGTCTTTATCAGGCCTTCATTACATCACAACAACCCTCTTGGTGAAGACTGCAGTTAATTTTCTCTAGTAAGGTGAGTTACTTCTGCTGGTATTTCTGAAGGCATATCTGAAGTCTTCTCTTCCCGTAAGGTCCTATACAATAAAGTCTCACCTCTTTGCAGTAAGAGCTCCATGATTTCTGTATGTCCCATCTGTGCAGCCAGTGCTAGAGGTGTGAGCCCATATCCACTACGGGGGTCAGGATCTGCTCCCGAATCCAGGAGAAGCTGTACCAGATCCTTCCTGCCCAGTCTGGCTGCCTCATGCAGAGCAGTTCTCTCATGGACACAGCGCAAATTCACTCTGGCACCAGATCGTAGCAACAAGGAGGCAATGTCATAGGAATCGTGTTTAATTGCTGTAGGACAACAAGCAAAGCATCACTTAGCATGTTATTCAATCCTATTCTGTGCGTTAAGGCTCCTGCTTTGTGGCAGCCATGAAAGCTGTTCCTCACAGTGCTATTTATGCAATGAGAAATGTCACCCTACATTGAAAGGTTTAACTCATCAACAAGTTTGTTCTTTGCTTCCAGGACAGCACTACGTCTACAAATGAATCATTTAATGGTAATCACTTTTTCTCTCTGTTGCATTTGGTAATGGACCAGAACACAGCTTTCCTTGCCACTAGATGGAGACCATACCCAGGGCCTTGGAGCTCAGGAGCTATCACCAGAGCTCTATTTAATTTCCATAAGCAGTTACCATAATGTGAAACAAACCTTATAATGACTGTTTCATATACCTTCTTAGCTTAATAAGCCTGAACTCTTAAGTCAGTGAGGGTCTTAAAAGAGAAATTTGCATTAGCTCCAGTGGATGGAATGATTAGGCAACACCCTTCCCTCCTTCTCTCTTTGATCTTCCAGGATATGCAGGATAGAGAGTGTCCTTCAGCAGGACAGATTAGGCTGAGCAGCTTCACATGCCACAGCTACTTGAACACCAGTGACAGCATTCTGTGACAGAAACTGTGATGCCCCATTATCTGAAACCTACACAGATAAATTCCATGTATCCCCTTCTTGGGGGATGGTGCATTTTCATGTCTTCATGCACTTCAAAAGTATCTACAAATTCCCTGCACTTTTTTAAAGCAGATGGCCCTGACTTGAAGCTTCAGCCATTTCACAAGGATGGACTGGGGGTCCTAGAGATGATTTGTGGGCTTTTTTCTCCTCCTTTAACAATAGTTTTGAAAAAGGAACCACCCTTCCAATACAGAAAAATGTACCGGTTCATCCAAGAAACTTAGAGTGCTCCTTTAGAATTTAGATAATTAGAACACACTTTCCTTTTTTTTGGGCTAAGATTCAGTAAGAATGAAGGCATCATAGCCCAGACTGAGGGAAGCAAAGGAAATGAACACAGAACACTTTTGAAAAACATTTTGGCAAAATACGGTTCTTTACAAATCAAGAATTACAGTTCTTGTGCATGATCAAATTAAAGTGGCGTTCACACACAGAGTGTGGGTATGAGACTATACTAGGATCATACTAGTTATGGGACCTTATTCTTAAGTTACAAAATATTAAAGAGAAGTGAATGGAGAATGTCAGCCTGGCTTCTTCACTTGTCATCCTTGGACTAATGCCAGTAATGTCTAAATAGGGACAAACACTGCTTTGCACTCTACATACTGCAGATAAATCAGGCTGGTTTGCAATAATTTTTGAAAATTAATACCAATTACCATAGGTTTTGGAGAAGGAGAGGCTCATGCATTGAAGGAGATACCATGTGGGCAGAGAACATGAATGTTTTATGCCTGCAGACATGAGGGCAGTAATAGGATGAAGAGGCAGAAGGACTTGGTTACCTGGCACCAATGCAGAAATGATGCCAAAGAAAGCAGAGGATGACACTCTGCACTTCATGGAGAAAGCTAATTATCATCTGAGAAAAACAGACAGGGACAGACACATTCAATGCTGAGATTAACATTTTTTTTCTCCTTACAGCAATGTATTTTAGGCATTGAAGTTAAATATATCAAATTGAAAACTAAAATATGTAACCATATTCTCACCTCTCCACCCCTAAAAACAATATTCACCTATAACTAAAGGAGAATCTCCCTCTTCATTTTTAACATTGGGATTGCAGCCATTGAGCAGGAGAAAGTGGACATTGTCCACAAAACAATGTCTTACTGCCACCAAGAGAGGTGTTTCCCCTTTTAGGGTGGTCTGTTCCCATGTAATGTCACAGGAAGCTGAAATACAGAAAAGCAGAACACATTTGAAGTTGGATGATTCATCAAACTCTACTTTGTAAAACTTTTTGATGGAAAACTAGAAGGATTTTGTACCTTTTAGGGTTATTTCAAGGATGTTCTTATTTAGCTGTGCTGCAGCTTCATGCACAGGAAGCCAGCCTTGCTGATCTGCTTCTTCAAAAGCAGAACTGTGCCTCACCAACTTCTTCAAGGCATCTTCTTGGCCTGTGATATTTTAACACAGACTCACATCCCATTACTTATCATAAGACACAATTCAGACAACTAATACACTGAGTGCCATTTATCCCACCAATCTATCTTGCTTATTTTAAAAGGAAGGCCTGGAATTTTCCCCTAATTTAGGAGATGAAGCACTGGAATTTCTGAAAGCACTGGAATTTCTGACACTTGCACCCATGCAACTACAATGATCCTGTCTAGGAAGTTAGCTTTTGGATGTCTTGTTTTTAGTTTCCTTACTCCTCCCAAGACTATATAAAGAAAAGCTACACTTATATCAGGTGAAAAAACACTTAAAATGTAGGCATTGCTCAGCAATTTCCAGGGGTCTAAGCTTAGTGAGATGTATTTGTACTTAACTGTCCGAATTGCTGCAATGATCTCCCCATGTTCTTTACTTGCAGTATACTGGAAACTGAATAAACAGAACAAGAATAAAATGAGAAATAAAAATTCATGTGAAGTTCAGGATATAATTATACCTTAATTTAAATACTTTAATTTACATGACATGTTAGATTTCTCTAAGTTACATTGGGTTTTAACACATTGAAACACTTTTTTTGTTGGTCTTTCCCAACACTATAAATATTTGATTTTTCACACAAAGGCCAATGATCAAACACTAAAATGAGGGGAGGCTCCCATACCAATCTAATTTTTCACCACCTACTTATCTTCTTCATAAAGCCCTATACTCATTTACGTATTGATGTAAAATATCATTTGAAAATTTCCCACATTCCATATTTTCAAGGAACAGGTACACATTTTCAGGGAGAACTCAGAACAAGTGAGCAACCAGTGCTTTCCAGTATCCATGAGACAAGCTCAGCACAATACAAAATATGGAGTTACAAAAGAAAATGAGGTTACTACATGCTTACAATAATGCCAAGAAAATACCCAAAACAGAAAATGTTTTACCTTTCAACCTCTGTTGCACTGCCACTTGTTTCAATTTTGAGCCTCTCTTGTAAGCTTTCCTGAATAGCTTGCTGGGTAGGGATTTCCTCATCAGAATCACCATCGACCACATATACAGAATTATTCATGGCAAATCAGCACAACATGGATCACTTTTGTAGGGAAACACTGCTTTTTAATTAGAAGCAGATATTAAATCCTCAGGTTAAATCTGGAGTAATAGAAAAAACAATCACTGTGTCATTATCTAGAGAAATGACAAAATTTAAAGTAAATGACTACACTGTTATATGCTTAAGCAGTCATGCTGTTCTTGGCATATTCAAGATCTCAGATGTTCTGTTAGGCTCAAACCTCTCATCTGTTTTACCTTATCAAAACTTCCACTTCTGTCTTTCAAGAGAGTTGGTCTGAAAAAACAAAACAAAACAACACTACAGGTAAAATAAAATTTAAAAGTAAAACTGAAAGCAAATAAATGACTTGGCAAAATGAATGAGCACAGCAAATTTAAGGAAGTGGTCAACATGCCAATGACAAAGCTTGGAATGATTCTAGAAACATCTTAAAGTTGGGCAGCAGTAATTCAGAGCAAACCTGCATCATTAAATTTGTTACCTGATCCACCTAATGTGTGATTGCAGGGCCTTGCTCTGTAATTGCACATGTAGCAAAAAAGAGAAATATATTAGCAACACATACAGCAAGAAACTGTTAGTAATTGACTATTCTATGGCACAATGAGTACATAAACATTTCAAGTCTAGACTACTTTTTATTCTTCTAAAAATACTACTAATTTTCCTACGAACTGAGAATATATATACTGGGTTTCCTCACCTTCTGAAAGACGGAAGACCTCAGCCTTTGAAGAAGTGATTATTAATTTGAAAGTGACATTTTCAGGATTGTAAACAATCTCTGCAGAGCCCATGTCCATTAATAGCTCACTATAAATACCCGATCATAAGATACTCTGGGACTTTCTCCATGGTTCTTTCACACACGTCAGTTATGTTTAATAGTCTGACCTGATAAGTGGTGCCAACAAAAGAAGGAATTAAAAGTCCAGTTTCCTTGTAAAAATACTTTTGATTTTTGGAATAAGAATTTCAGAACTATAGCAGCCACTGTTACATTGTGAAAATTCTTTAGTGCTGCCCTAGGAGAGCAAACTGAAGGTGTTGTTAGGAGCTTGCTTAAGAGTGAGACAGCAGAAAAGCTAAAACAATACAAGTAAACATAAACAAGCCAATAATCAAGCAAAAACTCTGTTAAAATTACTACATGTTCCTGATTGCTATATCATAATTCACACTAATATAAATAGAAAAGCAAGTGAAAAATAGAGTTTTTAAAGGGAAAAGCAGTTTCAGAAAAACAGACTTACACTGGTTTAACACCCAAAAACCAGGGAAATGAAGGACACAGATGCCCAGTGGTAATAGTGATGGCAGGATGGAGTGAGACCTTCATGTGCTTCAATCACTCCTACTGTATTTTATGGAGGGGTCTATACAAAGAACTGATGATGGCTGTATCTGAATGCATGGTGGAAACAGTTCTTTGCTAGAGGAGATCTAGAAAGAACGCTCAAGTAATGTTTTTAAATTATTTTTAAAGAAAACAAAAGTGCAGAATCAAGTTTATTACCTGTAATGTTTCTCTCAGTAAGTGCAGACTACCTTTATTTTCCATGAAAATATATTTAGTGATATTCAAGTTGTTCACACTTTAATGATACCACCAAGGGCTAAAATCCCAGCTGCATTGCTCATAGATTGTAAAGATGGTCATAATAATAATACATACTTAATTAAGACAAAAGCTTGAGGGTCAGAAAGTATGTGTATGCCCTCATACAATACAAAAACCTCCAGATGTTTCTTTTACACACTAAGTTCCACTTCCTCTGTAAGCCAACAAAAAGAAGAAAATGTTGTGTAGTCTGTGAACTGTCCACAGTCAGTCATCCAGCTGGCACAGCAAGGCCACACCTCTCTTGATCCAGTGCTGGACTGGTTGGTCTGTGTTGAGCATCAAAGCAATGACGAAGTTCGTGGAATGCCCAGTAGTAGATAAGACCCCTTTGCGCTCACTTGTCTTGTAGAGTGGGCAAACATAGGCATTAGACTCCTTTATGTCCGATTTTACAGCTTCAAAAAAACCCCAAAATAATGCATTACAGTCAGCAGATCTATTGGTAGAAACATAACCTACATGCAAATATTAAGTATTTACAGTAACATCTTTAAAGCTAAATAAAAATGCAAAATTGTTTTGTGAGCAACAGAATAAAATTATCTGGGTTTTTCTTTTTGTCTTTTCTTTTGAGGTGTGTTTTGGTTTTAAACCCAACTAATTTAGCTACACTTTGTTTTCAGGACTTGATGCCTTCCTGTGATTCTACCAGCTTTCTAATAGTCAAAGACACATTAAAATCTGAATAGGTACCTAGTTAATACATAGCTTATACACGAGTTTTTTACAGCTCTACAAGAATTCTGGTCCAGCTGCCAGAGAAGCTAACTGCAATTCAAGTCACCTGAGATGCAAGGACAGAACTCTGCAGGAACTCTTTGTTTGCCCAGACTGCTTACATGGAATTTGTGCAAATCCTAATATCATGCAGGTCTGAACAAATTCATCCAACCTCAAGAGATGGTACAAGCAGGAAAAAGTGGCAAATTTTAGTACTGCTAACATTTAAGTTGCAACAGTTGCAATAATAAGTCCTGATTTCGTGCATAAATGAAAACAGGGGCTTACTCCTCTCAATCAAAGAAAACAAGAGTTGCAAAAATCATCTTACTAGTATGAGAGACAGCTATCACAGCAGCTAAAAATAACCTGAGCAAACCCTGCTAAATCCCATGAGGTAAAACACAGTCTCTGTAAGCCAGTCAAAAGTTCTCATCGATCTCCAGTAAAAAAAGGAAACCACTGTTGCAATTTCTTGGTTAACAGCTCACACATCAGAGAAGTTATACTCACTTGGCTTTATCCAAATGATCGGCATAGCATCAAAGAGCACTTTGGGATACTGCTCAGTTAACATTCCCCTGGTGAGAGAGAGCAACAAAGTAATAATTTGTGGCTTGGGGGCCTTGGTGGGTGATTTTTTGGTTAGTTGCTTGTTTGTTTTTATTTCCCCATTTTCCATGCATGAGAAAGTACTTAATTTGGTGTGTTATTTCAATAATATGTAAAGTATCACTTAAAATATTTAAACCAATCTTGTTTGACTACTGAAAAACGCTTTCCAGAACCACAGCAAAACACTTGGCTACTGACTTGGCCCTGTCCCAGCGAGCTCCGTCTAAAAATAATCCGTGGATGTAAACACCGTCCTCTGGTGCAGTATCAGCAGTATCCTGTGGAATAACCTGTAAGAAATAAGTGTTCCATGTTATTAAACTTTCACAGCTCTTTACTTTTTGAGCTATTATGCCAATGGCCCATTTCCAGATCAATCCAAACTGAGAATAATATAGTAACCCCTTCTTTCAATGCTACTTTTATATATATCTGTAGAGACAGCAGACTTCTCTGGGTTTGTTAATTACCTTTATTGTAGGTTATAAAATGAGGCTTAAATCACACAGAAAAATACACACTGGATTCTTTTCTTGCGTAGAGTTCTGTGTCCAGTGATAGAATTACTTTTAATCGCTTTGAGAATACCTCTTCTACGGATGTTATTTAGGCTGCCAGTCTTATCAAATAATTAAATGTATGTCTTCAGATTGCAGTGAGTTAGTTGCATAATGAACCTTCCTGTTAGGATTTACTTACTACATTTCACCACAACGTCAGGACTGAGATTAATAAAATATTAATTTATAACTTATCCATACCTCAAATTCATATCCTAGAAGGTCAATAGGGATCCTGTGCTTCCTAGCATAGTTTTGCATAGCTCCAGTTAGGAAAGCTTGAGTAAAATAGAATCCTGACAGCCAAAAAACAGCAGGCTTCCCTGAGTCATACCAATCCTGGAAAGAGGAAAGTGACACATTCAATAATCAAAGAGAGAGAAATTCCATACTCTGACTATTTTCTATAAAATTGTACTCAGGAAATCGAAACAAAGCCTATCATTCCTTTCCCAATAATCCTTTAACATAAAAGACAAATTATATAGAAAAGTAGATTAAATAGTTGGTCGCACGGCTCCTTGTACATTACCTGTAAAAACTTCAGCCTTGCTAGCAAATCTACAATATAGCTGCCTAAAGGTTTTAGACTTGGGTATGAATGCTGTGCCCACTTCTCAGGAACTTTTCCAACAAGGAGACTGCCAGACAGTGCTTCCAGGTCAGAATCCATAACAACCAGTCCTTTAATGGCTTTCTTCAGGTTAATTAGTGTAATACGAATAGTTCGGATTAAACTAGAATTAAAAAATAAAACAATTTTTACACATTTTGCATGATTTGTTAAACATGACAATGTCATTAGAAAGAAAAAAAAGTGTGCTATGGAGTCATCTATAGAACTTTTATAGCTTTTATACTTCTATATCTATCTAGATATCTGCACAATAAGCCACGTCTGTAAAGTCATGGATTTGTGCATTTGTGCAGATTTATTTAAGACTAGGAACAGTAATAAATTCTTTTGTCATCTCTGATATCCTCTGAATTGGTTGGTAAGAGGATAAATTTGGAACTCCAAATGTATCCACCGTACACTGGCTGAAGGAAAAAGGTTTAGATTGCATAAAAAGAGGTGTGCAGGGTCTG
Organism: Dasyornis broadbenti; assembly: GCA_013397935.1. Taxonomy (NCBI): domain Eukaryota; kingdom Metazoa; phylum Chordata; class Aves; order Passeriformes; family Dasyornithidae; genus Dasyornis; species Dasyornis broadbenti. The sequence goes on from VZRN01001325.1 coordinate 56,523, forward strand.
AAACAAGGATAACGTGGAGACTGAAGGCCAGAGAGCATTAGGGAGAAAATGAAACAGGAGATATGAAGAGACAAATGGAAAAGGAAGAGCAGAGAGAAAAACTAGAAAGAAGGAATGAAGAGGCAGGCAAAAATAAGAAAGAAAATTAGGAAACAAAGTCAAAAGAGAAAAATAAAAGTGATTCTAGGTTTGTAATCTTAGGAAAATAATTGTGAAAATTAGGCATAGGAAAAAAAAAAATCAGAAAAAAGGGGTAAAAATAAAAATTTTAAACAGAAGCACAGAGACAATTAAGAAAAAACCAGAAATATCTCCAGCATGGAAAAGGTTTCATAAACTGTAACTGTGCGTGTATTACAGTTTCTAACCCCTTTATCCTACAGGTCAGGAATATGAGGAAAATAAAATAAAATTAAGGTAAAGATGGTGAAAGGGAAAGTGAAGTTAAAAGAAAAAGAATATAAAATATTGTTTGCAGTCTCTTTTCCCAGTACTTCCTCATACTCCCTTCTTTTCTCTTTCCGGTAATTTTGCCACTTCATTTTTCCTGACATTTATCCTATACTCTGACTCTGCACAAGGAGCAAGGGTGCTTGGACTGCAGATACCCCTGCAGTCATTTAGAAGGGAACAAAAAAAGTATTTCACACAACACAGGGCTTACAGAATATGTTTTGCAGGAATTTTTTTCTGTAAATGGAAGGATTTCTGGTAAATTTAATAAAAATAGAACATTCTTACTGGTTAAATCTTTCCATTTCCTGCACCAGCACAGTGTTCATACTTTCTTCATATCTCACAGGATATTTAATTAGGCAACTTTCAATGTCAAAATCCTTTGGAAGCTGTAAATAACAACATAATTGGAAATAATTCCATATATCATTACAATTTTACATTAAAGATATGCCAATATGAATATTTGCAGAACAATAGATACCACTAAATTTTCTGATTAGTATCTTATCATTATAGTATTCAGTAGTTCAATCCAAATAAAAATTAGGGGGGGTTAATGTTCATCTTTTATGAAACACCTAGAATTCTTGATATCATGGAAAGTTATAAATACATCTCAGTTTATTAATTTTAAACTTGTTCATGTGAATGAATCAACTGTTCCTTCAAGTTGTCTTTGCTCTTTTTTCTCTCTTTCTCCTGTCTTCTGCCTATTTAATAAAACTTCTTTCAACTGAAATATAGCAGTTGTCTGTTACAGCCACACAAATTCTTACTTTCACATTGCACTAAATTCCTTCCAGAAGGTTTTACTTTCAACATGAAATCTACTTTGTACTGAAGATTCTGTTAGTTAACGAATTTCTGCTTTTAAAAAGATAAAATGAAGTAGTTTGTATAATACAATACCTTGCTGAGAATATCATCTGCAATTGCATAGAGAGTGCTGTCACCACCCCCAGAAGTTCCCTGAGTGCCTCCTCCTTGTGTTAAAAGCAGAGATTCAAAGATAATCTTAGTTTGCTGCAGATCTTTTGCAATATCCACATTTTCGTGCAAGCCAAATACCTCTGGATGCTGACTAAAGGGAAGATTCTAGGACAAAATAAAAAAATGTCTGTGTGACATAAAGCAGCAGGAATCTGATCCAAGGTTTCTTTAAGAAGTCAAATGAAAAACTAGTGCTGACTTCAACTGCAGGTGAGTAAGGACCCTAGTGGCAGGTCTGCAGACAGAATTACTGGTGACAGAGCCATCACCTCTCATACACAAAGCCATTTCCAAGGAATTCTCGATTATCTATGCTACAGGTCCTCCTATCTATTTACTGATTCCCCCTCCCTCTCAGAAATATTCTAGATCATGGCGAGGATCATACAAGGATGTCAGGCAAGAACCTGAACACACAATTTAATGGTCTGCAAAACTACCTTTTTAAGACAGAAAGCCTTTAAGGATTGCTTTCTCAGCATGTCATCGTAACAGCTCAAAATCTTGTTGCTACTTTTTACCTTGATAAACTCAATGTACTCCTCATATGTGCTTTTGGGTGGAGCATAGTAGTTGCCACTGGGAGAAAAAGTATAACGAGGATTTTCAATTATATCTGGGTTGTAGAAGTCATCCAGCATTGTCAGCAGCAAACGTCTGTCCCAGTCATCTGTCACTCGACCTCCATAGTTACACTCACCAGTCAGGTAAGAGACAGCTTCGAAAGGGACATGGTTGTACTCATTGATGAATAACTGAAACAAATGTGGGTAGTTTTAGACACTTGCATTATCTGCAGAACAACAGTGTGACCTAATAGACTAAAAGGCTGGAAGCTACAGCATGGGTAAACAGCAGTTTATGGAGTTTTCTTCCTAGGTGTTGGAAATCCAAATTCTGAAATCTTTTTTCAGGTAAAAATTACCGTTTGAAATAAAGGGGAGTTAATAGTAAAAGCCTCTTATGAATATCAAAATCACTCAGTTCATCCAAATAATTCTTGAATTATTTACAAGTGGATGGTTTCTCCAGTCTAAATTTTGTAGATGGGCACTCTTCCGTATGAGAAATACACATGCACTTCACTTAATTTCAGCACCCTCCAATCTCTTTCATTAACTTCTTGGTAACTTATCCAAATCTTCAGCCTCAACTTCTATAATTCACTTTTAACTCTCCTGACTTTCCTACGCAGTGCCTACAAAAGATTCTAGGTCAAGTCATGTTCACCATTTCATCTCAGGGAAGGAGAATAGTCTGAGGTTCTGTTAACTACCAGTATATATGTAAAAAAAAAAATCCTCCAATTAACCACACTGATAGATGACTGCCCCTGGCATGGTGCTACTTAAAGAATAGTGAGCTCATATATGACAGTTTTAACTTTTATAATACTCACATATCTTCATTACATTCCATATGTCTGTAGAAATCTAAATATTTTATGCAATTTGTAATTTTGAAAATATTTCTAATATGACTGACATTATTTGCCTTTATAGCTGAAATCCTGAATACCTATTAACATTTGATGTAACTTCAGTGTATTGCTCCTTGCGACTACCAGCTGTGCTTTGCAACATCAGAGTTTAGGAGGTAATCAATAATTTTACCTGCAGCTGTCTGATACTGATTCTCAAGTCAGATTCATTAAATCCATAGGGTATATTCCAACCGAGGGGCCCAAACTTTCTTCTCTCCTGAACAAGCGCATGGAAGAAACAAACTCCGAAGAGCAGTTTCTCCCATACCTTTGAGAAAAGCAAAGAAAAAAGTGTTATAAGTGTCTGTAAGCTCCTGCTAGTGAGTAACTTGTGTAGAGAGCATCCACTCTCCATCCAGATGTAAATACAGGCCACCACTAAATACATTGTGGTTTGTGCCTTGGGAACAAGTGCACACCAGGTTGCCACATAAGCAAGCACATTTAGCCAGTTCCTCAAGTACCATTATATTCTTTTGTGTATAAGGCAACCGACTTCATAAGAATTCTATGAGCCTAGATATTTATTTTCAAGGTTCATTAGATAAACACAAAATACAGATGTATTTTTGATGCAAGTCCTTGGATGCAGCCACACCTATGTATATTGATATCTCTGAGTAATCCCACTTCCTTCACAGGTAATGATTAGCTAAGTGGTATCAATAAGATATATGAGCACTGCAGCACTTGGTAGCTGGTAGCAAGAAAAGATCTCCTCAGTGCTTATCATCTCAATAATGACAGACATGGCCTTTTAATCAATGTTCAGAGTCTGTATACATTGTGTACTATGTGTGTGTAACATGTAAGTAATTCAATAAATCCTAAGAAACCATTTTAAATATTGCCACTTGAAATTACCCAGCAGAGGTAATTCTTAACTAATCTTTATCACTGCAAAACCTAAATTTACAACCACAGTAAAAATTTAAGCTTACAATATTCATTGGTCAGAAATTAATATACCCATGGTTAAAAAACCCCCAAATCCCAAAAACTTCTAAGGAGTTAGGCATGTTACCCGCTCCTTTCCAGGGCATCCAGCAAAGAATTCAGGATCAGAAATAGGATCAGACAGAAATGACTGAAGTAGGTTTAACCGGAGACCAGTAGGAGGTTCATTTGTCATCTTCACTCCATTCTGCAGAATTGTTACTGGAAACTAGAAATAAAAAAAAGCAAAACTGTTCTCAGAAAGTGTGGAATAGATGCCAGATTAACAATATATTATTATTCTGTGTTTCTTACATAAACAACTCTCTGCAAGAAATTTCATTTTAAAGATAAACATATATGCTGACTGATTGCCGTTCCATTGAGTAGTACACAAAATATTGCACATCACCGTATCAAAATATTACAAAGGAAGCTTGATATTATTATGCTTATAATTATTTTTAAAATATCCTTCCTTGGTTAAATTATCTCTTCAATGACTCACTGCATTTCAGAAAAGTTTTGTATTATCATTCAGGTATATAAAAATTCCCTAAAAATGCCATCAACTTTGCCTTTCCCCAAAGAGAGAATATTGAGCAATGCATATACCTTTGGTGAAGGGTAACTTGTAAGCCAGAGTCTGAATTCTGGATGACAATTTTCATTGTTAAGATCCTCACATATTTTCTCCAGCATTGGCATCCAGGAGACAGCTAAATGACAATTTTGTAAGCAAACCCAGGTTCCTTCTTGCATTCCTGTTTGAATCATTTTTGTAGCTATTGGTCCTTGTCCTTGTCCTAATGAGATGGACTGAAACTTATCTCCTACCATCTCTCTGTCATTTGCCAATTTCAGGAGGCCTTGAACAGAAAGCATAAGATTTTAGCACTTATTCATTAAAAAGAACTTATGTCGGAAAAAAAAATATTGAAAAGCTTTAATTACTGTTTTGTTTATATGTACATACAAATTCCCATTTTTAAGGGGCATAGAATTCTACCAGTGTGACACAATGAACTCAAATCTACTTGCAGAAAGTGCAAAATAATCCTCACAGTGTATTGAAGGGGAATTTGAGGTCCCTAAATTGAAAAGCTGTGGTACATTTCTGTTTTCTCGTTCTATGTATACTTACTAGACATGGGATCTGCTCCTGGAGATAGCACAAATATTAAAGGGACTGTAGCATTTGAATCTAAGTAACTTTTTGTTAGATCAAAAGGTGGTGGCTCTACAAATTTCTTCCCCAGTTTCTCAGTAACAAGTGTTGTTATAGCTGGACCAATCTGACGAAAAAAAAGCAAATCCAAACCATTAACACAGAAATAATGGCAGATCTGACACCATCTTTCGTGCCAAATTCCCAAACCTGCAGACACTTCTCAGATTTGCAGAGATTTGAAACTAGTCTTGCAGAATGATCCAGAAGCAAAGGTTTCACCTCTTGTTGACACCTCTCCACTTAATTTTTCCTTACAAGAGGAATAGTAACGTTTTTAGAAAATAAAGAATAACATACCTCATATAAACAATATTAAATAACATTAAGACTTTGATTCAGGCTTTTCCTGATGTGGAGGACAAGCATACTCTCCCTTATAAAATATTAACACTATTATTTTTAATTAATTAGAAGGAGCAATTGCAATATGCCTTAAATTCTAGCATTGATAGTTCCTAAAGAAAATACAATACAATTTGTTAAGAGCACCAAAGGCAGAATATGTTAAAAGTTCATCTCCGTTGTTTGAATCAACACATCTCTTTATGCCTTAAAAATCCTTTGTATGAAACTACATGGTATTATGTACCCTGTGTATTTTTTTCAGGCTGTATGTCCTGTTCTCAAGCATATGGGGTGTGGGAAACAGCCTGGCCATGAACAAATACTTCAAGAAAACTAGAACAGTGAGAATACTACAAAAGATTCATTAAAGCATGTCAGAAAAAAGATTTCAACTGATGCTTGTGGTGTTTGTATTGGTCACTTGAAAAATAAGAATAGCATTTACTTTCTTAATAAAGATGAAGAACAGATTAGTTACTGTAACAGGCAGTGCAAACTATGCTACGAGGCATGGCACAGTCTACAAACATTCCATAACAGATCATTTTACCTTGTCTGGTCTTAAGCACCGAAGAACTATAATCTTCTGTAATTCAGTTAATTTATTATTCCACTCTTCTGGTAATGGAAAGTTGTGAGGCTCTTTGCTATCGTACATTTTTTGCCATTCACCTATATTTTCAGAGACATGACTCCTAGAGAAAAAAAACGTAAGTACTATAAATAGCTGGAGTATTTTCTTTTAATGTTTATCAAGAGCAAATTACATTGTATTGTTATTTAAGCCCTTTAATATCTACATCAGAAAATAATCCCACAGTTGAGCTTCTCCATGCTGAAGAAAAATCTCTTTCCACCATGCTGCCAAGGAGAGACTCCACCTGAAAGGTTCCAGGTTGACAATAAATTCTGTCTGTTCCTCCAACCAGCATTGCTTGGACTTTCATAGGTCTGGGTGAATTTCCTGCCTCCACTATTTCAGAAAAACACCACACTTTAACTGAAGAAAATCATCAGGAAATTCAACTAGGGGAAAAAACTTTTCCTTCACACAACATGCAGAGTATGTACTCTGTAATGGGACAACTCTCAGAGTATTTAAAGGCTGGATGACCATCCACACTGCTACTAAAATTCCAAAGGGAATGAAACACAAAACAACCTCAAAGAACCGCTTCTAATAGAAGAGTGTTACTACACTCAGATCAAAATGCTCCAAATATTTGCACTCAGTCAGCTATTTTATGGAAGTCTTGTACAGCCATGCTGGCTCCAGAATTTAGTGTTAAATTCTATTTAAACCCAGGGTGAAATTGTATTGAGTTCAGGAGAACAGAGTTTACTAGAAAAACTCCTTCCCCAGAACTGCAGTGGAATTCCACCACATGTACCGCCCCTGGCTTTCATTGAACACTTAAACCACTGTTTCTCTATCATTGACATTTCAAAAGAAAAGTTTCTTTAGGAAATACCTCAAATAATTTAGAAAAAGAGTTTTATTAAATAGTAATATAATTAGAGACTAACTGATTGGAGTAAGTGAAGCAAACATGATAATGAAAAAAGGGGGCTAGTTTTATCCCATTGGCATTCTGGCACAGAATTGGAAAACATATCGCAAACATTTCTTTCAGCATGTTACGTATGTATTGGTCAAAACCAATTCAGGCCAATTCACATCAGTATTTTACCTCAGTCTTTCCAAAGCTGGGAATTCACTTGCACGACATAATTCATCCCAGCTCTTATCTGACAGCCAAGATGGATCTGGATTCGTGTGCACATTCTTAAGACCCACACCTCCAGTGAGCAAGAACATAAACTCTTGATGTTCTATTTCATTATTAGCCCTATAGTAAAAAAAAAAAAAAAATTAAAAAAAATCAGTAATTGAGCTACAATTTAACATAATATAAACAGTTGTTTCAAATTAATTACACTTCCCTGTCCTTTAGGAATGCTTCTACTTCTGTAAGAGTTGAGATCAGATCTCGATTATCTATATTATTAAAAAACTGCATGGTAAAAGTATTAAGACTAAAGTAAGGGTTTCAAGAGGTAAATCTTAGAATTAAATCAATAAATTGTTCAGGCTGGAAAAGACCTTTAAGATCATCAAGTCCAACTGTTCCCCCAGCACTGCCAAGCTATCACTAATCCATGTCCCTCAGTGCCACATCTACATGGCTTTTAAATCTCTCCAGGACTGGTGATTCCACCACTACCTGGGCAGCCCGATCCAGTGCTTGACAGTCCTTTTGGTGAAGAATTTATTGCTAATACATGCTTTTTTTTTTCTTAAAGTGCAATTATTCCTGATTTTTAAAGGCTTTGTAGAAAATAATGCATTTTCTGCAATTACAGTAGCCTTACAAATTGGCCCGGAAAGAACAGTCCATGTATAGATGAGTACACACTGCAATTAATTATGCACATTATGGCTGTGTGATTTTAAACATACCATTCCTTTCATGATGAATTCACACAAAATAAGGAAGAGAAAACAAAAAAGCTGGTGGAAAGGAGAACAATGCATCTGAGACCTCATGACATTATGCAAAAGAGTAACAGAAAGAGAAGAGAAAAAGTGCAAAATAAAGACAAAACCCTAGAACACTTGATGTGCAGTTGACACTGCACATTACTGTGCAAGTTTTCTTTCTAAAATGTTTTCTTAAATAATAGCAATTGTTTTTCACGTAAGGATGCTATGCAACACTACCCAGGGTCCTTTAAAGACAGATTTATCATTGACAAAACCACTGACAAATGGAAACACTTTTCTTTTCATGTGTCCCGTGGTGGTGATACATGCACTCACATACTCTTCCATTTGTTAATATTACACATCTTAGAAAACCCAAAGTATTCATGACCTTACTCCAAAGGCATTAGAAGCAATATGTACAAGAACATTCCATCGCATCAGTACCTGCTTCCATGTCAAGAAAACCATTGGTTTCTGTTACTAAAAGACTTCACTAAAATGAGCTTACATGAGCAGATTACAACACAGCAAAAAGGAGAAGAGCAGTTTGTCCGTTTCAAACAATGAACGGCACACTTGGCAGTACAGATTGTAGGTGAAGTGGTCATTCAGATATTGAAGTCGTTTCTTCAAAATTTTGGATTTATTACTAAAAAGAAAAGAAGTGAGAAACTGAGACTTCAAACTGAATAAAATATGCAATCATTTAAGAAATCTCATTTATTTAGGGTTGCAGAGGATTTATATTAGACCCACATGATCCACAAGGGACTTAGATGCCAGTTTCCCCAAAACTTCAGCTATACTCCGTGTCTTTTTAAAAGACCTTAGTACTTTCAAAAGTCCTATGCAAAATAATGAGCTGAAATCAATTTGCCACAGTAAAGTGGTGGCAGTCAGTGTTCACAATGAAGCCTATTTCAGAAACCAATTTTACGTTTTAAGTCACATTCTTAAACGTATTTAAATGTGGCACATGCTTACAGTACATAATTTGCTTAAACGGTAACTAAAAAGAGCAATTACTTCATTAATAAATGATACTTTTCTTCAAAAGCTTGCATTTAAGAAAGTTTCCAGATGGAGAGAACTATTTATAAGAAGAGAATGAAACCCCCTTATTTTACAACAAATACACTCTCTTTACCTGTCATGAATGGAGCTGATGAAGAGGTTGACAAACCAGCTGAGGGAGTACTGGTACATGGGGTCAATGTTGGCCAGGTCTGCGATGCTGAAGAACAGCACGGCTGAGTGCTGTGCCACAGGCCGGTACGCCTCCCGAGACTCCGCGATTTTCAGCTCTGTCTTCTCTGCAATCTAAACATCAACAGTACAGGATAAACAAGAGCTTTAATTATTCTCAGTGCTCCTAATAGTCTACTAAAACATTACTACTTAATAAGATTACCAAAGTAGTTCCATACAGCACTTTGTAACACCAGAGTAACACAACTTTTGTGCTCCGGAAGGCACCACAGTAGGTGGTGACTACACTGGGTAAAATGAGCACTTGGCCCTACCCCAGTACTGCCTGATCTATTTACCTGCACTACAGATACACGCGTTAAAACATTTTAAAGACTGAATAAACTACCAGTGAAGAACATATCCAATTTTGCTTCTCTTCACATTGTGCAAATACAGAATTTGTTCCGTGTTCTATGCATCTAATTCAGAGACCTTTTGCTAGCTGCAAATTTTAATATTTAATTTCTCAGTATTATTGAGGGAAGCACACATACACACTCCTTACCTGCTGTTTTTTTGTGATCTCATTAGCCATTATTTTGGCAGAATCCAAGACCTGGATGGCAGTCTCATCTTCCAGAATATCCCCTTCAGATGACTGTAAAGTTTCTAAAATCTTCTTCTCAATTTCTTGTAGATTCTTTTTATTGGCTGCAGACTGAATGATGAGAGCATTTCTTTCCTCTTCTAAATCTGGCCTAATGAAGATAAAACACAAAAACCAAAATCAGTCAATGCTCATCTTCCACTGTCTGCAAAAGAAGTCCATGAAAATGGGCTCCCTCTTCCTACAGTATTTGTGAATATTCTCTTCAATTTAAGCAAGTTTTTGCTATTCAATATCTATTTATAATGGTGAGTACAGATTACTTTGTGTAACTTCCACTCAGTACTTGAAAATTATGGTCTAATCTTTTACATCTTAGCATTTTGCAAATGACAGTGCATCCTATTCTCTGTTACTGTACCCCTGCTGCCTGAACAAAACATGATGGGATATGCAGGGCTAGTTTACTGCTGGAAACACTTCTTTTAGCAGAGTTTAGCGCAATTGCACAGACATGTCCATCTAACCCAGATACTACTTCTTTGTGTCTCATCTCTGTGAGGGTTCAGATATGATCCACAATCAGTTTCAGAGGTACCTTTATACTATGTAACATTCATCTTGCTAGACAATAAATTCTCATTTCCTTGGAACTATGCCATAAAAAACTTTAACAGCTGTTTATCATAAAGAGGGACTTACCTCTCTTCTGCTACGACAATACCTAGCAGCTGGTCTTCAAGACCCTCTGGTGTTATCATAAAATTGAGTAATAAAACTTTTGTAGCAAGTTCAGGCAAGTAATGTGGATTTCTTAGCTTTGTGGTAATAAAAAACTTGAAATCACTGGAATACTCAATAACGCTCTCACCAAGCCTGATACACTCTATGCCTCCTAAAGTTAAGAAGAGAACATTTAGAAAACTTATCACTCTTAGCAGATGAAATCAAGTCAATCCCAATTACTACTAGACATTCAATTTTCATATAAAAAACTAGAGATGGCAACTGAGAGCTGTGGAATTATTCCCGAATATTATATTCTTACAGACTACTCTTCTCTTGAATTACTTGATTGAAAAAGGAAACCACACACACAAAAAAAAAAAGTGTTTGAGCTGTACTTTCCACTTTCTTTTAATTATGAACATGAAAACCAATAAAGACAAACTAGGTAAGACAGAAGGAAAACATATTTTTCTTTATGTGAATTTTTCTGTCATCTAACAGGAGGAAAAACCAAAAACCAAATTCTTAGTTACTTGCTAGGTACTGTGAAAACTATGCCTTAAGTAAAATGCTTTGACAGCTTTTCTTGATTTGTGCAAAAATTTAGCAAATATAATTATTAGACTAAAACATATGAAAATGAACAAGCAAAACAATTTCATTGACAATGTTCCCTTTGCAGAACTTCTTTAGTCTCCTATAGTGATATAGTGAAGATTTTCACATAAACCCATTATCATGACAGACAAGAATGATATTTATTAAAAAATGAAACTTCAGGCTGTTGTGCAATTACTCTTCTCTTACCAGAGGCAGAAATAAGGCAAGAAGACAGCAATATGAAAAATATCAGGCAGTGCCAGAGACTATAAACTGAACATTAATGTCCTTTCCTTCTTGATTCAAGGTTAATTCTGCTGTACCTTGTTTAAATGTCTGTTTAAGCAGCAGAGGTTCAAGAGATGGGTCTAATTCTTCTCCAACATTTTCTAGCAGTAGGGGAGTCCCAAACTGAATGCAGTTCTCCACGGTTCTCATATAATCTGTGTCACTGATCTTGATAACATTCAGACGGTTGTCCTTCTCAAAATTCTTGATCCATTTATTTGCTTGACCTTGAGGATCAATCATTAATGGCCTAGAAAATACATGGCAGTTTTCTCAGTGCTTGCAGGAGTTTTTCAGAATTTAAAACTATTTCATATGTTTCTATATCAGACTGTCAAGAAGAAGTGATACAATTTTAATTACGTTATTTTAAGATACCAGTGAAAAATGAATGCATAGATGTTTTATGATAATTTGAGAAGCAATAGCAAAAACAGTTTCAAAAATTGCAACAAATATTTATAACATTTTTCGTAAAATACACCAGAATGCAGAATTCTTGTAAAATACTATTCTATCTCCCCCCATAACATAAAGATTCCAGTCCTTTTCAATTACATTGCTCTACAGAAGCGACATGGTTTACAGATTTTTCTTTTTTTAAAGTGGGAACTTGTTTGGATTTTAAAATGAAACCTTTTTTCCACCTACCAACGTCTTGAATTGTCAACAATGACCCCATTGTCTACAGAAAATACATCAGTTGGCAAACCAGCAATATTCCAGGCTCTTATTTTTACTGGGTCACCAAGATTCTTGCTCAAAGAGAAATTCTCAGAACAAGGGATATCTTTCTCCTGAAAAAGAGGGAAAAAACACCAACAAAATACACAGTTATCTTTATTCTATGTTTCTTTACATCTTTATTAAATGTCACTTCAATCCAAAAATGACAATGTGCATTTTCTCTTAAGAGACTGAAATAGGTCATGTATGAGTAAAAATCCTGGGGAAAATAAAACCATAATTTCAATAATTAACTCCACTTCCCCACTGAATATTTACTCTCTCTTCAAATTTTATAAGATTTGTCCACTTTTTGGTACATTCATAATGTAGGAGTTTTGTTTCATAAAGTTATGACAATTAAGAAATTAAGACACAGCTGGAGATATCTAATGATATCTTCCATTAACTCAGTACAGCAATCCAATGCAGATTTGTTACTGTTTAATGTGGTTTTAAGTGATTCCAAATCACTTGGATTTATGAATTATGGCATTCATGTAAGTATGTTGGAAGTGCCCCTTTGCAAACAGCACAACCAACCATTTAATTAACATACAAATATTTGATGGTGAAAGTTACTGATTTTTTTTTTACATTATACATAACTGCATTTTAAATTTAATTCTTTCATTTAAAGGCAAAATACAGGAAATTATGAGGTTTTGCTTCAGTAACAATCAAGCCTTACAAAATCAATGATGGTCTCTAGTTTCTGATATGCTACCATAAATGTGGAGTAAATTCACTGATTTAATTAAATTCAAATCTACAAAATATTGAATCAACAGAATTGATCCCACTGGTTTACCCATGAAGTTTACTGGGCTAATATAAAATAAATTACAAGGCATTTTTGAAGCCTTTTGCAGCAGTGTCAAAACCCCCAAACATTTATTTTAAATCTAAGATAACCATCTAACCTCACACAGTTTGCTCCAATCTTTGGTACATTCTTGTCGAAATCCAGCAGTAAAAGCTCCCAGATATGCTATTACACCAGCTGATATCAGAATATCTCCTGTCAGATTATCATATTCCTCTTGAAGATCATGTGCAGCTTGATTCCATCTGTGACAAGCAGATTACACAGAAAAAGTGGTGCTGAAACCTCCACATTAATAATATTGATGTTAAAAATCAACTCATTGTTATTGTTCATCTTAACTTCAGGTGGAGAATATGAAAAACATCATTCATGTATTCTATTTTCATTTTGAAGATTTTCTTTACAATTCTCCCAATGTTGCTGCCCGTATTTTTATGTTACAAACAACTGGGAATATTTCAACGGCCCAGACATTCTTTAGTGTTACAATCCTCAGACAGAAATACAGCATTAAAGGCTTGGAGAACTGAAGTTCAAATTCTGTTTCTACAATGGGTGCTTTATCTGACATTTGAACTTTAACCTGACCTTGTTTTCTCTCCACCAAGGCCTCCAATCAATTTCTCTGCTCGTTCCAGTTTTTTAGCACACATCTCAACCTGGAATTCTAAACGAGCCTTTTCTTCAGTCTTTTCTCTGAAGGTTTGTTCCAAAGCAGCCAAACGATTTTCAACTGCTGCAAGTGCTTCTCTCTTCTGATTCAACAGTTCCATTGTCTTTGCTAAGGACTCCTCTGCCTCTTTTAAACGTTCTTTCTTGGGTTCAATCTCCTATTCAATTACAACCAATACACAAATGCTTATAGTCCGTTTCTATAACTTTATAATTAACTACAATACTCAGGGTGAACACACTGAGCAAAGGGAAGGTTCCACAGCACTGAGGGACAAGGATCAAAACCACACCTTCGACACCCTGTGATACACTTCCATTCCCTTAATCCATTTGCATAAACCCTCTGCTGCTGAGGAAGCTTTAGCCACCACTTGTGGATCAAACTCAGGATTAGTCAGGTACTCAGTCCGAATCTTCTGCATGACGGCTTCCTGGATAACAAAAGCATTATAACCCATCAAATCTCGTGGCTGACACTTCAAAATTGAACTGATTGATTGCCATTTTTCTACACAATGAAATACGAATGAACTATTCAATATTAACTGTATAAAAAAACCTCACTGCTCATTTGACTCTTTTGAACTTCCTATCATATTTCAAGGTTTTTTCCTGTTTTCATCCTAATCCTGTTCTTATCCTTTCTAATCATGCTTTTGCTGCATCACTCATTTGGCAGCTCCCTAAGTGCTAAGAGCACTACAGTCACATAGAAGCCTTAATTTACACTGTCCTTTGTGTAAAATACACCAATTCCATTATTTGTTATCTTTTTCTCAATACACAACTTTGGGGATCACTATAAAAATGTATTTCTACTAATGTAAGACAAAATCTAAATTGCTTGTGCCTACTTTTGGGGACCTGCTTTATAAAGGGTAAAGAATATTCCACAAAGGGCAAAGCATATTCAATTTCCAATGAATTCAGCATAAGGCAAGAATCACACTCTTGGATAGCAAGACCTTTGGGAGAAATTATCATATTTGAAATAAGGTTATATAGTAGTACATGTCTGCATTTATTTGTGTATCTGCCAGTGTAATTAACAAAATATTACCCATTTTGACATCATTCATTCAATCAAAATAATATGATTAGAAAAATACGTTAAGAAAGGAAGAAATGGGCATTTAATTATAAAAGGAAGTTTATAATGCTGAATAATTGATCGAGAAAAACTAGCAAAACAAAAAGGCATAGAAAGGCTGGATATGGATCAAATGTCCTCTGGTTCCACCAAAAGATCCCAATCTATTCCCAAAGCAGAATATGTTAAATGAGGCTAAAAAGACATAAGTTCAGAAGAAACTGATTGATTTGGACAAATGGTGTCTCTAATACAGTACTTTATCATTTTATTTTTCTTCCCTGCAAGAAAGTGTCTATGTGGTAAAAATTACTGAAAAGGCCTTACTGGAATGGGTTTCTCTGAACAGGCTTTCAAATCCTTTAAGAAATTGATGTTGCCAAGCAATTTCTGGCTCGCACCCCAATAATCCAAAACCTACAAAACACAGTAGCAAATACCTTTTCAGGCTTTAAAACAAATACACATACAAAAAATTACAAACCTCTTTCCATTAAAACTCATATATATTTAATACCGATAACCTGGAACCTCCTTGAGAAGCCAATAAAGCAGAAAGTCTGGCAGATAAAACATTTCCTTCCAGTCATACTTAAAGCCAAAAAGTAAACAGTGTCTCAGGGAAATTGTGTGCTATCTATTATCAAGATATGAGCCAAGCAAACTAAAACTGGCACATTACAAAATTTAGAAAATAAGGAATTCTGAAAGGTTTCAGTAAATTTTGGATAGAAGCTGTAAGTACTTGCCTGCGTTAATGGACCTTCGGTTATCTTGTTTATTAGACAAGTGCTAAGAAGAATGTGAATTACATATCTATTTCAGACTATTGTCTGCCATTTTACCTTGCGTCCAGTTCCACGCTCTGTAACTTTTTCAGGTTTTTGTTCTCTTATAACACAGACAGCAGCCATGACAAGTTTGACACCAGATGGAGGATTTTTCATTGCTTTGACAAGTGATATATCAGAAGGCTAAAATAAAAAATACATTAAAAAAATTATGACAAGTATTGTCTTTCTCAGCACTCAATCAATGAACTGATGGAAAAAAGAGAAATTATGACACCAGTACCAATGAATATAAGTGGTTATAGAGGACTTTTAGACAGGATGATACTGTGTTAGCATGATGATTAACAATATTCATCAGTATCCCCTATGCAGGGGAAATAAAATTAAATAAATGCCAATAAACTGCAAACTAATGATTAAATTAAATTTCGTTTTTAAAATTCCAGGTCAGAATATTTTTGATGCACTTTTGTGTCATCTAAGACATCTCACTTTCTTCTAAATTCCTACTTCACTTTAGAGAGTTAAATAACACTTTCAAATGCTGAAATTAAGATCAGCTTGCCTTCAGAGTGTCAAGAGCAGCAATTGCAGCCTCCATGACAGGTATCGCCTCTGCCAGGTCACTCTCACATTCATTTTTCAGTGCCTGAGCTTCTTCAGCTTTTTCTGTAGCAAGTTCTTCATCCACTTTTACAACTTTTCTTTTTTCTTCTACTTCTGCAGATTCTACTTCTATAATCTAAAGAAAAAACATGAGTGAGCTTTGTACTGTGCAGTGAATGCGCAAGTAAACTGAAATGACCTAGGACTTATGGAATTCTGTAAGATAGATAATATTGAAGTTTTTAAATATTTTAATATAATTGCAATTTATGTTAAGGGAATAATTTCTTAGCATATTGCAACATCATCATGGAGTTTTAACAGTAGATAAACTGCATGAAATCAGATTACTCTCAATAAAAGCTATTTAACATATGTTTGAAGTTCAGGAGACAAGAAACTCTTCCTGTTTGTGCATCAGGCTGTAACTAAAAAGGACTAGCATCTATAGGGAGTTTTCATAGCTTCATAGTCTATAATATTGACTATTGAAATTTATTTTCTCTTCAAGGATAAGTTAAGCCTTTATCCAACTCCCTTTGCAGTTCTACAGAAGTGACACTTAGTTTTCTTAGAGGTAGAAGAGACATCACTGTATCTGTAAAAACACTTAGGAATCAGAAACAAGTGCACAACGTATCAATTAAATAGTTTTTTTTTGGTGATGCAACAGTCACAAATAGATAAGTGTATTTTCATAAACTGAAATTTTCAAAAACACCCAAGATTTTGGGTCCTAAATCCCACTAAATTCCCATGAAATTAATTTGGTTTAGGATCCTTGTAAAGGTCAAGCATCAATGAAATAAGTATACATATGCTCACATTAAAAGCCACAAAGTTGTATTTGTATATACCTTCATCATGCTTGCATTTTCCACTTTAGCCTCTTCCAGTTTGGGCTGCAGCTCAATTAATTCTTCTTTCATTGTACCAACCTATGCATATGTAAAAGAATCAGGTAGGATCCAGAAGGGTCATATACAATTTCGAACAATTGCTTTAAGACCTAGATTTTACCTAATGATTAATTTATTGATAGAAGGATGAGTTTCAAATCAAAACATTTTAAAGATTAAATTTTATCTCCTACGTACAATGTCTAAGAACTATGTTCACTTACAGTCATCTGTTAACCACCAAGAAAAGGGGAGCTCTGTTCATATACTACCTAACAAAATATGCTTAGAGATGTATGGCCTCTAGCACAAGCCCTGTGATTGTAGGAAAGAAAAGGTAAAATATATTTCTTACAATTTTACTGTTGAAGATTGAGCTAAACAAAATCTGAAGTGACACTTTTGACTGACTTCTCCAGAAAAAGATCTGCATTTGACAAACATTTTCTGTTTTCAGTTCTGTATTTGTCCTAACTCACCTGTGACTCAGCAAAGGCTAGTTTATCTAGTCCATTCACATATTTCTTCTTGGCTTTCGTTACACTGTTTCGTTTCTCAGTAAGAAGTCTCTGGAAGGCAGCAATAAGCTCAAGATAAGAAGTAGGAGTAACATAATTACGGCGCCCCAGACTTTGTAAGAACCTATTTAAAAAAAAAGAAAGAAAGAGTAACTTTAAATTTCGATTTATTTATTTATTTAGTTAGTTTATTTTTAGCAAAGTTATGTAACTGTTTAAGAGGATTTAACAATTTCTAAAATTTTATTTAACATTTCTATGGAGGCAAACAGTTGTGTTAACTTTTAATACATAAACATGTAGTAATGAAACTCAATCAGCTGCTATTTTATTATTGTTTGCAAAAGCAATAGACTGACCTTTCAGAAAGTGACAAAACTGAAGTATGAAAGTATTTACAGATGGGCACAACTCCCTGACGCTCAGTGTCTGTGAGCTGAAGTGTTTCTAAGAATTTACTAGCCACACGTTCAAGGGCATCTTCAGGCCATGGCTGAGGGAGAAGTGAGGAGGAAAGAATTTGTAAAATTCAACTGTTAGCAGTCTTCAAACGTTAAATCAGTGTTTACCATTCAAACCACCAGCATGAGACACACTAGTCCCAGCTGTGTCTCAAGAACAATGAACTGATAAAAGGGTTGGTTAGCTCAGGCAGTGAGGTCACCACCCGCGCAATCTTTTCTGGCAACTCCTCGCTGATCTTGTAGTTCAAAGCTACACATTAACATTCCATCCAAACAGTTCTCTGTCATCCTCTGGTAGAAAAATTAACATCAGCACCAGGCCTAGCTATTGAGCTAACTGTTTTATTGCGAGCAATATTGCTTATAGCAATACTGCTTCTTCAAGTTTTATTCTGCTATAAAAGATCTATTGATAAACAACAGAATTTGTATTTGCTAGTCATTCCTACAATGGATGACCTGCTTAACAGGCAGCCAGAATTAAGATCATTTTACAGTCACAACAAAATGGTTTCTCTAGTCCTTTAAAACGTACGCATTACGTAATAAAATTACAAATTGCTATCATCAAATTAAGAATATTCACAACTTCAGAAAATTTTAGTAACAAAAATTTAAATTTATTTAGTTGTAGAAGCATTGAGATCACACATCAAAGAGCTCCCAAAAAGGTCTACGGAATTTTTAAATTTTGAAAAACAAGGAGTACTTCTACAATGAAGACAAAAGAAAATCTCAAGGCACTTAGAAATACAGAGTGTTGGAAAACTGGAGCAGGTTTTTGAGGAAATAAAGTAGATATTTTCCTATACCTGGAACCAATCAATAGTACAGCAGTTGATGAGCGATGGAAACTGTCTCAGACGATTGCGAAAAGCATCTCCAATTGGGCTGAATGCCACCACAATATGGAGATTTTCTTTGCAGAAGTTCACAAAAAGTGCAAACAAGGCCAAGGGACTGAGTTCTTCATCTTTATCACTAGCCTGAGCTGCTGCACAAACACCCTTAGGAATAAGACATAGCATAAAAAATGTTATTTAAATTCTCATTAAGTACATCTGAAGTCTTGTAGCAATCCTGTTAATGGTAGCACCACCATGAAATAATTTTTTTTTATTAGAAAGGAAACAGGCAAAATAAAGTAGAAAACCAGAACAAGTAGAAAATACTGTTTGAAAATAGGATTGCACTATTTATCTGTGACCCTGACAAGTCATTCTAGAAATGATCATCTGCTGCTCTGAGCAACTGAGATTAGATCATAACAACTGAGTAAAAGCAGAATTCTTTTGAGAGAGCAGATTTAAATGAGTAAAAACCAACTTTGCTCCAGCTGGCACATTGTGGATAGCTACCAAGTTCCAGCATACATCCACTGAATATGTTCATACAAACTGTAAAACTGGAAAACAGCCATATTATCTTAATATTGTCACTATCTACCTGCAAGAATGAAATCGTAATAGACAAAGATGACTAGGATTATAATCTAACTTCTTTGAAAGATACATGAATCCAGGTATCAACATGCTCCATAACTTAAATGCAAGAAAATCCAGCAGTAATATCTATCAAGTGATACAGATATTGCAAAAAAGAACATTTGTGTGTGTACTAAGAACCACTTTGAAAGTCAACTAGAAGCACACCTAGGAAATTTATTAAGGACACCACAGACATAAGATGACAGCACAGTATACAGTTCCAAGTATTGTTTGCTAACATTAAGTTTCCAACTTGATATATACAAAGATTGATGCCCCTCCCTCCAAAATTGTGACTGCTGTTGTGAAAATCCAAGTCTGATTTTAGTTAATTTGTTTAAAATTTGCCTGAGTACATTGCATCTTTACTTCCAAGCCTAAATTCATGGAGCACCTTTGCCCAACTTGAGTCTGAGTAGAAGTATCGGGATTATGAAATGCTGTCTAACAACACCCTAGTGCCCCAGAGAGTAAGAGTCTATTGACAAAGGCAGGCCATGCTTTCTAATAAAAATGTCATGTCTTTGCACTTCACTTATCAATGAAAACATGATGTACATTCTCCTACCCAATACACTACAAAAATAACTATGGTCATGGGGTATTTGTGAACAACCCAAGCTCTCTACATGGATAACTTAATGCGTTTGTGAACAGAGTACTAGGTCAGAATTAAAGGTTGTAGTTGGCATAAGCTACTCCATAAGTTTACTAGTAACTGCTTGATTTATCTAAGGTCTCAAAAAGAAGTCACAGAATTAAGTGCAAATATCCAAAAGCCATATTTCACACTGAACTGACCAAGTAGATGAAAAGGAAGGTGAAACTAAAGAGAGTTTCTAAAGATACCTCTAAAATTTCTTGTTTTTCATCTGCTGCAAAAAGATTGGGTACCTCCCCTGTGTTGAGGACACTGTCAACATCTTCTAAAAAGCTTTCTTCTTTAATTTGTGCATCTGTGATTAGAAATACAGTTTTCAAGCCTTTTACACCTGCATTCTTCAGAAGTCTCTGAAAATGCAAGACGGTTAAAGTTAAACATTCCAAAACATCCATCCTCAAAATTAAGTCAAAATGTAGACAGGTTATTAATACTCACTTTCAGATCTTCTCTCCACTCATTTGTACCATAGCTCTTAGAAATCTCTGGTTGAAAAACACACATTCCTGCCATGAATGCTGCCAGGCGAGTCAGAGACTGCCGTCCACTTCCTCCCATTCCTACCAGCAAAGCATTCCCCCCTGGCTGCTTCAGAATGCGGCTTAATCGAGACAAATGTTCCAACATGTACCTGCATTGGAAACGTGCTGATTACCAGAAGGGCAGAAATACATACACATTTATGCACCTATAAACCTGTGAAACAAATCAAGGAGTAGCATCTCCAAAACAAATTTCTGAATGCAGGGTCGGGTGGAGAGGAAGAAAGAAAGTGGGCATGAATCACAAAATAAAATAGAATTTACAATTCTTCTATTGTACAAATATCAGTATTTAGCTAAATTACTAATAATTACTAAAAGGAACATGCAGAGATAAGAACAGGAGTCCTATAAGGATAAATGTGTTAAAGTAAAAGAAAAGCATTAACTCTCTACTTCAAGTCACAGCAGTATCACAAATTTTAACTTCCTTGAAGTATAGCAATTAGAATATCTTTTTAAAAGTGATCACTAGGAGAACATGGTTCATATCAACAAACATCTCCCTTCCCTCTACCTCTGACAATGTTTTATAACTTATATGTGGAATTGACATTGGAACATCCTCAGGAAGCAGTATCTGCACGTTAATGAAAACTCAAATATGATTTATCATAGAATATGCAGTAAGGCCTATAGGAGATCACCTGCTTAAGCACAGGGCATGGGGTAATTAAAGCAAGCTGAGCAGCTATGCAGAGGGGTTTAAAAAAAACTTTCAAGCATTTCAAGAAAGAGAAATTCTTTTTTATTTTTAATGGTTATAAAAATAAAGGAAACAGATTCACATGTTATCCATGAGATTGAACTCTAAGGCTACAGTCAAACATGCTCTCCTGGCTGCTGCTCAGTGAGGTTACTGGAATATTGCTTCAGCACCCCAGAAGTGGCCTTTGATCAGAGGCTGCCAGCTCTTCAAACTCCCAGCCTAGCTGTATGTACAGGCACTCACAAATCCAGCTTGACAAAATGGCATAGACTAAAATAAGCTGCTATTAGAAGTGTTTAAAGTAACCCTAATCACCTCCACGAATTATCTACATGTCAAGTTATCCTGGCAAATATGAAGAGGCAGTAATCTCTAGCAATAGGGAGGAGGAGGGAGTTGTGACCTCCTGCTCTCTCTCAGTAGTAGCTCTGTGTGATCGCAAGTTAAGGTAACAATAAGGGCCTGCAGAGTCTAAAATTTCACAGGATTAGCTGCAGCACCAGCTGGGTGCATGGCTGTACTGCATAATAATAGAGCAGACAGACAGCTATTATTGTGCAACATTTCACACTTGGGATGGTTGTCCTTGGGAAATGCAAGTCCAGTGACATCTATTTTCACTGGTCACAGAGGCTTAGGAGAAATACAGTACCTACCTGATTCAATGCACAATGTTTCTGTAACAGCTAAGGAAAATATTCAAAGACCCTCAGGTGAAAAGCTTCTCATTATTTACTTTCAGATAGAAAAAGGAGAGGCATAAGAGAAAAATCAGTTTACTTCCATCCAAAAAAGTGTAACACCACAAACACTTCTAAGGATGCATAAAGGGGAGGAGACAAAAGCCACAGTCCACAAAACTGAATATACTGAATTATCAAATACTGCTTAAAGCTCTGAAAAATACAGATCATAAACACCTGAAAACCACAAGGTTCATTCTTGTTTTCTGGGTTTGATTATATTCATCCAAACACTGCTCCACAACCACACTGAACTCCTCAATGCTTGGAACCTCAATGTAAAGTCTTTCATCTCCCTCAAGCTCTGGTTCCATGTAGTCACCAAAACACAAACTTCTCATATTTTCTTCTGTTACCTATGGTAAATATTTAACGAATTATGAAATCAAGTTTAGTATTTAATGAATGTATTCCTTATTGGAATTTTAGAAAATAAAGGAGAATCAAGACAAATACCCCAGACACAAGAATAAGCACTCAGAAATATTTTGACTCACAGACAACACCCTCTCAAAATCACGTTTCCTGCATTAAACTATATACTTATTCTTAATTTGTTCTTGGAAACAACTGGCTCAAATAGCCATTAACAGCCTCATAATTATGACCCTCAGATTACACCAAATTCATACAGATGTATATTATGAAATGGACAACTAAGACCACAAAGCTATTTCTTATACGCATCAATGAAATTACAGGGGACATAAAAAACAAGCAACAGGAAAAAGGAAGACGGTATAAAATATAACACAGCTATACAGCATTTTGGATACTAAAATTTAGTAACAATCACAGGATGCAGATGTACACACTTCTTAGTAAGTTTACTCACATTTTTAATGTAATATTTTTTTAAAAGAATGCTTATGTAAAACAGTTAAACCCTTACAAACAATTTTCATTTCTACATTTTTTTTCCTCATGAAGCCATTTTATAAAATTCAACTTAAACTTTAGTGTGCATTTGAATCAAAATTTCACCTGTGATTAACTTTCTAGTCCTAAATTTACGATAAAAGCAACTATTTTGCAACAGGTTAAACGTGATACTCACATGTGAATTTCCTTCCTTCAAGTGTGCAAAAAGTTTATCAAATGCTTCTTTGAAATGTTCTTTCACAATATCTTTCATTAGATTGAACAACCAGGCTCTATCATCATCCTCCACCAGCCGGTCATAGAAGACACGGAACACCTCGTGTACGAACAGCCGAATCATCACACATTTGTTTTCAACCGCGCTTTTCTTAATGAGCAAACAGCCATGGATAACCCGTGAAAAGTCACGCAGGTTGAAGGTATAATGAGATTTGGCTGGTGTGGGCAAAAGATTTTTGATGGCTTTCTTATACACCTTCAGACAACAACAACAGAACAACAAGAACAAGAAAACAGTAACACCAACTGTATTATTATCATAGTTCCTAAATGTCTTCTAAAACGTTACTTCTCAAAAGAAACCCTTTCACACTCTATTATTGTTCAGCCAAAGGAATTTTACTGAACAAACTGAAGAAAATTCTTCTATTGAGGTATTTGCTTCTTACCTCTAAAGTGGCAGTGACAATTTGATTTCCAACTGTGGAGAAGTCAGGAGGAAAGTCATTAATCCTTAGGTAAAGAGCTACTACAGTAGAGAAGATGCGGATCATTGTTTCATCACTGAAGGAATTGATGGTGCAAATATTGAAGTGTCGCAGGAACCGAGGCGTAACAGGATTCCTCCCACCACCTGGAGGCCCCATAGCAGCCAGTAACTGTATGTCAACAAGGGTGATTTTAGAGGTGTCCCTAAAATCATACCTTCAAAATAAAATGCCATGTGACATTTAGATACAGATATAACACATTTTTTACAGCTTAGATGAATCTATATGACAGACTACTCTCTGTATGCATAAAACAAGTATTTAAAAACACAAAAAAATTAGTAGACATTATGTAATAACATATATTTCTATATAGCTTCTATTTTTAAAAACAAATAACCCCTCTTCCCCAAGAAACCAAAACACAACTGAACTGAGTCCTTAGAGAGTAATATACAAGTTGTTTCCACTTTAAATAATGTTTTTTTTATATAAACTAAATCTACCTTAACATTTACAAACCACTCAAAAAAAGTTTTGAAAATAAAATTCAAGAGAATAAATAATTGTAAGAGCAAATACAGCAACAAAAAAAAATCAGTTGTATTTTAAATAATTACCAAAATCCATGGTCAAAGAACTGTCTTAAAAGTTCTATAGGAGGCTGTGCCCCATACTTCTCCAAAGCAGGCATGTTCATATCATCTACAAAAATAATGCACTTTTTTCCCATTGGAGGGCCAAAGACTCCTCTGCGCCTCTTGTCCAGTCTGGCCATAATAATGTTCTGCAATGTAAACAGGATCATTCAGAGTACAGATTAAACATTCACATACACAATCTCCTTGAGACACAAATTACCCATTCTACTAACCTGGGTCTGATTGGCACTGGTTCGAGCAGAAAAATTAATGAAGAAGGGGAAGTAGCGCTCCCTTTCCAAGTTGTTCATTAAGTTGTCCTTGACATACACAGATTTCCCAGTACCTGTTGGTCCTACTAGAAGCAGTGGTCTTCAAAAAGAGAGAAATAAAGCACACAGACTGTGAAAAATCGAACACTGTAGCTAAATGGAGCTAGAAGTCAAAGTTTTTACTAACTTGCCCTTCTGGTTCTACCTCTGAAAACATGACTTGCCTACGGAAGAAACTTAAGTGTTCTAATGCATTCATTAAACCTTCTCATAATTTTAGTTTGTTTCCACCACTAAGAAAATGGGAGGAGAAATAAACATTTCTCATTTCCTCATTCTACTGGTGTGGGAGTATATGAACACACATGAGAGTTAAATTTCTCATGATAGGTCTTACATTAGTTCAAGCTTCATAAACCTTTCAGCCTTGGAACCTGAGGTTGTCTTTTATTTCATCTCTTACATGATCTGACCATGGCTAATATAACTGATTTTGATATAATTAATCAAAGAAAAAGAAATTAAAACATGTATTTAATTGCCAAAGTAGAAAGAGGGTACAAAAACTCTTTGTGCGCTCCTAGCAGCAGCATCAGAATGAGAATACTAAAGCTAGACTCTAAAAAGTGTTCATAATAAACCTAAAACCAGACTTTTTGGCAAATTGTACTGTTTGGAGTAAATATCTGTTTTTAAAAGGCTAATAAGCTGAGGGTTTGACAAAAGCAATGAACTCAAAGGAAAGAATACGAGATATTTCTACCTATGACCAATACTTCAGAAATTTATAGTGAAGCAACTTACTTTCCATGGGTAATGAACAGGTCTAGCAAATAGGTATAACGAACTGTATCCATAGTCGGGACTATAATATCTTGAATCTTCACCTTTTTATTACTGTAACTAATTTGTTCAATAAACTCATTCCAGTGAGCCCAACCTACTTTGCCTTTCAGCTAGGAAGAAACACAGATGTAGAACAGATTGGTGTTATACATATGAAGGGTTTTCTCTACTACTTCACTTTTGAAAAATTAATTTATTAAAATCCATTATTTTAATGAATATTTGGTGTTTCAAAAGTTCATAAATTTAGTTTGCTTTACCTCACTAATAAAGTATTAAAGTACATACCTAAACTCAGATTCCTTTCTTTTCTTAAAAATTTTGTTCAGTGAAAACAAAAAATCCCCACACACAGAAAACCACAATAAAAAAATAAGAGAAGAAAGAAGTCTAATAGACACTATAAACAAAAACTGTAACACAAGCAAACTGCCTGTGGGCTTAATATTCTGCTTTCCTTCTGAATAGTTCACATTATTGCTTCTATACAAAAGCAGATTTGAATCTGCCAACTGAGCTTGAGTTACAGAAGAACCATAATGTAGCAGTATTATAAATATAACTGAAATGTATTATGAAATACTGTCAGTATTTTATAAAAACTTTTGTCCATACACTGGTGTTGAAAAAGAAATGAAAAATGCATTGTGGGATTTAATCCAACTAACACTCTACAATATCCAACAAGCTTTGTAAAGTTATAATACCCACCTGGCTGTATTTTCCTTCTATTATGACTGTAAGAATCTATTTAGTGGATGAAGAAGCCAATCCTACCTGATACACATAGTCATAGACCAAGCCTTTCTCTTCCAAGGGACACTCCCATGTTCCCAAACTCTCTGGTACAGGATCTGCTTTAGATTTCCCAGACAAAGTTTGCCTCAAGAAATTATCAAAAATTGTCCTGCTGTCACCATCACAAGTCCCACCAATGGACCAGACTGTGGCAAAAGCAAAACAGCCCTGGAAGGGTAAAAAAATTAGTAACTGTCTTATAAGTTGATGTACTAGATGAACCTTGTACACTCTGATTAACAAATCAATTCTGAAAAATATTGTTAAGCAGAGAGATGTTAGAAATTGCTCTTGAATAGCCCTGGCCTAAAGAGATTTAGAAATCTGACTATAGACAGAGCACACAAAAAAAATCGTACTCAAGGAGAGAGAGAGATGGATAGATGGACAGACAGATAGACAGATCAACAGAAAGACAGATCGACAGACAGACAACAAAAAACAAAGGCCACTGACTACAGCAGTATGTTACACGACAAAGCCTGAGAAAAGTTCTAATGATAAGCCAGGATCCAGGAATTTTCTAATTCAATTTTAAGTAACTACTTTAACATTCTATCTTCTTCAGTTTTTCATAAGAACAAACAGATAAGGTCAGACGGAGGATCCAACTAACACAACTGTCAGAAAATCCTCTTCCAAGGAAATTTTGCTCAAACAAACAAGCCAATCAGTGTTGCAAAAATATTTATTTCCTTTAAGAAGACACTTTTTTTCAGCTAAAGTCTTGGTCACTTAAAAAGCACATTTAATAAAAACACTATCCCAATTAATTGGAAAAGCAGTAAAATTCTTAATCATATTTGTCACTTGTAAGACTTCCATCTCAACTGGGCACCTCCAAAGTATGAGGAGAGAGAGCAAGGAGGTAGTAAAATTGTTTAATGTTTCTTATTCACAAATTAAAGTTATTTTGATTAGTACAATTGTTTTGAAAACTAGCATATACAGAAAAAAATGTACATTTCGCAACATGTTAAAAAACTAACCATAATCCAGGCACGGATGCTTTTGTTGGTGGGATCTTCTTGTACAGCTGGACAAATCAACATTTCAAAAATCCGTGTGAGAGATACTACAACATTGATGTCACTTGTAGGTACCAGTTCCTAAGAGCGTCAAAAGGTTGGATGTCATATTTTACATTTTCAGTTAATTTATCTTTTTGAGATAAAATACTAAAATAATTAGATCATTAGCTAATTCTAACACATATTAGAAGGCGAGGTATACGCTGACTTCTACTCAAAAGATTATTTGCCCTCCTCAGTCATTGAAATGTCAAGACTTTTAGCCTGTTAGCCATGTTCATGGCTACCGTGTGACCACTACAATTATACATCTTAAACCAAACCAAAACCCACAGAAGTAACTACAGCAACACATAAGCAAAATTCTAAGCACTGTCACATTGAGCTTGCAAGGAACTACACGTTACCCCTAGCGCTTAAAAAAGTATTTCTTTATTCAACATGACATCTTTAAAAAAAAAAAAAAAGTACAAAATTCTCTTGGAAAGACTTTTTAATCAGTGCTTTCAATACTTATTTTATTTCTGAAAATAAGAAGATGAAAACTATGATCAAGTTTCAAGTCTTGGCTGACATTCTCATTTTAACTTTCCAAATTGGTCCCAAGAGCCACATATTCATTCTAACTACGCTTGTCATGAGGAAACAGTCACCTCCTACCAAGGGCAACAGAATGGAAACAGCCACTAACTACAGCAGGAAAAAGTTGCAAAAAATACCTTGCACTGTTTCTGACGGACTCTTAATGCTGGTGGAACCAACCAATCAAAAAGTCCCTGCAGAAGATCTTGATGTTCCTGTGAGTTCAGAGGTTTAGGCAGTTTACTCAGCCAAGAGGTAACAATTGGCCTCCAGCCCAGCTGAGAAGGTTCCAAATAAATCATGCCACAACGACTGACCGTAGCAGGCTAAGGGAAAATAGTAAACTCACTTTACCGTGCATGTACTACACTGAATTTTGTTTTATATTTTCATTAAATACAAAACTTACTGATGCCTGGGAAAGATCCATTGTTTCAAAAATAAGAGTCATCTGAGGGGACATCTGGATGACTTCCCCACTCATCAAACAAAGCTTGAAAGATAAAATATAATGCAAGATCAGGGGGAAAAAAAATGTTGTAAATTACACTTCCTATCACCAGAGAGTTCTATAGGAAAACTCGCAAAACCATGTAAAATCAAAGGTAAGGTCAACTAGATAAAATGTTTAACCACTTGTAGCAACAGATTTTTATCAAGTTTAAGCTAAATTCTTCAATTAAACCATGGTACTGCATAGTAACCTACCAGTAGGTTCATTACAATCAATCTTGCATATGACAGGATTAAGAAAAAGCAGCAAGCAGCAAGGACAAAAGATACCCGCAGCTATTGTTGCTAATACTGAAGCATTCCAGCTCGAGACCCACTACCCCTTCTTACTAAAGAAAGAGTTCACTTTGTGTATTTTGACACATTATCATCCAGAACTTAAAGTTTAAATGTTGTCTCTAATTTCTTTACTTGATTTGAGATTCCTACAGCCCATTTACAAAAGTGGTGTTACAACTTTGACTTCAGCAGCAATTATGTTGAAAATGCAACCCTTTGTGTCTTGGAATAGTCTTGAAATACAAGTGTTGAAGCTTGTGCAGGTTTAGAAATGATGGGGTTTATTATATATAATTAATTGTAATTTCTGACATTTAATTTTCAATTATTTATGTTAGACAATTACATTATGTCATTAGGGAAGTATTATATAATTAATGTCCTTCAGCAATGAGTTGATATCGTGATTATGATTCCAATAAAGTAAAACAAAACAAATTAAAAAACCCCTTCCAACTCATCACCAATGCCATTTTGCACTTGCTCTTTTCAAAAGTTAGACACTGCAGTTTGTATTTATGGTTTTATATATGGTAAAAGAATATTTTCAAAATATCACATAATTTTATTTAGGCATTTGTTTCACTGGCTGATACCTTTTTGTTGTCATCCAGAACTGTGTTCATGCTTTCTATCCACAGAGTATCGATGGGGCCATCAAAGATGACCCATTTGCGGTCAGGGGTCTCGGACAACGCGAATTCTCTGAAGGTTGTAGCGACGACCCCATCTGTCCACTGACAGGGGTGGACATGGGAAAGGGAAGTGAGACAAAGAACACAGAGTTCAATTCGACCTTGCCAGTCACAGAAACCCCTCCCTTTGCTTTCCACTATCCCTCACTTTTAATTATTCTCCTGTGCTACAGAGAGCAGCACAAAACTTAGCAATTTCACTGAGGGTCTTCCAACATCAGCAAATTTTAAAACAGATTTTTTTTTCACTTGAAATAATATTGTAATAAAAAAGACCAGAAATTCAATTTACTGAGACATAGAAGCACTTCTGCTCTGCCTTGCATCTGTTTCTCTCCAGTCACCCTAAGTTTCACTATTCCACATTTACTGTTTGATATCATTCCTTCTCCAAACCTAAGTTTCACACTTGGGAATCCATGAGTTCATAGATTTTTCTAGATAGTTTTTGCATTACTTTGGTTATACTAGTTAATAACAGACTGAGAAATTAATACAATTATGTTTGATATGATTTCCTAGCATGGATGCAACTATAAGAGGACAATGACCTTCAAAATGGTATTGCTTTTTCTTTTTGCATATTTAAACCTATATAACTGCATACACACATGGTAGTGCATATTTTATATGCTAATTTAAAACAGGCCATAAAAACATTAGTTAAAGTAAAATTTACAATTGTGTTCTCATCTGTGTTTAAAATAATAAAATTATTAATTTAACGGTTTACTATCCATAACGGAAACATAATATACAGGATACATTATTTTTTAAACATACATTACCTCATGCGATATCAGATCAAACTGCCCAAAAAGCTGGCCCATAGTGATTGATTTTGGATTCACAGTTCTATAAATTACTTTTTCTTCTTCACCATAACCACGCTCTTTCATAAGGGACAGCGTATCTGCCAACACATGTAGAACTTTGGTCTTCCCAGAAAATGATTCCCCCACCAGCATGAAGCTGTTAGATGGAAAAAAAATCCTGCTATTAATAAATTTGTTTTGCAGTTTACACTTTTACAGACCACATGAAGGTCAATAGTATCAAACATACACTTAATTTTCACCTAATTTTCAAAAGGTGGGGCAAGTAAATTCGCTTTGTATATACAAAATATCTTTTCCACAAAACCCAGTTTATTTGCACTTGCAAATCTGATTGCACAATGTCTCACAGAGAAAATTAATGAATGACCTGAATATTAACTATTATATGGCTAATGTCATATTGCATATATTTTCTCCACACATTTGCTATTCTGTAATAAAAGCTAGAAATGAAATAGCACTGATCTGATAACTAATATTTCAGTACAAATAAGCTTTTACAGTCCTAAGTTTTCACCATACTGATATCAGCACCTAAAATCATTATACATGTGCAAGTACTTCTGATTTCAGGAAGAGTACAATTCCCCAGTCATACACCCAGAAGAATTTTGGGACATACAAAAGCAGTATCAGTAATCAGCTGTTCCAATACAAAGAGGAATATTATGCCACTCCCAAAACCTTCTACAACTTCATATAAATAACTGCTACAGTATAAGTCAGAATTACAACAGATACTGCAGTGATGAGACTCTTACCCATGTCTAACAATCATCATTTCATATGTCTGTATCATTTTCTGCATAAAAGTTTGTACAGGTTGGACATTATGTCGAGTGCAACATTCAGTGGCACATTCCAGAAAATCCTAAAATAAAAACAAATCATAACCTTATTCTTGCTACAATTTAAATTACTGATCTGCACTACAATAGAAGAGTTTATACTCATCAGCAAGGGTTTCAAATTAATTAATAACTGAAATAGTATTAGTCACAATATAGCAAACTTCCTGGGGGGAAAAGTGTCCACTTCTGTAGTTCATGTGCTAGAATAGGATTTAACTACAATTTTTATCTTGAGGAGAAGGCACATCACCCTTAGGAAACCAGCAGTGTGCTTCAGAACCATACACGTTTATCAAGACTGTAGTATTTACTGAAAACTTTAAAGTTAATCCAATTTGGTTTTTCCAACATACTCATCCTTCTTTCCAACCATCCTCCTACAAAGGATGCTTTAAGTGTTGCTATAAATAAAAGAGAAGCACAAAGTTTAATCTCACTTAATTATATCCAGAAATTAGGAATGAAATCAGAAAGCCTAAAATTTGGTAAATGTATAGGTCAATTTCCAATCTGTATGGCACAATCATTCTGAATGCAAGGGAACTCAGATCTGGATTATATTCAGCACAGATAAAAGAATTCACTTTGCTACAGAGTTTCATTGCAAACATTCAGCAGTTTTCCTCATCTTGAAATACCTCACTGCATTAATTGCACTTGATTAAAAAGCAAATCACCACAAAACAACCAACAGTGATCATGACCAAGGGAAAATCACAAGAGTGCTTACATTGTAGTCTGCCTCAGGAAGCTTGATTCCAGGAAATAAATCACTAGTTATACCCATGAACAGAGGTATATCATGCGACAAAAATTTGGGCTCATTCACATCTTTAATTGATCTAAGAAGCTAGAAAAAACAAATACGCATTTTATTGTTCTTACTAAGAGACAGCATAAAGTGTTCAGTAATTAAAATAACCTAGTATGCAAGAAAGATTAATTCATTAAATGGTGCCTTTGATAAGCAGTTAAGCCCAACTGTGCAATCATCAGCACAGCCCCAGAAAATGCAGCATGTATTTTATTATCTTCATTTCACAAACTACAAAACATGGATCATTTATGTGACAACACGTGCTGGAACTACCTTCAGAACTCAGAACTGTGTGCACCTATAAAATTCCTCAAACAAGGATTCCCTCAGGAACTCACCAATATATCTTCATCTTCTGTGGGAAATTTTAACTTTAGATTGCCTGCAGCCACCAGCACAGCTTTGACTGCCCTCATGCCATAGTCATAGTGATACTGAGAGGAAAGCTGTTCTGAACAAAGCCTGTAGGTCATGACTATCTTCACTGACAGTGACTTAGCGTTCAAAAATCCATATGAATAGAGGGAAATTTCTGCTATCAAAGCATAGTTGGGAACCATCATGGCTACCGTTCGGAAAAGAACCTGAAATACATACCCAAAGATACATCTTTAAACAATTAATTTAGGAATGGAAAGTAATTCAGAACTTGTACAAGAAATGGATCAGTACTCATCCCATCATGAAATAGAATTATCAGTATTTGCAGCTTATGACTCGCTAGGAAGTTAACCTAAGCAAGCTGCCATCCACATCCATCTCAATGTACAATGCAGTGCAGAAAAGACACTGTCCCTCCCTCTTTTCAGTGGCTCAAGAATGCAAGAATGCAACAGGCCCCTTGCACAGATACATCCAGAAGTAAGGAAGGAAAATGTGGTCCATGGCACATGAGAGAATGCACTTCCCTTCTTTAAGCAATCTGCTTTCACTTAGCAAAGTCTCCTTATGCAAACAGCTTGTCTGGTCAAAACAAACATCTCAAAGGTCACAAACCCATCTATTTTATTATTTTACCTTCAGATTATCTGGAAGTTCAGAACGTCCTGCATAACCTGGATTCATAGTAATTGCTATAAAACAGTTGGGGTTAAGCTTCAGCTCAGTTCCTTCAAAATTAAATGTTTCTAGCTTTATCTGTATGGCTCTCTGGATGCAGAGAATCTGCTGTGCCACTACAGACAGCACTTCCAGTTCAATGCGATTGAATTCATCAAAACATGCCCAGGCACCTGATGAAGCCAAACCTTTGAAAAACTGCAAATGAAGAAAGAAACCAATAATATTGCTAACAGAGCCTTAAAAGATTCAAAAGAAACTAAGACAATCATGCTGGAAGTTTAATTAGATTTAAAAAATACAATATGATAATAATACCGAAGGATATTTAGACAATACATCAGTGATGTACTGAAGAACAAAGTTTTTTTCTTGGTTCCAAAGCAAGCTAAATCAGAAGATCCCAATCCCATGAACCCTTGTTCCTTTCATGTTTTAACTAGCAACTTAATAGGCTTTCATAAAGCCCAGGAAATGAAACATGTAGAGACCAGCATACAGCATCCAAGGGTAGCAGACCACAGGTGCCACATTGATTTGTCTCTGCAAAGTAGGGACCCAAAAATTTTCATGCTAAAAATAAAATACAACATATATTTATTTTCTATTTACCTTTCCCATTGCCAGGTAATCAAGGCCATCAGAGCAGTTGAAGACAACACATTGAACAGCAAGAGCTTTAGCCAAATCTTTGGTGGTCTCTGTTTTACCTGTTCCTGCTGGACCCTCTGGGGCACCACCAAGGTTTAAATAAAATGCTCCAATCTAAAGCACAGAAATAGTTTATGGAAATTATTTGTACTTCATTCATATGAAATTATTCTGAATGAAAATGATAAAATTAAGTTGCACTTGATGGATTCATACACTCATTTTGTCTAACATAACAAGTATGGTTTTACTATTTAAAAGGAATCTGAAATGTGCTTACAGCTGAGAAAAGCATGCAAGAGAATTTAATTTTGACCCTAACAGACAGTTTAGTTTTATTATCATTGTGACCATGATTGGTTACTCAAACTTTATTGTACCCAGTCTTTCAGTTCTTGTTTAGATACACCTTTCAAGTTAAATTTGTTGCAGTTACTTGGTTGCTACTCTTTTGTTTGTCCTTTAATATATTTCTTCCTCTTTTCTTTTTCTTTCCCACACCATCCCCCTTTCTTGCATGTGCCATTCCATATTCCTTGACCATTCCATATTCTCTCCTATATTCCACTGAAGTAGAAGGAAATCTGACAGAAAACAAAAAAGTTGCAGATTTTAAACAAACAGCCCAATCCTGTAACAAGGCCACATCCATATTTGACTGACAAGCTCTGGCAATACTTTATTAAGACTGTGGTGGGCAAAGGACAAGACTTTAATTTGCCAGAATGCCAGACCTGCTGTGCTCTGATTCAAGGTTTGTGAGCTTAAAACCGAGAAAGACTACCAGCTGCATCACATCAATGTACCTTGATGTTTTGACAAACAGATACCACGCATCAGCTACAGCCATACCACGGGTGCCTAGTAAAACTTGAAACCATAGACCAGCAAAGAGACTGTAGTAAGTGATAGTAAGAAACGCCATTTCTGAGATGACTTTGCCAACTTTCAGTTGTCAAGTTAGCAGGGGATATACCAGTACAATAATAAACACCTCTGCCAAGAGCAGGAATATTAAAAAGTTGCCAAACTTGTACTGATCTTAGGAAAAGTGTGATCACAGGTGAGTCCTTCTCCACTTAATTTAGCAGCCACAGAACATCAGAAAAGCACTTTGTGTTCTCATAATCTATACAGCAATCAAATTTTGTCTGGTTTTTCTGTGTGTTTTGAAAAAGCACAGCCACAACAGAACAACCCACTAATGTTTCAAGCAGGTTGGTGGGCTGTCCATATTTGTTGTTACAAGTGATTTTAATGTTTAATATTCTATATAAATTACAATCATGGAAAACCTCATTCTAGCAGAAGTAGCAGAGTCTGACAATAACCACAAGCCCTAAAAGTATGGCTGCATTGAACAGTGTAAGCAATACTACAGCACAGTAAACAGAGTTTGCAGTAGCCCAGGAGGGAACCCATACCAAGGTGCGGTAACACCTGTCTGTGAGAGGAGTGATGACCAGGCGTGGGGAGTTTCCCAGATATTCGTAGGCGTATTTCACATTGCAGTTAATGATGCACACACGAACATTCTCATTCTGCCAATAATATCGCAGTTGTGCAAGCCACTGAAAGTCTGTTTCACTCTGCACACCTGACAAACACAGAGTTGAAAGCAATCATAAAAGATGTTTTAGATAACTGAATTTTCTATTATGGTTAAATTTAAAACAGCTTTGAAACTATTAATGTTGATGCTCATATCCAAATACTCAGAAATCCATCTTAATAATGTACTGTTATAGGCAGTAAACTCTGATTGGTTAACTATTTTTCATTAACCATGTGTTAAGAAAAATGTTTTAAAAGATAATTACCACTTTCAATCATTTCCCTGATGACATCTCTAGCATGAACATCAATCGTAACCAAGGCACCCAGTGTAGTCCTTGTTTGCTTTGAAAGTTTTCCTCTTACCAGCTCTACAATATCATTAAGTTGAAGCTGAAGTGTATCATAATAACCCTTTAAGCCCTAGAACAGAAAAGGTAATTTTGAAACTGATTATATCACAGTTTCAAGTGTTCCAGACGCCCTCATGTT
Source organism: Dasyornis broadbenti (assembly GCA_013397935.1). Taxonomy (NCBI): domain Eukaryota; kingdom Metazoa; phylum Chordata; class Aves; order Passeriformes; family Dasyornithidae; genus Dasyornis; species Dasyornis broadbenti. The sequence goes on from VZRN01001325.1 coordinate 92,125, forward strand.
GACTAAATATCTTAGCAGAGGTTGCTTATTAAGCTACTCTTACATTGTCATGGATCTGCACCAACTTCTCTCTTCTCCACAGTTATGCATTTATGCTGCAAAGCTACATTTTGAACTATGATTACTCTATATAAGAATATTCAAATACCTGAAAGAAAAGTATAAATCACTCTACATAAATCCATATATGTCAAACTCATATGCTCATAACTTTTCAAATTTTGATTGTAAAAAACTGTATGATTAAGCAAAATACATTAGCTGAAACGAAATACCAAGCAAGATTTTTAAAAAATTATGCATTACACAGTACCTTGGGTCCATCATGAAGAACGTCATGTACCTCACTCGTCCAGTACATTTGAGACACACACAACACTACTTGGCCAGGCCAGTCCAGAACCCACTGCCTTCTCTCAGTCTCTGGATATGCCTAAAAGAGTTAAATACATTATACAAACACAGTGTCTGAGAATATATATCACAGTGTAATACAGAAGCATATAATGTAATCCTATTAATATTCTTAGCTAAAAAAAAAAAAAAATATATTTTCCTTTTTGCAATGTCCAGATGGAATTTTAAATGTTCTTTTCCCCTTAGGTTTACAATTTCTAGCCTATAAAATTAAAGATTCTTAGAATTATCTTTCCATATCACAGAAATATTCACAATTTGTTAACTTCATAAAAATAAACATTTTCTGTCTAATGAGTTTCTTTTAGGAAGAAGCAAGCATATTACTAGTGTTGTATTTCTAATTTGTAAGACACCTGAAGTATTTACAGCAGGTGACATATCCTGTAAAATAGTATTGCTGTGAAACTGTTAGAAGAATTTATATCCAGTGTTATAGGAAAAGAGCTTGATTCTTATTCAAACTAAACTCTAATGTATATCACTGGCCCATAAATACAAGTCATGTTAACTTGGTCCTGGCCCCATAACTTCATCAACTCTTGTGTTGAGGAAGAATTTTAGAAAGCCAAGAGACAGCTATAAAACAAAGATAGGTGCTACAGTTCTTAAATTATCACAAACTTCATACCATTCTTGATCTGGCAATTACATCACGTACAGTCTTCAGCATGATATCTTCTACTTGAATCAACCACTTCTCCACCGCACCTCGAGCCTCAGAAGTAGAAATGTTTGAAATCAGTTGTACACGCTCTCCTTCAGCACTACACATTCCTTTAATATCCAAATTGCAAAGGAAGTCCAGCTTAGCAATGCCTTCAAAACACTTCTTCAAATGAGGCTGAACTCTGAGAGGATCCTTAGTCTCTGACAGGATCTCCAACATTTCATCATTAGACAAGAAAAAGAAGCTAAAATATTCAGAGAAAAAAAAGAAGAAAGACAACTGCATTATCAAGCTATTTTAAAGACTGTTCTTATTCACAACAAAATAAACATTCAGAATCTGGGGGTTTTAAATAACCAAAGCTCATCATACCGAGGAAAGAAGAGACGTTTTTTCTCAAGGTAAGCATTAAGCCCTTTCATGATTTTCTCAAGAAGCTCATTACAGGTCTGAAGCTTCTCTGTCAACCCTGGCAAGGAAGTAGCAGCAAGAACCTGTAACAAAAAACATATGCAAACTGTCAGCTATGAATGAGGTTATTTCAAACAATAGAAGTTAATCAAATAAAGAACAACATGACTTTGTTCCTAGAAAGCCTAGAAAACTGAAATTATGGTAGACTTTATATATTCTGAAAAACTAAGCATCCCCCCCATATTAAAAAAACGGCAAGAGAAGCCACTGTTTCCTGTAAAGGATAGTAATAGGTATTTCCCTTACCTTTGGGTCTTGAACACAAAACATCATAATCTCTCTCCACAATCTATCCACCGTCTGAAATTGCCGTCCCTCTTCTGGCATCTGTTGCATAATATCCTCAGAAGAAAAGATGGGTTCCAAATATAGCCACTGGGCCTGCACTTTCAGCCAATCATCAATATTCTCCTGAATTTGAATTAAGCGGCTTTCCCATTCCTTAATAAATGTTAAAAAATGTTAACTTGACATTTCCAAGCAAAATACGTTAAGAGACAACAAATTCAGGAAAGGTAGACATTGTATTATCCTAGCTCCCAAAGAGAAAAAAAAGTCTACAAAAAACAAAATCAAAGAAAATGATTTAGGAGTATTTCAGTTCTTCCACATACACAGATGGCCAAAGGAGCTCAGAAATTTACTTACTTGGAAATTTATTTTTACTTGGATTTATTTATCACTTTAGTGCTATGAACTTTTAACAATTTAATTGTTAAGCAATAGGCAGGAGGCTACCAGTGACAAATTTTGTTTCATCTCCCCACAGCAAGGAGTTCTTGCAGCTGAATGGCAGCAGGTACACAATACCAGAAAAGCCACATCAGCTCATAAAAGAGATCCTGCAAGTCCAGCACCCTGTTCCTAAAGTGGACAGATACCTCTGGAGCAGGCTGGAGAGGCTGCTTGTAAAGTGTAAATACTACATACATTCACTGAGCCTGCTTGAGCCTGAACATTTCCCACATAAACCAACAGAGAACTAGGGAGGGTAACTGCAAAGCAATTCCCCCAGCTTCTCTCCTGTCAGTAGCCATGGTGTTAGCACCACAAAAACTACTCTAGCCCTGAAATTCAAAAGCAAGTGTAAAGCACTGCCATCATTGCTCTGAAGCCTGATTAAAAAACCTTCTCCCAGCCATCAGGAAGTTCCCTTGGCCAGAGGCAAACCTTATAGTACAAACTTGGAGTCCAGCATTCAAGAATTACCACGTTCTTATTAGCAACAATAGAAACATTGTTTCCAGTTACTAAGAAGCAAGGTTAACGGAAATAGTGACCTTGCAAAATATTAGAAAAAATAATCATGTTCTCTTGGTTGCACTTGGATCTGAATGGAAGAGGGAATTCCAAAACAGAAGTAAGGTAAGTATACTCATATAAACTCAAAACATTCTTGCTGAAAAATCAATGAAAGCATTTCAATAACAAGTCAAACAATGAAGTTGTGATACAATCAGTATACTATTGCACTACAGCTATCCTACAAATAAAAATGGTTGAAAAAAGTACTCATTGTACCCTGATTTCTTTGTCAAATGGTTTAATGAAAGGTGATCCTCTCATTGTCTGAGTTTTCATAATCTGATCATCAAGAAGAGCTTGAATATCATCCACTGAAGACAGAATATGAATACCAGTCTCACGATACACATTTGTGTTGAAGGAAATTGAATCCCATGTTTCCAGCATAGTATGCATTGCTTTCTCCAAGGAAAATTCCTATTTAAAAAGAAAATAGCTTGGTCTAGTCACTGAATCGTTTTTTTTCCAAGTGATTAATTCAATTTATAAGCCTCAGTGTATCCTTTTCCAGCACACTTGGGAAATACTAATGATATCACATGAGATATAAATGCTTACACTCATCATTAACATGTAATGGGCCAAACTCTCACCAACTCTCTTCTATTGCATAATGGCAAAGACAAAAAATTCTAGTAAGTCATAAAAGTATTCACTAAGAGACTTGATGTCATATTTGTCACTATCAAATATCTGTGCTTACCTTGCTTGCAGCTACACTTATTGCTGTAAACTGTTCCAAGTAAGAGGATAGATTCTGCTTTAAAACTTTTCTCAGGGTAGTTCCAGCATCTGGTGTTATATCATATCCTACCATATCTGACATCTGCTGCCAATGACGTTCTCTCATGCCAGGATTACAAAAGACACTCACAGTGGGAACATTCTCCTAATTCAGAAAAGACATTTATAAGGTAAATATTGTCATATACATTATTTCTTAATTTCTTAATAATCTTTGATGTACATTTAAAATTCTGCTACAGTAGCCAAAGACATGAAAATATTTTCCAAAAAGTGCAGATGGCTCCATTCAGTTATCAATTCCATTTCTAAATAATTATATTAATTATTGAAGAAGTAATATAAAAAACTATTAAGCATAATTTTTCAGCTATGCAAAAGTTTGCTTCTATTAACATTACAGAGTCCCATTTCAAAATTCCCAACTACATCCTTCCCAACTACATAAAATGTTTTTACGTATCCAAAAATTACTTCTTCCTGTATGTGTTCACTCATTAACCACTCCAAAAATGACAAAAAAATATCCAAAAATCCAATTTTATTAAAATGAATGGGTCAGTATAACCTGGATATGGGGATTCAGAGCACTCCCCCTCTCTCTCTCTCTGTGTCATCTCTGACACTGTCATCATCTAGCTGTACTGAGCCCTGAATCTAGCATTTGTCCCTCAACATCAGATATTACTATCCCTCACTTTTCCTTACCTTAAAGTCTTTAATTTGTTCCAGAACTGAAGAACACATTGTAATACTTGGATTACCCCTTACTCCTGCAGCTTTGTGTCTTACTGCCCTTTTCCTATCCTGTAGCGCTTTCTTCTGCTTTTGTTGGAAGAGTCTCAACAGTTTGTACATCTCTCGATAAAACTCATCAATCTCAGCCTCCATGCTTTCCCCATCTAGTTCCAAAAACGTCCCATCCATCCATCTGAGAAAAAACATGAGGTTACAAAACAGAATAACAAAAGTAGTTCACAAGTAATTATCACTTCGTTTTGCAACACATTAATAGTTATTTAAATTAAAGCAAATCTCTTCTTCCCTATTATTGTCATTCTTTGCAAAAATCTGATGCCCAACTAAGGGTGGCTCAACCACATTCTTCTGTGTATTTGTGTAATTCTCTCAATTACACAAATTCTCTCAATTCAGTCACATACTGAAACTGAGTAACTGCATGAATGAAGAAATATTTAAGTTAACCTCTGGTTAGAGATCAACATATGGCATTTAAAAACACACTAGGTCTTGTATTTTCAACCCCCCCCATACTTTCAGCCATAACACATTATAACTTCCGAAGAATGAATGAATGATAAACAATCTCCCTTAATTTATTCACAGAGTATAGTTTCTGTGGTAGGATCTAGCCACCAGACAGCAATGCAGTTATGTGAGCCCATCGTTCTGGACAGCTGGAAGGTTAAACCAGTTTTGGTTACATACGGAAGATGAGCTTTCTAGTTGAATTTCTTTTTCTGTAACACCAAACGGCTCATAACACAATTTTCCTTCTTAATACATTTCTTTCACAGTGCTTGTCCTATTACAGGCTACATCAGCATGACCAACACAATTGGAACCCAGTCAGATATGCTCCTCTGCTGTCAGGCACACAGTGTGATTCCTGGCGTTGTCCTGTGCAGGGCCAGGAGCTGGACTCAATAATCCTTGTGGTCCCCTCCAGCTTAGGAAATCCTATGATTCCATGATTACATTTTAAGAATAAAAACAAATCAACATTTTTTCTAGCTGAATTAAAAATAGCAACCTTGATGTGTATGTTATATTGCCCTTTTACTTTGCTTGCTAATAACACATTAACAAGAAAACAAATCCAAATTCTACATCTGACATGAACAAGATCAGCACAAGCATTTTTCTCACTCTCCCTCATTATAGCATTAAGAGCTGAACTACCTTTTTTCTGTTCGCTGCCACTTCAGTATAAGATTAAAGAGCTTCTGGAATGGTTCTATCTCAGCTTTTAAGTTGTTGAGGAGTGGGAATTCACTCCGTTTCCATCCAAGCAGAACCTCTTCTTTATTAAGAGCAGCTACTGTTTCATCAGTGTCCTGTATCGTTTTCTGTAATGTCCTCAGGTCAGTCACATACTGAAATTAAATAATGGTAAGTCTTGAGAAATAACCAAATTATGCTCTGAACAGCTGTCAAAATGAGACATCAAAATATCGTAAGCGTTCATAGTAAAATTTTAGAAAACAAGAGTTAAAAACTTGTCTGCTTATTGATGAGTACATATACTGCGAAGAATCCAGATGAGCACTACAAAAAATAAAATTGGTTCTCATTACCGCATTTTAGAGTATTTTCGAAATATTTGTGCTTTAGAATGCACTATTCCAGGAGGCAGACACAGACTTTATGTACCTGGCATATCATATTGGCAACTGGGTTTTATTAGCTTAGGATTTCTAGTTTGTGCTTTGAAGTGTTTTGTTTTTTAAAAAAAACAAGATTTTTTACTATGCAATATCCTCCTATTAAAACACAAGATATGCTCTGGAAATTAAAAAATACTGCTAGAAATTCACAGTTTTGGAGCCAGTGGTCTGCTCTTCACTAGCCTAACAATGAAGTTTTGAGGTTCATAGGAAAAAAACCATCAAATTACTACCCAACACTCTTTCTGAACTGCTACTATTATTACTTATCAGCTAATTCAAGCACAACTTTACAGCAAACTTTCCTCTAAATAAAATGTTATTGCCAATGAAAACCAAAAATGGGAGGGGGACAAGTGTAATTTTATGAGCTTGTTCACTGTGGCAAGAGGATAATAAATGTTTTAGATCACATCTGTTAAACTGATTACTTTAATTATAATTTTCTCCCATGATCCCTGTGTATTAAACACACAAAACATTTCTACCCGTTTTATACTATTAATCAAACCTGTTGCATGCGATCCAGTTCTGAGTATTCTTCTAATTCTGCCACAGAATTTGAAAGCTTGTCTAATTCCACATGCAGGTTATCACACTTCTGTTGCACTTCTTGTTCTCCTTTACTTCTAGACTCTTCAAACAGCTACAAAACAATTGATTTTTTTCATGACAAAGAAGCAATGCAAAGGTCGTTGTAAGTCCTTTCAATGATTAACATACACACTACTATCTAAAGTTTTAGTTCAAATAGACAGAAAACAAACAATACAGATAAATTATCCTTACGATTGAAATTTCTTTCTCTATGTCCCACTTAAGCGTGTGCAACCGTTCTCCTTCAGGAATCAGACAACAGAAAGGAAAGCATTACAGAAAAAAATAGATATTTTCATCTTTGGGATTCAGTATTTTACTACCAAAAAGACACCTACAGCTGTTGAAAGACAATGCCATCCCACACGTGCCTGTAGCTGTAAAAGGCAGAATTTCTACAACATAAGACTACCTTAAAGCACTGGGTCTGCCCACTCAAGGGTTAGTTTTAAGATACCAAACAAGAAATCAACCAAAACAGGGAGATCTCCTAAGACAAGAACACCTACTGCCATGCAAAATTTCTGAACTAGACAAACAGAACTTCTCCAAAGGAGGATCCAATCTTTTCCTTTTGCATTAGAATAAGAACGGACTCACATCGGAGAGTATAAAATGTATATATACAGACTCATGAGAACTTGACGTGAAATTATTCTCATCCTCAAGCTCCAGCACAATGCAAGTACCTTGACAGTCAGCTACAGGGTCCCACTGCTGGGGAACTCTCACTAAGTCGGATTCACTCTGTACTATAATTTTCATTAAAAAGAGTTAGAACAAGCACCATGGACTCCCTGTATAGAAGTAGAAAATTAATTTTACTGATTTATTTCTTGGGGATTAAAAGAATGATAACACGCAAATGAAGTATTTTACAGACATAGCAGTCTCTCAAGCTGGGTATCTTTTCAGTCAGAGGCATGTTTACTACCCCTGGACGTATGCCTTAGTATCTAAACAAAACTTAATAAAGGAGAAATCCTTAACTGTAATATTTAAAAGATACTGATTTTTTAAAATGTTAATTATTAATTCTTCAAAAATTTAAGACAAAGCTTTAAAATCTATGCTAAATTTAACTATAGAGAGGCAAGAGAATACTAAAAGGCTTGACTTACTGTGTCATAGACAGAGACAAAGCATGCTAAGCAAGATGAATACAGAAAAGCAGAAGAAAAGTAATCTACAGTTACACAGAGAAAATGAGATGTTGCATATTTTCTATTAATGATTGCATTAAAACATTGTTCCCACTGTTCTTTTTTTGACAGAACAAAATACCATTTTAACTAAATGACTTCCTGTCCAGACACTCAGTCTTATTAAGGGCCTGACAGTGACGTTTTCAGTACTAGACAAGTGCAATGTATTACCTAGTGCTGACCACAAGCAAATTAGGATAATAAAACTTGCTGAAGCTTTTAAGTTACAGTGACAGTTTTGAAATTTATCCACAAAAAGCTCACTTTTGTTACAAAAATCTGGAAATGTTATACATGCATGTCTTAATTAGTACAGTTCATTTTATATATGTATACACATTTAGCCTGTTGAGGAAATAAATAGCTCAAGTAAAGTGAGATATCTAACAAGCCAAAATATATCATAAACTAAGAAAATGCTCTTACAATATCATGCTCTTTTAAAATGAGGTTAATCTTCTTTGGCCATAATATAGCTGTTGAATTTAGTTCAATGTTTTCAGGAGCAAATGGAAAAACATCTATCAAGTAACTCATTTGCCGCCAGCACTCCTGAAAAGGATTTCACAAAACTTTAGTTATCATAGGTGTATTTAAAATATAAGATAGGACAATATTATCTACAAAGATAAAATAGAAATCTACATTTCATGAACTTTTCAGAATTCAGAGCTACTTCAGCCAACTGAATATTAACATTCAAAATATACGTGTTAAATTTTTCAAATCCTTGCCCTGATCATGAGCTTATTTCTCTAAATATGACTCCTGTGGTCTGTAAATCCATATGCAGAAAGGCTGATGTTATTAAAAATATACAAAATATAACTTCTGAAGATATAAACATAATGTGTTGTATCTGTAGACCCATTACCATAACACAAAATCTGATACATATTCACACACACACAAACTGCTCCTAATGTAACATCACCTGTATTCTGTTCAAGGACTAAATTGTTTCTCATGTGTTCAAAGTCTGTTGACTGGTTTTACATAAAAAATATTCTTTACATTTGTCTGTTACATTTTCACAAGTAGATTTTTAAGCAGTCCTGAAGTAGGTCTCCAGACACAAACAATAAACCGACCGACTTATTAAAAGCTGCATTTCCTCACAGACAAGCAGAACACATAGGAATGGGAACAAGAAGCAAAGCGATATGGCAAAGAATAAGCTGGACTTCCCACTTCTGTCTGAAGTAACACAGAGTTTAAACACACACAGATAAAAGTCTGCAGTCCAGAATGAAGACTCTATTTGTATAGGCCAGCATGTCTAATAAAAGACAAAGAATTAAAGGACAGTCATTTACCTTGCTCCTTTGTGCCAGGTCCTTAATATCTTTGGTTTTGACCATCTTTATGTAATCCATTATTTCTACCATTTCTTCTGTTGTCTCAGGAACTTTTAATGCACATTCCTTAATGGCTTCAAATTCACTGCATATCCTACAGTTTTATTGTACATAAAATACCAGTATTTTAGGATTTTAGTTTGACTGGCTTCTAGCTCAGCTTTAATGGAATTAAACATTCAAATTACTTCTTTAAGTATTATCCCTGCACAAATTCCATTATTTATGAAGCTAGAAAGGGAATATGACCAAGTCAGTCTAGCCAAATACTGGCTTCTGACTTGCATTAAATTTCTTTGTTTTGATTTTGGGATATTCTTCTGCAATAAATGTTTTCATTACCTGTTAGTAAAAGAACTTCAGAGAAGTATCATTAGTGTACACACAGACACTTTCCTAGTAAATATTTTCTCACTTCTGACTTCACCTTGCAGAATGAAGCTTTTGACTATGATTAAGGGGATGAAATGTAACAAAACACCAGATTCTCCACCCAGGATAGAGTAACGCACAGCACAAGTACAAATGGGGAGGAATGGCTTGAGAGGCAGCCCTGCTGAGGTATCTGTCAGGTAATAAGATAGGCTAACTAGTCTTTCCTTTGACAATACAGTAATACTATAAGTCACACTTAAAAATCCAGAACAGTAATGAAGTTCTTTCATCTTTGATCTTAGATCTTTGATCTTTTAGCTCCTCCATTATCCAAGTCCATACAAGTATGTTCTCCTACCTTTTTTTGAGACTAAAACAGCAGAAAAAATGCAACAGCTGATGCAAACTGCATCATTAGTTAGCCAAGAATCTTCAGTAAAAAGAAGTATATTTTCATTTCTTCTACATGTTTCTACCATGCATTTAACACATTAAGCATTCACAAGTAGAAAAATTCTACTTACTTTTCATTTTCCTCTCTGTAATTTGTAAATATTTTATCCATTAGCATTTTTGCAAAGTTGTTTGCACAATTAGCCAAACCTTGCTTTAAATCCTCACAATTCAAACAGATCATGGGGAAATAAATCACCTCTGGCAAACTCATGATTTCCTTCTTGAGGGTGAAGAATTCATCTATGAACTTCAGAAAAACATTAGACTTTACACTTTAGAGCTGTTGTTTAAATACTTGGCTACATGAGTAAGTATTAGACATTGAAGAAAATAAGTAATATTTTCTTCTATTTACCACAGATTTTTAGGGGCAAAATCAGTTATATTGTAGTAGTCCATATAATTTTTAGCTAAAGGCTAAGCACCTGTTATCCTCTGTTACCTTTTTATTATTGCTGTATGTATAGTAAAAGTTATTTATAAAATGTAGAATTAAAACTTACAGCAGTATATTCATCAAAACTGGGTTGTTCAGCTTCAAATCTGTTTATCCGTTCCTCTGCAGTTCCGTCTACAAGCCAGCCATAATTTTCAACTACAATTCAATTACAACGTATTTATATTACTCAAACACGTATGTCATACAGCGAGTTACTTATCACAAAGAAGTGACACAGTTATTTACACACTCTTCTATCACTTACCATAGCCTTGAAAGTGTTCCTTTGGGCCTTCTAAGTTGTCTCTGATAGATTTTTGCAGAGTGGATTTGGCCCATTGTATGGTGTGAGGAGGGAGCTCAGCATCCAGAGTTGCAGTGCCTCCCGTTAGCCAAGAACGTATAGTTTGGAAGTTCTAAGGGAAGTGCAAGTGTTAATTGCTTAAATTTTAAAAAGCAGTGCAGGGATACATATCCATTAAAAGTAAGTTGCAATCTGCAGAAGACATGATCGGAAAAGTATGAGACCCTAACCACAACCAAGTTCAGATGCTTCACAGACATGTAGAAGGAATTTCCTGATGCAAAAAGTCGAACAGGAAATATGTAAAAGGAAAAATAATACATTATTTTATGCAAGGTTGCATAATTTTATGCAACCTTGCATAAAATTAAATATATCATATGTGCAAATACAGAAAACCAACTCCAAAACACTTCTCTGAAAGTACCATCACATATGACTAGCGACCAATACTCAGTTCACATCTAAGGCCCCCAGAAAGGATCTCTTCCCTGGAACCACAGACAAGTTCCCCAGGCATCAATCTTTTGATATTGTATATATTAGTTTTTAGAGATTTGACTATTTTCTTTTTCTTAGAAAGAAAAGGAGTATCAACTCTAATTTTTCTTGTATTTCTCTGGAGATCTTAACTTTAATGCAAATTTATTGTAAATCATCACACGTATAATTAAAGATGTTATTCTTACAATTGCAGATCCAAAAAGCAGACTAAAACAATCACTAGCAGGTGCATCAATTTTTTACAAACAAGGAATTACAAAGTAATTTTCAGAGCCGGGAGTGCCACTGGGCATCAAGATTTATGATGTGACCTGTAGAATAACTGCAGAAAATAAATACAAGTATCATTCTGATACAATTGCCAGGGTAGTCAGACTCCTAAATCACAAATATTTTCCCATACTGAGCATCTTAACAATTAATATTTAAATAAAGACAAAAGCACACCTGGAGAGTCTGTCCTATGCAATCTACTACAAACAGAATTGCTTCTTCAAAGTCTTGTAAGCTTGGATAAAACTCCATTCTATTTTCATCAAAAGTCAAGTCCATCTTAAATAGAGGCAGATGACTTCTGTCTTCAGGATCAAAAAGTTTCACAAAAGATTCAGTGGTTCTTCCCAGTAATTCTTTCAGCTAGGTAATAACATAGATCACCTATTAGTTGACATAACAAAGGCCCAACCCATTTTTCATTCATCCAGTACGCCAGGATTTCCAATCATTTTAGTACTTCTGGCCTGATTCATAGATAACTGAGGCAGTGTGTATTTTTCTAACAACTGAAGTGGGTATTAGCCCCAACCCTTAAATGATGAAAACTAATGAACAAGTAAACATTTCAGTAAAGTCCATGCATTTATTTTTGCTACAAAAGTAAATCCATTACTAAAACATGTATGTAGAAATGAATTATCTTGAAAGCATTTTCCTCTGACTATTTTTTTTAATGACAATGATTTGATTAGACTACTATTCCATTATTTTTCTACAAAGGACAAGTGGTTTAATCCCATAAAGTTTATCATGGGGAGGAAAGATATTTACCTGATTAGACATAAGCACAGCTGCACAGTTATAAAAGGACTCAAGCTGATCCAACTTTATACCATCCAAGGCCTCTGACTGAGTAAAGAGACTGGTAATTCTTTGGTACCATGTACTCATTATCTCCTCTTCTGCTTTAGAACAGCTTAGAGATGCATCAGTTTTAAAAGATTTACAGTCAACTGGTCCTTTCAATCTAGGAAAAAAAAAAGTTACAGGCAACTTTATGAACAAAATTTAAACAAACCAAACATGGAGTATGGTAACAGTAATAGATATCGTATTACAAACCCAGTCTTTCTCTAGCAGAAAGCGCAGTGGGAACCTGCTTCAGTAGACTACAAGGAAAGCAAAAACCTATCTCAAACTCCAGGAAATACAGAACAATTACCAGAAAAAAAAAATAATAATGAGGAAAAATATTTTCAAAATTATCTTTTTGAAAACTACAAAAACTTAGAGATTAAACAGAAAATTCAACTGATGAAAACCAGCAAGTCTGATCTTCATACTGCTAGAAGTTGATTTTTCAAATGCTACTTTAAACAGACTTCTATGGGGATTAAGCATTAAGAATAAGTGAATAATGGGAAGAACTTCACAGAATTAAAGGCAAAATATAAATCAAAAGGTCTGATATTACCAGCAGCTTAAGAAACAATAAAACATGTAACAGAGAGAAGAAAAGTCGCATGTCATAACACGGAGTAACTTAATCACAGTACACTAAAATGTTGCATCAAAGAAATTTGTTATATAAACTTCCCTATGATAAATAATAGAACTGAACAAACTCATCGTTGCCAGCTTCAAAAACCTGTATGTGTTTGCCTTAACGGGTCTGGGGCAGTGTGATGTAGTCAACCTGCCAGGCCTTACCATATTTGTATTTGGACCTCCTTCCCCTATACCACAAGGGTTTCACCCACTTGGCCAGCTTGATCTCAGCACATCTCACAGTTATGGATAACTTGGGACATACAGGTTAATCACAGGACACTAAAACGCTGCATCAAAGAAATTTGTCATATAAACTTCCCTATGATAAATAATAGAACTGAACAAACTCATCTTTGCCAGCTTCAAAACCCTGTATGGGTCAATAATTCAGCAGAACAGACTTTACCTGGAACTTGAAAAATCCACTACAAGAAAGTTAAAGAATGTTGTATAACCAAAATCCAGTAGAATTTTCATTGTGGGGTGAAAAATGTGTAAGGTGGAAATGATTTGTTTTTTTTCTTTGATAAAACTGTTACGCCATGTACTAGAAAAATCCAGGCCCCTGAAAAAGAAAAGCCATGAAAAACCCAACCAAAACAAATAAACAAACAAAAATTAAGACCTCAAGCACTACTTGAATAAAGTATTCACATATAAGAAAAAGTATTCAATAGCTTATTCCCTAGTATGAATAGTTAATTAAATGCCACACACATGTCCTCACTATCATGCAGTGGAAGTCATAAAGATACTCTGTCTGATAAAACATGCTTTACCCTACCTGAGATTTTTAGATCACCTGCTCTTCCAGGAGCTCTTTCAATGCAAACTCTTAACTTCACCAACTGCTCTCAGGAAGTGTTTATCACCCGATTTTAAAAGCACACACTCTGGATGCATCAGCAAATTGTGCAATTCAGGTAGTTATATTCTGTCTACCTGAATTCCTTTTCCATTATAGGAGGGCACACTAGATTTGCCTTCAGTCTCAAGGTTTCATCTCATAAAACCAAAATCACATGAAACCTTGGCATTATATGCAGTTCTAGGATGTCAGAGTGCTGTACAATGCTGCTGTCTGCCAGAAAACGGCCCCACACACATACACTTCATTCCAGAGGCAGCTGCACTATGACTTTACTGCGTGGGCACTCAGAGCCGGGTTACATTTGCAGACATGAGTGCTGCTCTACATAACTGTAACAACAGTATTAAAACACCGTCAGTGCTAAAACTTTGTAGAGCATTCAAAGAAGTGATGTTCAAATGCAAGATCCTCTACAGGCATTTAAAAACATCACATTAAGGGGCTCCAGAATTAATATTGTACCATAACTCAATTCACACAGCTCCATAAGAATTTCCCTCATGAACTCAGTGTATTTTGCCAGTGGGTTATTTGCTAACTTAATCCACTCACAGAGGTAATGAAGGCAAAGGCGCCTCCTCTTCCTTATCAAGTTCTTTTATGTCTGGTTTAGTAAGAACTCTTCTCACTAAGAAAAAAACACATTAACATTAGAAGAAAATTAGGCCATATTCAATAGTCACTGTACTTCCTTGGTCTTTCTCCAGGTGCTTGAATCAAGCACACACTAGGATGAAAAAGTAAGTATGTCACCCTAGTCTCCAAAACACATTCTCCCAAAGGTAACTCAAAATCAACAGCTTCTGCTAAATATTTATAATACAGATTCAGGTGCTTTAATTCTAATTCTGGCCCCTGTTCCTGAAGGTTTTCAGATGATGTTTAAATAATTAAGTACTAAGGCCATTCCTTTGCTGCTGGGATGGTCAGACTTGGGAACAGGCTCCCCAGAGAAGTGATCATGGCACCAAGCTTGCCAGAGCACAAGGAGCATCTGGACAGTGCTCTCAGTTGTATGGTTTAGTTTTAGATAGTCCTGCAACGAACAAGGATTTGGACTGTGATCTTTATGGACCCCTTCCAATTTGATATATTCTATGATTGCAAGAATTTATGGCAATTTTGTTTAACATAACTACAGTAAGATACTATAATTATCCCACTGATGACATTACAAAGAAGTTAGCCCCAAGTTAAACTGTGTGGTTTTTTAACCTATACTTTTAAAAAGATCAGCCACCCACTAAAGTATTAATGAAATTGGGCTCAATTTCAGATTCCAGATACTACAAATGTAAATAAAAAGAAATTAATACATTATTTCAAAGGAAAACACTTTCGAAATTCTAGTTCATTACTCTTTTTACAAAGTTTTAAGATTGAACTGAGTTGTATGAGTAATATCTGAAAACAGTAATTATCTTTGCAGATTTTTATTGCAAGCTTCCTTATGCAACAAAAGCACCATCAGAAAACTTAGGAACACATTTGTGGATGAACAGCTTAAAAAATGCTCCTGTTTCTAAAGAGAGATAAAAAATGACTAATACATAGTTTCCCCTTTCTTTAGCAGGAAACAGCAATACATTCTTGCTTCAAATTAACTGAATAGGTTAAAGACTTAATGAAACAACATCAGCAGCAAAAAACCTTTTTGACATCAGGTCTATAGATGCCTTTGACTTTGCATGAACTGTACTTTCACCTGGTTAACATTTTACTGGTCCAAATAAAATACACAAGTTTTGCCTTAAACATTATGGCCAATACACATGTGATGAGGCAGAAAAAAAGAAATCAGTACTTAATTACAAACATCATGCCTGGCTGAAAGAACAAACTCGAAAAATTATTTTCAGCAGGGGAATACAGAGCTTATAATACATATACTAATATTAATATAAGTGTTGAGTAATTCATAGTACTTACACACGCATCTTTTCATGCTTTTTTCATAATCCCTTACTATCTCCTTTAAGAGCTCTTCAGTGAGCCGCTCTCTGTCTCTGCCCTCCATAAGCGACTGTGGCACCATGGCGAGCATGGACATCAGCCACTGCTGCTGGATGGGAACCACCGGATTCCTGTGCACACACTCCTTCATTAAGAGGTAGTCTGCCTGAAAGGACAAGATTGTCACAGGTCTAATAACTGCCTATGGATATATTTTTGTGTTAGGCTTGGCAAAAGTCTCTTATCATTCACAATTTCTTATCCTTAAGGGCAGGAAGCTTAATCTAATCTTTTCAGTATTCACTGACTAATACACTAAAAGCTCTTCTGTGGTTGGTTACATGGTCTCTCTGTTTTAATGTTTAAATATAAAATATTGTACTTGTCAGTACGGCATCCTCCTTGGTTCTCTGCTAGCAATTTATGGCTGACAATAAAACAATTCAAGGTTATAGTTATTGTTTTTTTGATAAAAAAAAAGTGTGGCAAAAAGTGTGGACAAACATCCCCTGTAAGGGGAGTGGGTCTTGAAGAATTAGCTGTTTCTGCTTTTAATTGACAGTTTTGTTATAAAATCTCTACAGTCTACAGAACAAGTTTACCTAACAACAGTTAGGCAAAATTGGTGTTATCTAAGGCTACTTAATATAAATATTTCAATACTAATTTGAGTTTCAACTGGCTCTCAGAGATGAAGTCTTACTTTTAAAGCTATATACAAATTTCAGGATTAGTGCATGTTCTTCAAATTAAGGTAACAAGGTCAAAGACTACTTTTTGTACAGGCTAAGGTACAATCTATGACCTCAGCTGAAAAAATCCTGAAGCCTGTTATTTTTTTTTTCCTAAGTAATGATCTTTAAGTAAGGCTAAATTAATTCTTAATAGATGTACTTCCTGTAACAGAAAAATACTTTCTTTCTACAGGCCCACAAGACAAGATTCCTATTTTGCTCCTATTCCATTCTTCCCCACCAAAACTACTTTTTCTTGTTTAGTAACAACAATTCCACATAAAATACTCAACTTCTCTGAATAGGGACCATTCACTCTTCTACTCCCAAAAAAGCAAATGAAAGAATTTAACTCACTCTTTGTTGGCTTTCTTCATCCTTCATCTGTATAAAAAGAAACAGAACTTTGTTATATATGAAGAACATACAAATAAAAATACCAGAAATATAAAATTTAACAAATATTGTTCCTAAACAAAGGCTTTATTCTGTAGATATCTAGGTATACATTTTAATTTGACTACCTGAGTATACAAATATATTTGTGAGCTAGTGAGAAACTTGAAGTAAATTCTGAGAAGTAAAATAAATGTCCCAATAGAAAAACTTAAATAGGTGAGACTTTAATAAAGAAATACTTTCTTACAGTGGAAGGCAGTTCTCTGATAGGAGGTGCAGCACCTCTGCCATCTGTTTCATCCATGGTTATGTAATAGACTTCAAGAGCACGATCAATTCTAAAGTGTAACACAGAATCAGAAATGCAGAAAAACTACAAGTATAATGCTAACATTTTAATCAATGTAACCTATTTTTTCATTATTACCAACTCTTTGATCACTAAATCTCACTTTAATTATATTAAACAAACACCATTATTATTTGTCATATATCAAATGTGTAATGTTTCTTTCACTTGATTTTCAACATGTCTTGAATTATATGAAACTTACAGCATCTGATTAAGCAGCTCCTGCTGCTTCTTGCCTCTTTGGTGTGCCAATAGTTTTTTCTGTGATGGTGACGTTTCAGATATGACTGGTGGAGGTAAAGCAGCAGGACGAAACAAAGTTCTCAAACTCCGTTTATTGGAAGTTGCTTTACCTTTCTCCATCTAAAACCGTAACAAAACCAAGACTGTAGAATACAGTCCTGTCCAGAAAGGAGTTTAACACATGCATATATTAAGTGGAATGTACGTAAGACATAAAATGAGGTCACCTCAGGGATTTCCACAATTTAGGTATGACAGTTCAGCTTCCAAAAAAGAGAACAATAGTGTATATGATAAAATGAAAAAGTTCAATGGAAAGTGTGTGAAGGAACAGAAAGCCTGCCATAAAAAACAAACAAACAAACAAACAAAAAAACCCAAACCCAAAAAAACCCCACAAAAAACCAACAAATATGTGTTGTGCGACTGGGCTAAGGTTCAGCTAAAAGACTACCCTTCTATGGCGGCTTTAGCGGCTGAGTATGGCTATCCCAAAGACTGACCGCCGCGTTCCCCTGGAAACACGACGCACAAACTCACAACTGCATTTCAACAGGTTCCCACAGCGCAGTAAAAAGCCAAAGCTACTTCCTAAATCAGTGGCATGTCCTAAAAACGCACTTAACGGGGCGGTGGTGGAGGCACCAAAGGACACAAAGCTCAGTACGGACAGCCGGGATGATACCGCTTTTTCCTGGCGCTCCTTCAGCCCCGCCGCCCTCACCTCTCCCCGCGCCGCGGCCCCAGCTCGGGACAACAGCGCGGTTGCCCCGGAGCCGAGGGCGGGAGGCGGGGCCGGGGCCGTGCGCGCTGCTCGGGGCTCTACCTGACCGAGGAGATCAGTGCCTCTGGTGATAAATATTAAAAAAAAAAAAAAAAAAAAAAAAAAAAAAAAAAAAAGAGAGAGAAGCAGAGACTTGGAAAAACCTTACCTTGACCGTCCCGGTCTGCCGCAGGGCTGGCACACCCCGAGCGACTCAAAAAGTCCCTGTGCTCCAGCCTCTGCACCAAGCAGACCACAGCAAGAATGCTTGAGAAATAATAAATATAACAACTTCAGGCATCAGGTGGCTGTTGCTAAGCTTCTGCTTTTTTACAACTATAAATGGAAATTTCAAGGAACTCCTGAGGTTTGCTACCCACCTGCCCACACCTGACAAAGAGGCTTTAAAACCCTAGTTTTTATTGTGTGGGCAGAGCCCCACCCGCAGAGGCTGCGGGAGCAGCGAGAGAGAATTTTAGGTGTGTTTTCCAAAGTCCTGGACACCTTCCTAGCGTGGTTCTCGCGGCCCGGGACGATTCAGCGTGAGGTCTCAAGTTAGACAGAAAACGCTTTCTCACGAACAGAACACAAGGCTTAACCCTTGACGGTAAAGGATTTATCCACAGGCAATTAGCATCGGGGCATTATGAGGGAGACCCGTCCATGCCTCGGACACCTGTTGGCCAGGAAGCTGCGATGACGAGAGAGGGTTCCTCTGCTGAGAGAACAGACTCCGCTGGTTCTCCGGTCGGCCTGACTCACACTGTGCCGGCGGGTTAACGACGGGGAGAGGGGCGCGGGGAGAAGAGCGCGCTCACCGGAGCGAGCGCACGGGAGCGAGAAACTGACCCGGGGCGGGGCACGGGACACCAGCAGGCGGCGCTGCCTCACGGCCAGCGGCGCGCGCCCGCCCCGTTCTAGCCTCCCGCGAGGCCCCGCCCCTCGGCGCGAGGGCTGACGGCAGCGGCAGCGTCGCCCCACCTCGCCCCCGTCGCGCGCGGTGACGGCGCAGCCCCGCCC